>JAPTHN010000124.1:0-600000 GCA_026936325.1 Platynereis dumerilii
TTTACCCCATGTGAGGGATCAATTATTACCCCATGATAGGCACTGATACAAGCGACAGCCAATTTAATGTTTTATTAGACTGGCATCTAATTTGGATGTTGCTCATGAGGGTCCTCAGCAAATAATTTGGGCATCACCCTGGGTTGAACGCATGCAAGTAGCCTTACAGCTCTTCAGTGAAGCAGGCAAGGTCTGTAACCATCCAATCAATGTTAAATTCTAAAAATGCCAAAGTGAAGTATTCAGAAGAGCTGTGTCTGCAAAAAGCAAATTCTGTTATTGGTGCTAACGTCCATAATATATATATTGTGTAGAAATATTGACTGTGATATTGAAACTGTGATTGGTTCTAATGTCTCTACAATTAAACAGAAATTTTATTTTAAGCAAAAGGAATGTAATCTAATTTACCAATTTGTATGACATGTTTATTTATGTATTTTTTTCCAATGTGAATATACCAAATTACACTGCATCTGTGCATGAAATAAACGATATATTGTATAATTATTATCGTTTTCATAGCTATGTGTTCTTTGAAAACTGTTTGATAATAATTATACAATATATCGTGACATCATTGGGTATCTGTCAATGTGATTGGTCTAATTTTCAATCTTTGACATATCAGTTCAGAGTTTGACATCACAGTTAATGACAAAGGAATTTAAAACTGCCAGGCAATGTTACTATGTGTACAACCACAACAAACAAAACATGCCTAAGCTGAGTTTTGCACCTCACCAAAAGAGTCTCATTGTTTTCCAAACCAAATGTGTTGCTGTTTATCGCAAGACACCAATCATCACAATTTCAAACAACTTTTGTTGTCAGTAATTGCAACTCTCCTATGAGGCCAAGCAGTTGGTTCAGTTACAGTTCACTGAAGCATCTTTCAGGCCAGGGCAAGCTAAACAAGTGAAACATGGATCATCAATGTGTCAATGCACTTCGTCAGTTTCCTGAAATCTGTGCTTGTAATAAACAAAATAATTCAACTTAATCTCTGACATCACAGTTTTGTAATGAATAAAATTGCAAACTTGAAAAACATGTAGCTATGAAACCGATAATAAGCTTTTCGGTTGCCCATTCATCAGATTTTTTAGTTTCAAGTATGCCCAGAAATTATTCATTGTGCAAGCATTAATTCTGACTTTATCAATGCATTTCTTATGTAATTGGTAGTAAAATCACATATTGTATGCATTATTTACACTATAATCATAAATATTCATATTATTCAGTATGTGCCGCAGTATGCATGTAAATCTGCGAAAGTATTACAATGATGCTGTACATGTCAAAGTAAAGGGAACTTCGGAAATAAAGAAATTCAGCATTTCTCATTAACTAGCATATTAACTTCACTCCCAAAATCAAGAAGTTTCTGAAGTGTAGGATTTTTTTTTTGCCAAATTGACAACAATTAGTGTGCTATTTCACTGCATGTTCAGCTTGAAAGGTATAGAAAAAAGTTGGTTCGAAAAATAGGGGTTGTGGTTTTTGGTAATTTCGGGGTTCTTTATTGAACCTTTCAGCTGCACACAAGTATTAACTTCAAGAAAGTTTTTCTTCATTTTCAAGGCTTGGTTTTTCCTGCAAATCAGCCAAACCCCCTTCTATCCAGTTACTGGTGTCTGCAAAGAACTCTAAAGAAGTCTGCAAACTTCCTACAAACAACAAGTAATAGCAGCTGGGGGACTGTCAGTCCCACCCACATACTTCGCGGCTTGTTCAATAATCCAGAGGTCTCTTAAAACTTGGGACAGTAATACTACACCAGGTGATTTCCCAGACCTGTAGACTTTTGTGGTTGTCCATTACCAACAGAAGGTGGAAGTAATATAAGGCAATGCCTATATATTTTTACAGAACGGCTAAATGTTAATTACAGGCGATTTCATTACGATTAGTATGCGATTCTTAGGTTCTAGACCCACCAAATACATGCCATTTTTAGTTAATCTGATTGGTTCAGAAACAACAGAACGTCACACATTTGATTTATCAAACATAGTAGGTGCTGGTTTAGCATTGATTCCTCACAGCCAAGTGTGAATGACAAGAATCGCATGGTAATGAAAACACCCGTAATAGGTTATGGTGCCGATAACATTGTAGTATAGTGCCGATGTGTCCACATGGATAGAGTATCCCCGCCTGAATCCAGTTAAGCTATCAAAGATCGGGTTCGACTCCAGGTCCTGAAACTACACAACAGGGTGATGTATGAGCCGCGAAATGGATGCAAATCTCCTGTGTCACTCGCCTCATTATCATGCTCATGTCGGCAGAGTTCGGTTTAGTCCGAATTGATGACATAAAACTCCGATTCATTGATCATTAATCATTAAAATATCTTGAGCTAGACAAACCGAGGCTGTAGCTCCATCAGATAGGTAGATGTTCAAATAGATATAGTACGTGCAGCCTTCTAAGCCCAGTTCTGGGCACTCACGAGGGTTGATTGATGAGATGGGAGAGAGAGCGGGAGTCCCGAACATTGTACACATTTACCCCATGTGAGGGATCTTTTACTTGCCCAGCACAGACACTGATACAAGGAGCCACCAGTTTGATGTTTAATCTGAACAAAATCCAGCTGGGATTTTGCTCATGAAGGTACACTGAAAATTTTGGGTTCCCAACCCGGAGTTCGAACCCATACAAACAAAGACTAGACAGTATACAGGTAAAAGTACACCAGCAGAAAACTGCAAGTTTGTAAGTATGTTTCTCACATTGTACTGTAGTTTTCCTGTTGATGAAATTCCTTGACTACTGGAGACAAAGAGGTCATTACAACTATGAGGAACATCATGCAAACTGGAAAGAGTGGATTTCATGGAAATAACCTTCTGTGATGATTAGACACGCTAAATTATGCTATCACAATGCAATTCTAATAATTCGACATTTACGTGTAATCAATATTGGCAAAACATAAATGTCGAATGAAACTTTGCAATGTTCTCCTTCTTGTCACGAAACTCGGATAACATTTTATTGAAAATTGAAAAACATGCAAATCACTAATTAGAAAATATCCCTGTCTAAACCTTAAGAAGCACTGTTTAAAACTTTCTAATCTGGAATGAAGTCTAGTCATGCAATATAATTTTCATAGGATTTGTAAAATAAGATGGCTCAAGTGAGTTTATGCCAAATTGTGATCGTGGTAGTAGTCGGGGGTTCCGTTAATTCGTTATGAAGTGCTAATACTGTTTAATAAGGAATGTCCTGTTGTTTGTGTCTGATCAGCATAATTTTGTGGCTAACATTTTACATTGGGAAGCAAAAACAGCAGTCAGTATCGTTTGTTGTCGCATGGCTGTGCGGGGGGAGGGGTTTGGTTTAGTTGTAGCGTACCAGACTGCCAATCGCTGGGTCCTGTGTTCGAATCCATCTCAAACCGGGTAAGATGGGCTTATTTTGGACAGCTGTTTCATGCCCCATTCACATGGCAGTGGTTAAGTGTCGACGAAGCTGTCTAGGTCCCAAGAAGCCACATTTCGGCGATTCAAGCCATTTTTGAAGCCTTATAATATAATCAATTAAAGGTTATACATCGTCGTGGTTGATGCTACGACGACGAGGCACTCGTTTTCTACGCCAAATTCCTGGTAATTAGTGATGAAGCAACCCCCAATGAGGAAGAGAGTTGTGTCGGCGAGTTGTGAGGAGCCTCGGTGAAGTTCCATTGCTTCAATATTAAACTAGCATCGCCCAAGGAGCCTGTTGCTTCACCAACCTGTCACGTGACTTCTAGGAACTTTTGGTGGAGAAGTTTAAGATGCGCCGTAGACGAAATTATCGTCGCCGAATTGTTGAAAGTAGTTTAATCATCTCCTACTTTCCTGGATAAGTAAGAATCACCGTGGCAAGAACCCCTGATACGTCTCCGAGTGAACTAGGCATAAGCCATTCGTCGCCTCATTGCCGTGTCTAAACTAGCCTCGCCCAAGGAGCCTGTTGCTTCGCCCAAGCAGCCTGTAGCCTCGCCCAAATACTCAATTACGCCCAAGCAAACAGCTGTTGCGGTGAAGCAAATAGCTGTTTCGGCATTTCATCAGCATCTTTGCGTCGGCGAGTTGTGCTGTTGCGTCGCCAAAGTTGTATTGACTCAATGATAAAGTAGCCTCGCCCAAGCACTCTCTAGCCTTGCCCAAGCAGTCTGTAGCCTCGCCCAAGCACTTTGGGGGTCTTTCAGGTCTTTTGCATCATGAGTATTTGCTTCGTCAAGATTCAACAGGTTGAATCTTTGGTGAAGCAAATTCTTGCTTCACCAACCTGTCACGTGACTTCTAGGAACTTTTGGTGAGGAAGTTTAAGATGCGCCGTAGACGAAATTATCGTCGCCGAATTGTTGAAAGTAGTTTAATCATCTCCTACTTTCCTGGAAAAGTAAGAATCGCCGTGGCAAGAACCCCCTGATACGTCTCCGTGTGAACTAGGCATAAGCCATTCGTTGCCTCATTGCCATGTCTGTGTCCTGTTCTAATTATCAAGTGCCTAAATACAGGGCATAAAGCCCCAATCATTCTTCCATTTGTGCCCCCTTTTTTGGTAATGAGGCTACCAAGTGCATAACAGCAAGGAAATTTGATATGCAAAGAAAAGCAAGTGGACTGTTGCACTGTAAAAATGGCATTTCGTGACTAATGATAGCTGATGAAGGGTCATCTTCTCTACATTAAACTTCGGAAACATAGAGGATGTTTGATTAGTTATGATCAATAGAAGGCAAATCAAATTTGTCATAACTAATTTCAGACTAAAACTCAGATACAGATGCATAATCCTTTCATTTGCCTGCCACCAACAAGCGGAATTAGTCTCCTTAAATCAAATTAACATTGAAAGTATTGGGTATGATCATGACAAATCACCAGCATGATGACACATGGAGTGCCATTTTCACAGTGCAGCACTCCACTCTTTTTGCACATCAAATTTCCTGGCTGTATTACAGCTCATAAAGCTCTAATCATCCTGCATGGGACTCATCAAACCTTCTTTCATCAGGGCACACCATGACTGCTTTTTTAAAAGTTGAGCTAGGAGGGTGGGATTTGGTTTCCACATGTTTTGACACTTAAGGAGTAACATCCTATTGAAGCTGGAAACATCTTATCTATTATTCACTTTTCTCGGCCAACTAGCCAGGTGGGGTCATGATAACTCCTAGCCAGCTGCTGTATGTACAACGTTTGCTACCCAGCTATATCGCTGTAGCCAGCTGGCTAGCAAAAATAACCAGCTGGTATGTTGCCAGCTGGGAGATGCTTTTATCTTCAAACTAACCAGCTGGGTGTACTTAATGGAAGATGCATGGACATGCTAATTAAAGCCTGATTTATCTTTCCGCTACCATGTACCAATTACCTGTACCTCATTTTATAACCTTGTAAGGATGTCTTTGTCTTCCTTAGTCCACCTTAATTGCAAGGTATATCTTTGGATAATAAGAAATAATCTATAACGTTTCCATTTTAAAAATTTATTGAGGAAATTAATATATATCTTTCTGGTTGTACAAACACTCGTGTACATCTCATTGGTTTTGATTTTGTCTGAATTTTCCTCAAGATGGCAGCAGTTGCAAGACCACAAACATCTGTTGGACCAGTGGCAGTCAGGGGCAAGTAACTGTGCAAGGAGGGTGGCTCAATTAGACAATATGTTTTGCTATTTTATCAACCAATAACGTTGACTTTAATTTTTTTAAACTTATCTATCTATCCTGTGCTATCTAGTGCAATGCAAAGAATCTATTGTCCACATACAATATTATACAGGTCTATTGCCATAGAGATTCCATATTGTGTTGGTCCAGATAATATAAAATTGAAAATTTGAAGAGAAATTTTTTTTTTTTTTTGTGCTTTAAATAGGCCTATTTGTTTTAACAGAAATGTCTAACCCAAAATACAAAGGTGGTAATGAAATTTTACTCCTGGGGGGATCTAGCCTGGAGGTTAGTCTAAAAAAAAATAGACCGAAGCTAATTATAGAAGAAGTAGAAGAGGAAGACATTTAAAGGGACGAGAGTACATTTACCATTTTAAGGAATAGGCCTAATAATATATATATATATTTAATTGAATTTTCATTCTGAAAGCAAAACTTTATTTGTATTATCAATAAGTGCCAATGTTTAGTTTTATTTACAACAAATATATTATTTTTGCCTCAGGAATGGTGATTATTTTTCTCTGACAGTTAAATTATTATTCATGCTTACCTCTATAAAGTAATTTTATTCAATTTTTTTTTCAACTTTTGTAATGAATAATTAGTGAGATGGAGTGATTGTTGCCAAGAGGGCTGTGGGCTCTGGCTTATACATTCAGGTGAGGAAATACATCTCTGCAAGCCACAGTTATAAGTATCCTACGCTATTATAAAGGCCTGGAGTAACTGGCTTTATGTATATCAGTATTGTGAGGGTGGTCAGCTTCTACACTAGTGGGGCTTCTCATAGATATGGCCCTTTAAGTCTTTATCTTAACAAGCTTATCAAATTTAATTGCTGTAATCTCATGTGGCATTAGCTTCTGAATGACATGGCCAACCACATCGTTTATCTTGCTAATTGACCACGACAATGCCACTGATTTCAATGCCATACCTGTTGTTGCACAGTGGTATTTAACACTGCACTCCTGGAATTAGACTCACAAAAAATTACAGATTGTGCTGCTGATAAGAACAGGGGGGGGGGGCTGAAAGTAATTAGCATGGGTCCTATCTCCTATATTAAATGGCCTTTAATCTTGTTAGTGGTCAGGATGCAGTGTCACTTTATAGCCTGCCAAGTACCCCCTTAGCACAGGAAAGGATATAGAGAAATGCACAGAATCAGGATTTCAAAGTTATTCAACATTCCCCAAATAAATAAGGCCAGTTTTGAGAAAGATAAAATAAAAAGCCTTGACCTTGTGTGGTGACCAGTTGATAGCTGTCCTGTTGACCACAACTGTATGGGATGCTGCAAATATATCGGGACATCAAGGAGATAAACACCTCCATGGGGCAATCACACCAACCTCCCCCCCTTGGCCACTAATGACCCTTCTCTGAGTCTATTCCCTTCATCTTCTTCCCCTTCTTCTTCATCCTTCTTCTTCCTTCATCTTCCTCCTCTCCTTCTTCTTCCTCTTGTTCTCCCTTCCTTCTTATTCCCCCCTCTTCTTCCTCCCCTTCTTCTTCCTCCCTTCTTCTTCCTCTCTTTTTCTTCCTTCTTCTTCCTCTAGAGCTTCTTCTCCCTCCCTTTCTTTTTCCTCCCCTTCTTCATCCTCCCTTCTTCTTCTTCCCTTCTTCTTCCTCCCTTCTTCTTCCTCCCTTCTTCCTCCTTATTCTTCCTTTGTCCTTCTTCCGCCCTTCTTCTTCCTCACCATCATCTTCCTGCCCTTCTTCTTCATCCCTCCTTCTTCCTCCCCTTCATCTTCCTCCCCGTCATCTTCCTGCCCTTCTACTTCATCCATTCTCCTCCCCTTCATTTTCTTCTTCTTCCTTCCTTCTTCTTCCTTCTTCTTCTTCCCTACTTCTTCTTCCCCTTCATCTTCCTCCTTTTCTTCTTCCACCCTTTTTCGTTCTCTTCTTCTTCTTCTTCATCCTCTTTTTCTTCCTCCTTTTCTTCCTCCTATCTTCTTCCTCCTTCTTCCACCTTCTTCCCCCTTCTTCCACCTTCTTCCCCCTTCTTCTTCCTCATTCTTCTTCGCTCTTCTTTTCCCCCCTTCATCTTCCCCCTTCTTCTTCTTCATTCTTCCTACTTCCTTCTTCTTCCAAAATTCGCAAAGATTTTTGTAATTTTCTCAGATGATAGTTATGAGGGCTTCAGGCTTATTGTTAAACTGGAGTCATTTTGATGTCTAGGGTACATACAGTGGCAAAATATTCAGGTACTATAACGGTGGTTGAAAAAGAAGGCAATAGTAGTTTACAGAAAATCTGGTAAGTTATTAATATTTAAATATTGTTTGGTCTTTTTTAAATGAGTTTAAAAAAGGGCAATTACTGAATAAAGAAGTGAAGTAATTCCATATTTTTTCCATATCTAACAATCTTAATTTCTCATTTGTCTTGATTCATTTCCTTCCTTTCTTCCTTCAATTTTCCTATTAGTGGCCAAGGAACAGGGTTGGGGGTGATTTCCCCCATATGTTGTCAGCACGACAGGAATCAACTTGTCACCCAACAAGGCCATGTTTTGACTGGCTAAAACTGGCATTATTTAGTTTGGGATATTTTGAACGATTGATAAATCTATTTAAAAGTTTAGGAAGCCAGAAAAGCACCATTGCTTATCAAACTTGCACCTTAGAACAACATTGATAATCCTTCATTGTGAAAACTTATGCACACATGACATCCCTGAAGCATAATTTGTTGCTTTTCTACCATTTGGAGACAATTTTTAAGAATGCCTGTCAGACCAGTGTATATCCAAACAAACAGAATCTGCTGCATTTGAATTACATCTGACTTGAAAAATGCTTACTGTACACGTGGTTTTATTGACCAAGATGGCCTAAATTATAATTGAACTCAAATAATCAGTCCATAGAGGGTAGAAATAGGCGGATTCGGGGGCCCCCCTTTCATCGGATAAATGTGCCCTTCATATTTCTATTTTGGAAAACATTAGTTCGAGATACTCCGATGTTAAATATATTGCCACTCCCCCTTTTGAAAAATCATGGATCCGCCCCTGGTAGATAGCATCTGTAGGCCATCACAGTCCTGTTGTTAGCTTTGTAAGAAATACAATGTATCAGTGCCTATCTAGAGCTTATCACTGTATCTTTTATCTATATAAATCTATCAATCTATCTGTCTTACTCTACATATCTGACTCTATCCGGTATCTATCCCATCCTATCCTATCCTACCCTATGCTATCCAATCCTATCCCATCTACAGTTTCACTTTGTCAATATCTTTTATGAATGCAAGAGATCAGCTTAGGTCTAAGTAAAATCGTGTTTTTGTAATAAGATATAATTTAAAAACAATTATTAATCATAATATACCAATTATTAGTAAGAGATTATCATTATGAAGATAACTTTGTCAATAATATAGGACATTCAAGTTCCAAGAATTTGGCAGAAATTGTTGGTGCAACTTTGTGGTATATGTATGACAACATTTTAAAGACCATAATGGAATATTGGAAGTCGGTCTGACCGTCTGAGTGGGGGTTTTTTTTTTCTTAAATTCACACAATAATATTTCGTTTAATAGCCTAGAATAATGAGTAAAAAAAAAAAGTTTAATGGAGAGTTATTACTTTTTCTTAGGCTTTAGCTGATATTCTAGAATTATATGTTACAATCATCTTACATTCACAGGAAATAAACTGACATGTACGTCTCAGAAAGAGCAATATCATAAGACTGACAGATCCTCTGCAACTTTGGATCCCTAAATTTTGATACATGGACCAAGAATGGGTTCCAGGCAGACTAGAAAGTGGCACTACATCCCACATTTTTGTTGACCATTAACAAGATTAAGGGCCATATATATAGCAGATTGGACTGTTGCTAATTACTTTTCACTCTCCACCCCCTGTTCTTATCAGCAGCACAATCTGTGCTGTTTTCTGAGTCTAGTTCTCTAGTAGCTGTCATGGTTCCAGGACTTCGATGAAAATAAAAAGTAACCAATAATCTGTGATACAACAAATTAATCCAAGCATAGCACTTTCTTATAAATAAGTTTTGTTCTATATTGGTGCTTCAATTTGTTTGCTTCCAATATCTGTATTCATAATGTAACCTTTATTAAAGATTTATATCACATTTTTGGAAGGCTGTAAAAGAAATTGGATTTGAGAGTGAACCAAATGAAACCTGCTTATATTCATCAAACCTGTCACTTCCACCTTTTACAATTTCCAACAGGCCAGTAGTACATAACGAAAGAATATGCTTTGAATTTACAGTGACTCTAAAAGTTGGACCTCCAGAGGAAAATTCATTTCTTTCTGGAATTCTGACATGTTTGGTGAAAGTCAGTCCATGTATTTATCTTTATTTCCTCTGTGTGAAGCATACAAACATCCCTATAATTAATTGTCAACTTCCCTAACTGGGAATCTGTCATTATACTCTCCCTGAGTGCTGTTAACTTGTGTTAAGATGTACTCCCCAAATACAGGTCTCAAAACAGCCCACATGGGATTTCATCCAGGTCTCTCAGGCAAGCAGTGAGTTGATACCAGATGTGAATGATTAGCTAAAAGGAGCAATGTATCAGTAAAATTATGAGGAGCCCCCTGTAAGGCAGGAATTCTTATCATTAATTAGGTGTATAGTGATGATAAGGATATCCAGACAGTGCATTTGGACAGTGCAAGAGGTCATGCAGGTCATGCAGGTCATGACCTCACTTAGTGCTCAGGAATTAGCAGTATCATTATCTATCTATCTATCTATCCATCCCATCCATTGGGGTTGGGGGGGGGGGGGGGGGGGTTAGCTTGTGGGGAAAGCCTTGGGTGTAAAATGTTTGATAGTTGTAGACTTTGGAACAGCTTTTGGCTGCAAACACTATATATAATTACTGGAATTAGATGTATCTTTATAAACATTGATATATTTTATGTTTAGTAATCTTTCACATACTTCCATTCGTTTTTCAAAGCAGTTATTTTGTCATTGAGGTTTTTCTGAATCATATTAACCACCGCTTCAACAGTATATGACATCATAACCAAATTGTGGCTGATATCCACAATATTTTGTTTCATTTATCCGTCCTCAACATTTATTAATAGCTTGCTCATATTTCTGACAACAATTACATGATGCAACACGAAAATCTGGCAGTGCCCTGGCTGAGGGGGGGGGGGCAGATCTGGCCAGAAAACTCACCCGGGAGTGACCCATGGGATTTGGATGTTTTGAGAACTTCCTGTAAGCCCACAAGTATTACAGCTAATTACCGAGTAGATGGGCTGAATACAAACCAAAACTGAGTAAAGATAATCACAAATCTAACAGGTAATTACAAGTATCTCTTCAATTATAGTCGAAACGAACAGAATGAAGTTGTCCTGGGAAGAATGATACAAAGTCACAAGATAAAATATTGGCTCTTTGCAATTCAGTTGGCCCTTCATCATGTTTCACAAAAGTATGCACCCATTAACTGTTAAAAATAGCATTAAATTTTAACTTTTTAAGCTAAATTATAAATATGATAGTACTATTGAAGTGCCAGCCTCATAAATGATCAGTGGTTGATTGCTATTTAGGAGTGTGATATGAGTGTCACTTATTGGTACATTGCACTCTTATGTCTGTTGGTGCAAATAATAATTTTCACGTCTTGACTACATAATACGTCACCTGACAATGTTCCAGAAACACCCACAGCCGCAAACCTTCATCATTGCTGATAAATAAAGGAATAAAGAAGGAACCAAAGAAAGAAAGAAAGAAGGAATAAAGAAGGAATGAATAAAAGAAAGAAGAAATAAAGAAGGAAAGAAGGTCCTAAAAAAACAAGAAAGAAAGAAGAAAGAAAAAAATAAGGAATAAAGAAAAAAGAAAGAAAGAAAGAAAGAAGGAAATAAGGAATAAAGAAAAAAGAAAGATAGAAAGAAAGAAAGAAGGAACAATAGAACGGAAAAAAAAGGACAGATAGATGGACATTTAGATAGACAACTGGATAGAGAGCTACACAGATGGACAAACGGATAGACAGATAGCTAAACTAGATTAACAGATAGACAGACAGATAGATAGCCAAATAGACAGATAGGCAGGTCGATAGATATAAAACAGATCGTCGAGTTGGTTTTGTTTTACTTTATATACTCAAGATTTTCAAAGTCACAGTAACAAATGTAAATTATGCTGATGACACTGTCCTTATGGGTTTATTGAACAAAAAATCATTAGATGAAGATTGTATTGAATATTTTAACGAAGTACCCGGTACTACAGTTTCACAATTGGTGTAATTCAAATTTTCTGAATTTAAATTTAACTTAAAAAAATAATTAATTGTCAACTTTGGAAAAGACAAACATATTGGTCCACCTGTTGTAATTGATAACAAAGAAGTCGAGGTTGTTAATTTGTATAAGTATCTTGGTACAGTAATTGATGACAACTTGAAAGGTGATGAAAATATTCTCAGAATTACAAAGAAAGCTAGACAACATTTTTTTTTTTCTCAGAAAACTAAGAAGTGTCAATGTTAATAGAAAAATCCTCGATCTGTTTTATACAAGCATCATTCAGTCTATTATTACTTTTTGCATTATTTGCTGGTATGGAAATTTAACAAAATTGAATGTCAACAACCTTGATAGAATTATAAAACCAGCTAGAAGATTGGGGTGTAATGAAATCGACAACATGAGTGAATTATACACATGCTTCATGCAAAAAAAAGTTAAATTTATTATGAAAGACTGTAACCATCCTTTAAATACCTTTTTTCGCTTTCTTCCCTCACGCATTAGACTTAACTCAATTTTTTGTAGAACAGATCGTTTTAAAAAATCATTTGTTCCATCTGCTATTCGTTTATTTAACAAGTCATAATTTTTGTATTCTAGTCATACCTCATATGTTTTTGTTTTTACATGTTTTTACATAATTTTATTGTTGTTACACTACTTGATTTTCATGTCTGCAAAACGAGTTTCCTGAATAAGGATTAATAAAGTTATTGTCATTGTCATTGTCATTGTCAATGTCATAGAATGAAATAGATAGACAGATAGGTAGATAGAAAGATCGAAAGATTAGATTGAAAGATAGAAAGACAGAAAGAAAGATGAGGCTCTGGTGGGGTTTTGTGTCCCCCTGTCCCTTGGCCATTTTACTTTTGAATTCCCTGTCCCTTTGCAATTTTACTAATGGTACTTTTGAATTCCTCGTCCCTCAGCGCTGAATTGAGTTTTACGTCCCCCTGTCCCTTGGCCATTTTACTTTTGAATTCCCTGTCTTTGGTCATTTTACTTTTGAGTTCCCCGTCCCTCATACCCCCCCCCCCCATTCAGAGCCTCAAAGATAAACAAAAATGGAAACAAAATAAAGGAAGAAGGAAACAAAGAAAGAAAATGAAGGACAGATATGGACAGCCAGAGTCCAGGGGCGTAGATCCTGGGTGGGGGGATGGGGGGGATGCACCCCCCTAGGATGAACCTGGGGGGGATGATCATATGATTTTACCCCCTAGAATTTCAAATTATTAATAATTGGTGTTGACAATTATCTGTCATATTTAGCAATTTTCCATGACGCCAGTTACTTGTTGTGTGAAAAAAAGGTCTCAAAACTAACCTTCGAAAATCTATAATATATTGGTTTTTGAATTGAGTATAACGAAACGGCGCGAAATGCTGGATCTGCTGGATCACAAAGAACTGTTCAGCTAAGGCCGGAAGTATGATCACGAAGGGAATGGCTTGCTTGGCGAGATAATTGTTCTATCAATCTTTGGGCATTTGAATCGAAGGGAAAAGTTTACAAGGAATTCATTATGATGTGAGTTCATCAGAAAGATGTGTATGAAAAAAGAGGGAATGTGTATAATAGATGGGGTGAGGATTGTCAGGGGATTTATACACCTTGGACAACGTATCACAGTGAAGGCAGCCAGAGGCAGATCCAGATTGGGGGGCTGAAATGGGCATTGTGTGAAAAGAGAAATTAGGGTGTTATGGGCGAGTTGGTTTTGTGGATATGGCAAGTTATATGTTTTTGAGGCATATGGGAGTGTTTGAATGGGAAGGAGGCAAGCATTTTGTGATTTTGATGGCGTCGGAGCTGGGACCCCAAGTGGTTAATGTGCCACTGGTATTACACTCTTATTTAGATAGATAGATATCAAGTAATAAGTACAGTTCAACCCAAAATAAAGTGTGACTCCCACAGCAGGAAGGAAGAATCAGCCACCGCCACTACCGTATGGAGTGACATCAATCATCCCAACTTATTCTGGCTTGTAATAATTATAAGGATAAGTTTGGCGACTGCCTTTGTCATATATCCATTGTCGAATCATAAATTCTATATCAATATTTATGCCGTAACTTTCTGTAATCAATCACTCTTGAGTCTTTTCCCAAGCTTGAGGGTAGCATCAGTTAACATACACTGCGTTCCCAATTATTATGCAACCATGCTTTCTAATGATATCTAAAAAAGAAATAACCCTACTAGGATATCCTTTACACATAATGATAAATGTGTCATGGACTCATGGAGTCAATATACTGTCAGTTCTATATATATAGCATAACTTCTAATTGAAACTAGTTGATTCTATATAAATAAATGATTCTATAACTTATTTTGCTATTATAAACAAAGCATGTACATGTAAAGCCATTTGCTTGTCACTAAATGTCAGACCCCTGCCTCATAGGCTTTGGCCCCATGGGCCTCGGCCCCCTTACTGCACTTCAAAATTGTTATCTCTTTAGTGTCCTATACTGCTTATAAATCTTCTCCCAATTTAATGTTTTTGTTTGTTAAATTACATGCTAATGAAGGACATTTCTGTTTTGTAATAACACTTACTAAGAATAAAAGAAAAAGGAACTTATGAATGGAATAAACAGAGAAGGTTTTTGGTATATTGCAAGAGATGACAAACATATTATCAATGAAGCATAATCAAATTTTTAACACATAAACTGTAAATTGTAAATTGAGAAAATTTCCTTCTGTCTTTGTATAGATCAAAATTCCATATTTATTCATAAACTTTAAAAAAAAATTATTATTATTATTAATCTTTATTTGTATATAGAATATAAAGTTACAAAATAATTAGAAACAAACATAACAATAAAAGGCAAATGAAAACAATTTAAAAAAAAAAAAAAAGGAAAGCTAAGCAAAATATAGGATTATATATATATTCCTCCAGATGAAATGTTGCTCAGCATTGCCTCAGAGTGAGAGGGGTGCACACTTGACTGTTAAGCAGGGAGGAGGGGGGGGGGGGGGTTGGGATGTTACTAATTAGAGATTGTTTGGACCACAAGAAGCATGGCCAAGTAAACAACCCATGATTGGACAGCCCTCTCTGGCCAGCATTTTGGAGGGAAAATTGGAGCGGGAAAATTGACAGCTTATCACTGGAGGTGGCCATTCTCTCATTGCCTCTGAATTGGAACAGTCAACTGAACAGTGAAACTTTCTTGGACAGTTTTCTTTGGATATTGGCTTTATGTTCTGCTTTGCTGCATCATGGATCCCGATTCTTTGGCAGGTAGAAGGCAGACAGTAGTCAAAGGTAAGTTAATTATGAATTGTCACTATTTATAAATGCTCCCTTGCTTGCTCCCTTGCTTGCTTCCTTGCTTGCTTCCTTGCACTCCCTTGCTTGCTCCCTGGCTTGCTCCCTTGCTTGCTTCCTTGCACTCCCCTGCTTGCTCCCCTGCTTGCTCCCCTGCTTGCTCCCCTGCTTGCTCCCCTGCTTGCTCCTTGCTTGCTCCCTTGCTTGCTCCCTTTCTTGCTTCCTTGCACTCCCTTTCTTGCTTCCTTGCACTCCCTTTCTTGCTTCCTTGCACTCCCTTGCTTGCTTCCTTGCACTCACTTGCTTGCTCCCTTGCTTGCTTCCTTGCCCTCCCTTGCTTGCTTCCTGCTTTCTGTCTAGATGGCGTTTCCATGCTTTTTAATATATAATTGTAAAGACTCCCCCATGCTCACAAAAGGCTGCGGCCGTTGATGCTCCTGCAACTTCAGCAGGATACTTGAAATTAGCACATTTAAGTTATAGTTGGCTCAAGCATGCAAACAATTTTTTGGCATCAAAGTTAACTTTTTTTTTAGTTTTGCAAAACAATTAATTTTGTTAGTAAATGAAATTCATATTATAATCCTAAAATACTTTCAAACCACAGGACAGTCTGTTTTATCATATTGGCATTATTTCGTGAATAAGATGAAAAATCAAAGTGTGCAAATAATTTTTGTACTGACTGTATTGCATGTATAATTTCTATATTTATGATATTCATGAATTCTTCAGGAGGGGACTTCTTTCTTTTTTTCTCCTTTTTTATCAAACTTTCACATGTGGAAGTGGGTAAATTGACAGGGCCCTTTGGCTGCTTAATGCTCTGATAACCCAAGGCCCTAATTACCTTATTCTAATCATATTTTTAGATGGTGCCATTTTGATATGTTGTGACACTTGTATTTCAGTGTAGTGATAGAATTTCAGGGGAATGCAATGGGCTGTAATCAAAGCTAGTTACCCCTTCTTGCTATCAGTGACCTCCCAGGTCCAGCCACTTGCTCCAGAACTGCCAAGCTGTAAGCATCTTCTTCAAAGATTCCCACTCACCTCTCCCCTTTGCTAAATGAGGTGTGGCCATCTTAGTAGGTAGTGGGAGACTTAAATATTTTTTTGCTTATCTTTGATGCAGTAATCAGTTCTCTGTTCAGTGTTGGTCTTATCTCCACTCTGGAGTCTCTTAATTTCTATGCTTGTATGCTTGAATGTCTTTGTACTCTTTTGGTACTGTATGCTATACTATTGTATGTATGTTGTGTATTTGATGCCTATACTTATCAGAGTATTAAAGTCTCCTTTTTTGGCACAATTTGGGTTTTGTCAATTTACAAGTTTTTGGAGTATCAAGTTTTAGAGTATCAGTTTAGATTTAATGAAGTCAGCACTTCTATCTGCCGCATATTAGTTACACAAGTACAACAAAACTTTATGCACCCCATCCCCTTAGTCTCACATGCCAGAGTTCACAAATCCTGATATTGTGGATATCAACTCCTTTGATTTCCACAATCTGACTAATTATCTTCTTTAATCTATAACACCCAAATCATCACAGCATTACTGCATATAAATTTATGAATGGGAGGGCACTACCTCTGGCATTTATCATTAATCACTGATTATTGTCACATCTCCTTGCCTAAGCCCCATAAAGAAGATTGACAGAGATAGCTTGTTGCACTCAACTGACCTTCTATAGGGTGGGAATATCTCAATAAGGGGATGAAAAGGTCGGGGGGGGGGGGGTTCTCCTTGCTCAGAACACATGATTATGGCAATTAATTATAAGGTTATAAAGAATATGGTATGCATTTCCAGTGGCATCACCAGGATTTATTTCAGGGGAGGCATGGTGGGGCCAAGCTGTTCAACATGGGGGAGGAGGCATGTGACTTGAAATGACTTATGCGACAACTGAGGGGGGCAGAGGGGGGCCTCCCTGCCCTGCCCCTGGTGACACCACTGTGGATTTCCAATACACCCTTCCAGCTTCAACAAAGTGTAATTTTAAATTCAGAATTCCACTAAGATATCTAGCTTTCCACATGCACCTTGTATAAAGTTTTCTAATTTCATTTCAGTTACAGTGCAAGAAAACAGTGCTGAAAGATACACTGTAGGCTAAATCAGAAAATGATACACCAAAATCGCATGGCACAGTCAAGAGCTAAGGTATTGGTCACTATTGCATTGCCACTTTAAATCAACTATAATTGAAGTGAGAAGAGATCACCTTTTTGGCCTCCTATGACCCACTAGATTTAGTATAAGTTGATGATACAAAGAAAATTCTGATATGTCGCAAATGAGTTATAAATATGTGTTTGATTATGCTAATGCTCTCTTCTGGAATGTACATTGCACCTACTGGCAGCTGTTGTAGTAACCACATCCTTATTATAATAATGCACTTGTAGAAATACAAATCATTTCCTCAATAAGAGTGTACTCTACTCACAAGTCAGCTTTCATGCTCTTTCCCCCAGAGCGCTTCATCAGCCTTGAATGAAGGGAAAGATGGACATTAGGTGGTGTTCATAGTTTTAATTGTTGTTGGTTCAATTTTAATATATACAATCTACCATCCTATTTACTCTTTGTGTATTTTCTTTCAGGTTAAAAACAAGAAGGCAGAAGAAGCTCGTTCTTCAGCAGAGAAATTGCACAAGGACTAAGGTACGCTTTATTACCATTCAAATGTATAATTGAAATTAATGTAGAAATAATTGCATTCGCCAATCCTCATCCAAACTTTTTTTTTCTTCTCTTGCCATAATAATTATTTAACATCAGCAACTGAGATTTACCATTCTTGGCTGGCAGCTGAGGCACATAAACTATAACCTTAAATTATTAATGTTGCGATCTGTCAGGTCCTCAGAACCAAGTTATTTGGTCACTTATTGTGATCGGGCTACGTTATGGCTCATGGTTACACAGTGATCAGGCTTCTGTTCTGCCTTGTCCTCAGAACCAACTTTACATTATCACAATTGTGATCAGGCACCATGCCTAGTGGTTGTGGCAGTTACATTAGTCTGTGATCTGTTTTGTCCTCAAAACCAAATATATATTGTCACCACGAGTGATGGAGCCATGTAGCTAGTGGTTATGACAGTGAGCGATGTTACATTATTCATGTTTATACCAGTGTTTTTTTGGGACTAAACTCATTTGATGCATGATCTTTCTGATGTCTATAATTACTGGCAAAAGGAATAGAAAATGAAAAATCTAAAATAAGTAGTGATTGTTTAATGTTAATGTTGTGATCTGTCAGGTCCTCAGAACCAAATTATTTGGTCACTTATTGTGATCGGGCTACGTTATGGTTCATGGTTACACAGTGATCAGGCTTCTGTTCTGCCTTGTCCTCAGAACCAACTTTACATTATCACAATTGTGATCAGGCACCATGCCTAGTGGTTGTGGCAGTTACATTAGTCTGTGATCTGTTTTGTCCTCAAAACCAAATATATATTGTCACCACGAGTGATGGAGCCATGTAGCTAGTGGTTATGACAGTGAGCGATGTTACATTATTCATGTTTATACCAGTGTTTTTTTGGGACTAAACTCATTTGATGCATGATCTTTCTGATGTCTATAATTACTGGCAAAAGGAATAGAAAATGAAAAATCTAAAATAAGTAGTGATTGTTTAATGTTAATGTTGTGATCTGTCAGGTCCTCAGAACCAAATTATTTGGTCACTTATTGTGATCGGGCTACGTTATGGTTCATGGTTACACAGTGATCAGGCTTCTGTTCTGCCTTGTCCTCAGAACCAACTTTACATTATCACAATTGTGATCAGGCACCATGCCTAGTGGTTGTGGCAGTTACATTAGTCTGTGATCTGTTTTGTCCTCAAAACCAAATATATATTGTCACCACGAGTGATAGAGCCATGTAGCTAGTGGTTATGACAGTGAGCGATGTTACATTATTCATGTTTATACCAGTGTTTTTTTGGGACTAAACTCATTTGATGCATGATCTTTCTGATGTCTATAATTACTGGCAAAAGGAATAGAAAATGAAAAATCTCAAATAAGTAGTGATTGTTTAATGTTAATGTTGCGATCTGTCAGGTCCTCAGAACCAAATTATTTGGTCACTTATTGTGATCGGGCTACGTTATGGTTCATGGTTACACAGTTATCAGGCTTCTGTTCTGCCTTGTCCTCAGATCCAACTTTACATTATCACAATTGTGATCAGGCACCATGCCTAGTGGTTGTGGCAGTTACATTAGTCTGTGATCTGTTTTGTCCTCAAAACCAAATATATATTGTCACCACGAGTGATGGAGCCATGTAGCTAGTGGTTATGACAGTGAGCGATGTTACATTATTCATGTTTATACCAGTGTTTTTTTGGGACTAAACTCATTTGATGCATGATCTTTCTGATGTCTATAATTACTGGCAAAAGGAATAGAAAATGAAAAATCTCAAATAAGTTGTGATTGTTTAATGTTAATGTTGCGATCTTTCAGGTCCTCAGAACCAAATTATTTGGTCACTTATTGTGATCGGGCTACGTTATGGTTCATGGTTACACAGTGATCAGGCTTCTGTTCTGCCTTGTCCTCAGAACCAACTTTACATTATCACAATTGTGATCAGGCACCATGCCTAGTGGTTGTGGCAGTTACATTAGTCTGTGATCTGTTTTGTCCTCAAAACCAAATATATATTGTCACCACGAGTGATGGAGCATGTAGCTAGTGGTTATGACAGTGAGCGATGTTACATTATTCATGTTTATACCAGTTTTTTTTTTGGGACTAAACTTATTTGATGCATGATCTTTCTGATGTCTATAATTACTGGCAAAAGATAGAGAAAATGAAAAATCTCAAATAAGTAGTGATTGTTTAATGTTAATGTTGTGATCTGTCAGGTCCTCAGAACCAAGTTATTTGGTCACTTATTGTGATCGGGCTACGTTATGGTTCATGGTTACACAGTGATCAGGCTTCTGTTCTGCCTTGTCCTCAGAACCAACTTTACATTATCACAATTGTGATCAGGCACCATGCCTAGTGGTTGTGGCAGTTACATTAGTCTGTGATCTGTTTTGTCCTCAAAACCAAATATATATTGTCACCACGAGTGATGGAGCCATGTAGCTAGTGGTTATGACAGTGAGCGATGTTACATTATTCATGTTTATACCAGTGTTTTTTTGGGACTAAACTTATTTGATGCATGATCTTTCTGATGTCTATAATTACTGGCCAAAGGAATAGAAAATGAAATATCTAAAATAAGTAGTGATTGTTTAATGTTAATGTTGTGATCTTTCTGATGTCTATAATTACTAGCAATCACTTCTAGTGATTGGGCTACATTATAGCTCTTAGTTACACTTAAGACAGTGACCAAAGTACTTAATCATATTTGTTAATTTTAGGAGAAGCATTATGCCCAATTTCATGAGAAGTGGCTCAGTGAAACTCAAAATTTATTATAATCATTTATGTTTCTTGATCTAAAATTGCGGACAAAATTCATTTATGTTTGCCATGGATACACCAAAGTAAAGATCAATACATATTATGTTGTTTTGGGGTTGCAATAGTGTCATTAATCAAAACACGTTTATTGCAAGGATGTTATTTCATAGACCTCATTAGCCACCCATTCTGAAAAATGGCTTCTAAAACCAAGTTTTGCCTGTAGTTTTGGCTCTAATTTCTTGGGTCTATGATTTTTCATTTACATTACTGTATAAATCAGGAAAGCAATGTAATGAACTGCTGTACTTTCATATACATTTTCAAACAGCTACATAGCTACACCCATTAAAGTCCGCAATTTTAGATCAAGAAACATAAATGATAAATCCATTTTGAGCTTTTCTGTTTTCTTTGAAAACGAAGAGCTTGTTGTCGCCCATTCAAAGTTGTTGTCATTGTCATCCTAGCTAATGTTGGGTAAGTGTCAGAATTCCACTAAGGGTTATTACCCAGTGAGTGTGGATCAGGAAAATGTGGACAAATCCTAGATAGCTGCGAAAAATAATGGTATTGAATGGTAAGAAACACAATTAATTGACCCATGGATGTAAAGAACAATGTCTTGATGAGTCTTTACAAACGTACATGTGTACATTAGCGTTGAAGTTGACTTTTGGTCCTTGAGCCACTAGCTTTTTGCTAAATTTTTATTTCCTCTTTGTCTAACAGGAAATACACTCAATTACCATCAGCTGTTTTTGGCAACAAGGTATATTTTGAATTCACACTGGACTTTAGAATCACCGTATTGTATCATCGACTGTTCTTTATGATTTAGCATATTCAGGAGATGAATGGTACATACTAGTGAGATGAAGAAGCTGAACGTCAAATCAAATTAGGAAACCTACAATTATTCATTGTCAAAAAATATAAACCATGAGGACAACTTCAAGTTGAATACAATATATCAGGTCATTAAATTAATGCAAACACTTGTTTGTGAGGCATGGACCTCAAATTGAAAAAATTACGATAATATTTGAAAAATCTTTATCGAAAATATCAACTATTTGAATAAATAATGGGTTGTGTATATAGTTGGGTAGGAACGGGGTGGGGTGTTCCCATGCACCCGAAAGATATATTTTTTTAACTTTGGTTTTCGGAATCCTCATAATGTGTAGAAAATATTTTTTTATGTTCCCATCGCCAATTATTGTCCCATGTCATCCATACGGCGGCCATCTTGGATTAACGTCGAAAATGCCATAATTTTGACAAAAAATCACTAACTTCTACACTACTGGTCACAAATAGGCATATGATACCATTTTTTCAGGGTAAATCCACCTGGAGAGTTGATTAAAGAGGTCTATTTTGTGATTTGTTCAATTCTAAACATATAAAGGTAAATAAATAGGCAAAAATGGTGAATTTTTCACCAAAAAATCGATGTTTTTTTTAATACAAGTAAAGACAATTTCTTCAGGCACATTCTGGTGGACAGATAGATAGAAAAAGACTAGCTGTATATAGATCTATGCAAGACGTTTAAAATGACACCAAAATTAATAGTTCACTATGAGAAGAAGCAATTCTAGGTCAAGATAACTGAATGTAAGTGATTCAGTAGCGTCGCTGACGGCACAGTTTTAAATCTCACCTGGACGTCACTTCTCAAGTACTTGTCATTTATAGGCATATGATACCACTTTTTCAGGGTAAATCAGTCTGGGAAGTTGATTAATGAAGCCCATTTTGTGATTTATCCAGTCCTAAGTGCATAAATGTAAACAAATGTTACAAAAATGGTAATCTGTAACTTCACCCATGGCCCCACAGCTTTATTGTCACTCATCTAAGAGAGTGACAATGCTTACCTGTGCATATATTTTCTCGACCAAGCTTTCACACTTTTTCACAGCCAACATTTAAAATTTGGCACCATTGCCACACCTCCTAATACCCACAGTCCCTTGCGCTTAACCTTCCTCTTTCTTCTCGGCTGTTCAACGTGTCAGACGTGTGCTGGACAGCCAATTGCTTATAGCTGATAGAATGAATTTTGACATTTGTGGGTATTTGAGAAATTCTAGACATTGTACTTGCTCTTATTCTTTAATATTGTGCTTATTGGTGCCAGTGCAACCTGCTTCCTACTACATGAAACCTTCCTTCTGTGGATTCCTTGCTGCCCTGTTTACTGGGTTGTGGGGGACTCTGGCCTTGGGGCCGATCTCTGCTAGACTCTGGGTCCCATGGCTTGCAGGCTACTTTTTGGTCATCACCATTCTTCATCTCGGGTCCTGTCTGGCTAGCCAGGGCCCCATGCTGCTTCAGCTCTGTCTGCCTTCGAAGACATTGACTCACCTTGGAGGGGGCAAGGGGAGATCCCTATCCAGGGGATTTCCCTATCCTTGGCCCTGCTGTTTGAATCTGCTCTGGGCTGCGCCTGCCACTGTTCTGTCGCTACTCATTGCCCAACTCTGCCTCCTGGTTGGCTGGAACCCTCCATCCCTCAGCAGGCTGGGAGTCCCCCCACCCTCATGGTCCCATATGGCTCTGGGGACATCCATTCAACCACTGTTCTGCTCGGCTCTTGCCTTGGGCATCATCGCTCAGGGTGTCGAAGGGCCCCCGGTGCCACCTCTGGAGGTGGGCTTCGGTAGCTGCAGGTATCCTCAAGTTCAGGTCCTCTCTCCTGACAAGGCTCATCTTGTGGAGCCTCCCTTCCCTGGCTGGTCAGGTTCTCCCTTTGCCAGGCTGTTTGGCCCTTTTGCTCCTCCTGGAGTTGCGGCTGCTCCACGCGTCTGGGTGGGCTCAAACACTAGGTGGGCTTCCACCCTAGACTAATCGTGGTTACCGCTGGGGACCTTGGTCTCCTTCCGCAGAAGCTGGCCCTCTTCCGTGAATTTCTCTTGCTGCCCTCATATCCCTCATCTTGAGTCGAGGCTGTCCTAGCATCCTGGCTGGTCCTCAAATTTCTAGATAGGAAGACCCACCTTCTCAGTGTAGCTGAGAAGGATGGGAGACAAAAGTAAGGTTGAGAACTATACACTTGCGACACAGGACGTGTTGCGGCAGTTTAGGGCCTATTCCCATCAAAAATAAAGGTATGGGCTGATAGGAAATGGTTTAAAATGTATTGTGTGCGATTTTCAGAACTTTCCTGTACTTTAAAGTGTCGAAATTTTCTACAATTTTCCACCAAAAAATCAAAGGAGTTTCAGACTGAAGAGAGGGAGGCTTTTGCAAAACTGATAGCTGTTAATCATTTTGTTGTTCATAATATGCTATTTCAGTTTCTATGTGTATTGTTTTCCAAATAATGGCATTGGACTATTACATTCAGCAGTCAATCATACTCAGTCAAGCATTGCATGTATGATCTGATTGGTTGATTCCAAACACACTTTGGTGAACAGTGATTGACTCAGACCACATTTGACAAATTCAGATCGCATTTAGATTGAATAAAGTTTGCAGGCCTCTTGTTTGGATAGAAACACAAACACAGACAATGATTCCATAACGAAACTCTAAAAGTCTGAATAAAACTCATTTTTTAAATATTTTAGCAAAAAGCTCCTGTAGGGGGCAGGCCAGCATTGACACTAAAATTTTATTAATTTCATCATCTTTAATTTTGGTTCGGTCAAATATTACTTTTTTTCTTCCCATCAAGCAAGTAAAATTGTAAACTTTCCTGACTAATCAAAAATGTTGTGGAAAGAACTGCAAGGTTGTTGAAATTAATGATCAGAGGATCTTGATATTTTGTGACTTGTATTTTCGACAGTACTATGACGATTTAATTTGACACTGCAGTTTTTCTCTCAGAATCATGAATACACCTGATGGCAACTGCTAAGTGTGTGCAAAATTTCATCGCGATGTTGCATTTTTTAATGGCGCTCAGTGTAGATCAAGAAATTAAATTCCCAAAAAATACATCACAATCGTAAATCCTGATCGATACATTGACAGATTGATAAATTGATGAGAACTGCCACATATTCTGATATTTTTAAAAGTGACATCCAGAAATAAATGTTCCCTCCCACTTTTTAAATATCTTGACTGTTCTTTGTGTTGAAAACACCTCAGGACTGGAGACAAAACAAGATCACTGCTTACGTTGCTTTCTGTTTGCAGATTGCAGTTTTCTGTTTGTGTTCATGCTTGATTGTTTGTTTTTATCACTTTTTGCTTCCAATGATTTTCAAGAGAGCTCAGCAAATGCAATGTCCTCAGTCTACGTTGCCTACAGCAACGTGAAGACTGTGACCTCGGTCTATCAAATTTCCAATCTCGCCCTGGCATGTCTTTTCCTTGTCCTAGTCTCCTCATATGACTGGGTTGCCTGTGGTGGCTTTACCCTGTGCAGTGTGCATGGTCTTTTGTGTGCCGCTGGGACATCGGGCGAGGGCCTCTCACTGGCTGCCTGGTCGTCTGGCTGCCTCTTCCTTGGCTGCTTCTTCATCTAGCTGCGGTTTCTGAGTCATCTTTCATGTCAGTTGAGTGTTGGGCTGTTGTCTTCCGACTCGATTGCTTTTGTTGTGGGTTGTCAAGGCTCCTCCTGATGTCTCCCTGTCTCAACATCTTAATTTTCTGTCCCTCTGGGGTACACCTGTGCTGATGGGGCGTAAAACACAAACTCACTCACTCACTCACTGCCCTCTGGGGTTTGTTTACTGCATTGGGTGGGTTCTCCGACCCTCACAATCTTGGCCTGGACTCCAGCCTAGGCAAGGACTCTCCCTCAAGCCTGCTGGGGGATGGCTCCTTGCCCTTCAGCCCATTCTGCCCCAGCATTGGACCTGGGCTTCATGCTTTTTTTCCGGCCTCCCACACCTTTGAGCTGCTCTGGGGCAGCCTCCCCTTGGCAAGTGGAGTCCTGGACCTAGACTTCGCTCTAGCACTGCTCACCTCGGAGATAGTTAGGGTGGCCTGGTGGCCTTTGTTTTGCTTGGTCCTCACTTTGCCTTTCTGTCTTGTGACTTTGCCTCGAAATCCTCCCACCCCCTCCCCTATCATGCAATACCTCTCCTTAGTCCATCTAAGGCTCTCCCGTGGCCCGAGTCAGTTGGTGCCTCTAGATGCTGGCCCTCCTGGCGGCATGACCGGCTGGTCTCCGTGTCTCACAGAGGCTCCCCGATGGCCTGCTAGGTGTTGTTCCTGATGGCTGGCACCCTCAGCTGCTGGAGGTCTCCTTTACTTAAGCCCTGTCTGTTTTTCCCTTGCCTGGGTAGGGAGATTTCTTCTGACGTTGTTGACTTGCCCTGGGTGGGGCCTCTTTTGACCTGTTGTCTATTAATCCACTCCTCTCCTACTTGGGCTCTTTATTTCCCTGCTAGTCCATGGCCACTGTTGCTGCAAGTGTGCCAACGCCCTTCGTCTGGTGGGGCCTCACTGGCCGCAGGGATCTCCTGGAGTCTCCTTGGTGCACAGTTGGTCTCGGACTATCCTTCCAGAATGCCCTGCCTCTTCCGTTCTGGGGCTGGTCTCCCTGACGGTTGTTCTGAGGGTGGTCCTTCTGCTCTCAATGGTCAGTTGCCTCTTTGCCGACGATGGAACTGACACTGTTGGCAGTGTTGGCCCTTGAGCCACTCCTGGATGCCTTCTGTGATCGTCCTTGGTACCTCTGCTTTGTTGTGGTACGTGTATCTCCTCTTCTCGAGTGTGTGACCTTGAACCTTCTGGCCAGGACCCCCGCTAGGTCTGTTTGGTTGACCAAATTCCTCTTTCCCCAGACTTCCCTGTGGTCACTCTGCCCCAGCAGATGGCATATAACATTCTTCCTGTGAGGACATCCCAGGCCACATGTCCCAGCCAATTTATGGGCTCTCGGAATTTTCTTCCCTGAGGGACCAGAAAAGGAACATCCACTGATAAGGCACTCGGCAGGATTCCCAATGGCCGGCACATCATATCTCAGAGGTGGCAGCAGGGTGGAAAAGCCAAAGCCCGTTAGCCTGAAGTAGGACCACCCTCAAAGCAAAGCAGGAGGAGGGCGGCCGAGGCAGGCTGAACTGAGTGAAGAAGCCCGAAAAAGATGCAAACCCATTCGTCATGACCAAGCCCAGAGAGCCCAGAATAGAAGGTGTACTGCAAGCATTTCTTGAGGCTATTCCCCGTTTGGATCCCCCCCCCCCTCGCACTTCCAAGCCCAGGGCACAACCAGGCCTGAGTAAGCAGGAGGCGGGAGACCAGGGGCCCTGGTCAGCCACCTCTTGCTATCACCCAAGCATGGACTGGACCCCTAGCTGAAGAGTGACTGACTACAGAGTATGCATAGGGCAGCAGGATATCGAAGACTGGAACCCGACCACAACCCCAGATTGCGGGCCTCCACCACTGGGAGGGGAGGAGAGCACCCAGGGTCCTATAGACGCGCGGCAGAGGACGGACCTAGTGCAGGCTTGGTCATGGTCATCCTTGCCCTGTTGTCCGGGTCCTGGCCTCAATCTCACTTGGTCTTCAGCCTTATTTCGGCAGATGTGCCTTGACATCTGTAGCAGGGGGACCCTTCAGAGGTTCCCTGTCTTTCTGCCTAGTTCAGGTTGCTGCCCCTCCATGGTGCATTAAAGGCGGCAACCAAGTGGCTCTGTTGATGGCATTTCTTTGGCCTACCTTCTGAGTTCAGGCTCCCTACCAACAGGCTTGGTTGGTTCTTGCCTCACCCTGTTTTCAGTCCCTGTTAGCAGCACTGAAACAGGCCTACCGGCTGTCACCATCTCCTGGTATATTTACTGGATAGAGGAAGTCTTAAGCAAGAGATTGGTACCAAATCCAGGTATAGGTAACCAATAGAGGTAAGTTGGCTGTTTCAAGATATCTGACTCAAGGAATCTTGTCCTGGGGGACAATTTTTAGATTTAGTGACATCATAAGAAATCAACAAAATGTATGTTGACTTCATAATTGACCTACTCTACAAAAAACAAGCCTTTTCTGGACTTCCACCTGGCTAAACATCACACTTCTCCATAACATGCAACCCTGACTACCTTCGTGGAGCACTTCCGATTTTCTAGTTTAGTTTTGTATAATGTATATAGGCCTTTGTGACATTCCTTTTCCGAAAACGATTCAGGCTGCTGTCTCAAAATCAAGAAAGTAAATTCCTTACATATTCAAGACCAAATTCAATAATTACCATTAATTTGCATATCTGATTTCTATGACCAATTCAAATTACATTTTCGAAGCATCCTCTGAATTTCTATTTACATTAATTTTGTCCAACCATTGATGTAGACCAACAATTCCAGACCTGGGTGTGACTTCGAGGAAAACTGATGACAACATCACCATGGATGATCTTTACCAACATAGATTCAGACCGAGAATCCCTACTGCAAATAGCATGCTATATACTTCAGTTTCATTTTAAATGTCTTGAATGGGATACAAATATATCTAACATTTTCAAGTGCAGCTTTCCATTTGCGGTGCCTGCAGAAATCGATGTTTCTTGAATTGCACGGTTGGTTAAGACCAAAAACGAAAATTACCATTTTTGAATAATTTTTAACATTAATGCACTTAGAACTGAATAAATCACAAAATGGGCTTCATTAATCAACTTCCCAGACTGATTTACCCTGAAAAAGTGGTATCATATGCCTATAAATGACAAGTACTTCAGAAGTGGCGTCCAGGTGAGATTTAAAACTGTGCCGTCAGCGATGCTACTGAATCGCTTACATTCAGTTATCTTGACCTAGAATAACTTCTACTCATAGTAAACTATTTATTTTGGTGTCATTTTAAGCGTCTTGCATAGATCTATACACAGCTAGTCTTTTCTTACCTATCTGTCCATCAGAATGTGTCTGAAGAGATTGTCTTTACTTGTATTAAAAAAAACATCGATTTTTTGGTGAAAAATTCACCATTTTTGCCTATTTATTTACCTTTATATGTTTAGAATTGAACAAATCACAAAATAGACCTCTTTAATCAACTCTCCAGGTGGATTTACCCTGAAAAAATGGTATCATATGCCTATTTGTGACCAGTAGTTTAGAAGTTAGTGATTTTTTGTCAAAATTATGGCATTTTCGACGTTAATCCAAGATGGCCGCCGTACGGATGACATGGGACAATAATTGGCGATGGGAACATAAGAAAATATTTTCTACACATTATGAGGATTCCGAAAACCAAAGTTAAAAAAATATATCTTTCGGGTGCATGGGAACCCCCCGTTCCTACTACAGTATCCGTCGGCGATTTCGCCCAGTCACGGAGATCATTCACGTCACTGTTTCGTGACGTCATCGCTAAATAGTAGCGTGTATGCACGCACAAGTTATTGCAAATCTTACCTGAGGCCATAAACGAATTCCTAGCACTGTAATCACACCAATATACTTGAGTTATATTGCCGAATAAAGTCCATAAACTATTGATGTCTTCAACCTGGTTGACCATGTTGACAATTCTGTCCTGAGGTGTAAACAGAAATTTGGTCAACCTGAATTTTTTCATTTTTTGAATCTTAAGACTATTTAGGTTCATCATGTGCTCAAACAATGCTGCTGCTTATCTTAAAGTCTTCAAAATAAACTATCGATTTTATAGTGATTTTGCAATCAAATAATTAATAAATGAATGCAGAAGAAATACAGGGGGCAGCACAAGTCAGTTGGTGTCTCACTTTTTCTGCTGCAACTGCCTCCTGCTGCCACCTACTGGGGTTCTCAGCGTCGTCTGCAAGCTTTGAGTGAGTATTAATCAATTTTTTCCTATTAATAAATGATCTAATTAAAATATTTTAGATTACTCCCTCAAAATAACTTTGAAACACTCCCCAGGATTAAATTTCTGGCTTATTTTTGCTGATTTTCAGAACTTTCTTAGAAGTGGGAGGGGCCCTCGGGGTGGGGGGGGGGGGGCGGCAGGTCGTTCAACTGGGGGTGGGGGGGGGGGGGAGTATGTGAATTGTAATACCTATGGGACAATTGGTTTATGCTCAAAATTAGGAGGAGGGGGCCCTGAGTAATTTTAAGCGGGGCCCCCGAGGTGACGCCACTGCCCTCAGGGGCTCCTGGGGGGGGGGGGGCTTAATGCAATAAAAATGCCCCTTACACACCTCTTTTCATGATATGAACTGCCCCTCACTGTCGTACATACAATAAAGGAGTCTGCATTTGAAGTCGAAATTTTATTTAAAATTTAATACAGAGAACCATGCAGAATGTACACATGAAAATTAACAAATACTGTAAAATAAAAATAAAAATAGGGCGTACGCCAACAATGAAACATGAAATATAATGCCACCATGGTAAGGGCTATTCCATTTAAAAACCTGGGGGTGGGGTGGTCAGGTTACATTTTTTGACCCCCCCCCCCCATGCATCTAAAGTGAATTATTTCCCTGTCAGCATGCCTCGGTGGTCCAACGTCGGCCCAGCGTCAGTCCGATGTCAGTAGCATCGGACCAGCTTCGGGCCGACGTTGGACTGCCGAGGCACGCTGATAGGGTTTCGACCCCCCCATGCATTAAATGCAAATTTTTTACCCACCCCACATGCATCAAATAAAAATTTCATTATTACAATGCGTAAGCCTTCATGGAGCGATAATGCCCCCCCGTACATCTAAAGCGATTTCTTTTGCATCCCACGAAACATCTGAAGCAAATTTCCGCAGATACCTACATCCATCTGACGAAAAATACATCAACCTGACCACCCCCCTCCCAGGTTTTTAAATGGAATAGCCCTAACAAATTTTGTCATTGCTTTACTAATTACAGGGAATGCAAAATAATATTATGCCTAAATTTATTCTGAAATTTCTAATTTTAGGACAATGGCACCGTGGATATGGATTTTGCTTTTCACTATTATCGCCTGTGAAGGCCTCTACACAAAAGAAGAACTGAAGAAAGCAGTTAAACTTGTGAATGATGGGGAGGCTACAGTGGCAGATGCCAGCAGGAGATTCGGGATACCCAAATCTACACTGAGGTAAGCATAATTCTTACAGTCCAATCTGACCAAATTTTCTGGACAAATTTAAAGTTACAATGACAATATTCTTCCTTGGCAAAGAGCATCTTTGTATAAGTGCACTGGAAAGAGTCGGTAATTATACACATGCCAACATGACAAAACAACTAATTAGACATTAAACTTTTTAAAGTCTGATTCCTGGCCACTATAAAATACAGTGAAACGTCAGTTTATGGCCATCACACATATTAAAAAATTATATAACAGAGTTAAAAATCAGCTAAATATTAGCATTGGTATATCTTTATATAATTATATAAGCTAATTTTACAATACATATATATATATATATATTGGGCTGAACATGTGTCGTCACAAGCACCTTAATTAGTTCGAAAATCGACAGAAGCAATAAGTTGTACACAAGTCTACCGGCAAAATTTGGAGTATAACTATATTTTATAGGTCTACTATTGTATTTTTAACCCATATAGCCCTTTATATATATAAATATACATATAGTTTACAATATCAATAATTCAATATATTTAATAATATCATTTAACAATATCTTCAATTGACATTGCAGATCGGCAGTGCAAGCACAAGGGCAACGACGCTATCGGTCGAGCTCCGCACTGCTGACAAGTCAACAGGAAGAGGATTTAGCTACTTTCATTCGATACCAGTCAGAACGAGGATTTGCCATGACGACCAAACACATCGCCAGTCTGGCAAAGGATATTGCAAAGGGAGAAAACAAAGACTGGAAAACCAACGACCCATCAAGATGGTCCCTGCGATTTATGAAACGACATGAACTCTCTCTCAGGACACCACAATACACCAACCGTCAGTCCACATCAGTCACCCAGGAAACCGTAGATAATTATTTTAATTTACTTCGTCAACTTCAACATTCGATAGATTTTATTTCCGATCCGAGGGTAGTATTGAATATGAATGAGACAGGGTGGGGGAAGGGACCTCAATTTAGACAGAAAACAGTGTTCACGAAAGGTACAAGAAATCCATTTTTATATAAATCATTTACAATAGATCACATAACCAGTGTTCACACTGCATCGGGTTCCGGGGAGGTTTTAAATACATTTTTGATTTTTAAAAATTGCGTTCCTCTAGAATTCCGTGAAAATGGCCCCTTTAATTTCAAGTATGTCAGTAGCGCATCAGGATTCATGAATAGCATTTTATTTTTGTTATATTTGGAAGTTATCATCGCACCGTATGTCAGGAAAATTGGGAAGAAATGCTTATTGATATTAGACAATGCCAGTTGCCACTTAGGTATCCAGGGATTGAAGTTTGCCCGAGAAAATAACATTGAGATGTTGGCCCTGCCACCAAATACAACAAATTTTCTCCAACCTCTTGATCAACTTTTTTTTGTATTAAAACAGTCGGTATATAATCTAGCTTCGAAATTACATCTCATTACTTCAGGAAATATAGTTCGCCGTTCCAATTTCCCATATGTTTTAAGTAATAGTCTGAAAACTGCATGGAATGCCGAAAAAGTTAAAACAGCATTTAGGAAATCCGGAATCATCCCTTTAGACTCCAAAGCAGTAGACCGTAGAACTGTCACTCAGGCTAATGCAACCGAAACGCAGGCTAATGTAGAACTAGAACCATGTAGCGATTGTGGTCGGACTGAAATTTGCAAAACCTGCGTACTTAATCACAATGTTTTAGTTAGAGAAGGTTTAATTCATGACGCAGTAGCGTCACAAGTGTTGTTTGTTCAGGAAAAAACTAGACAGCCGACAAAACCCCCCACCCAGTCGAGAATATTAACAGCATCCGTATCTGTTGACACTGATGAAACGGACCTGACAACCACAACATCAAGCAGCAAGGGTAAAGGACGTGAGGGGAATGGACGAGCAAAGGGAAAGGGAAAAGGGAGAAAAGCTGCTTCAAAAGCAAGAACCCAAAATGTTGACATTGAACAAACAAACGATGAACCACAACCAGGACCATCGAACGTTGCACCACCTGAGTTATCTGCTTGTGACAATAATATGGTAAAATGTTTGAAATGTAACAAGCCGGAGACAAGCGACCCTCTGTGCGAACCGGCCTGGGTTGGATGTGACAATTGTGAGGTCTGGGTTCACCTTCATTGCTTGGAAGTATTTCAGCAGCTACGCGCCAGTCACAGCCTACACAACTCGGACATCAAATTCTTATGTGACAATTGTAAAGATGGTCAGGACAATGCATCGTATGAACTGCTTTGTGAAGTCTGCACCTTGCAGATAAGTGTGGACAAGTTTGCGGTCTTTCCACTGGCTGACATAGCAAAGTGTGGGGAAACAAACTGCATGAGTATCATGCACATCTCTTGTCTTCCGGAGCAGTTGCAAGTCCAGTATCATCAATTCCGTTGTAATGGTTTTCCTAAGTTCATGTGCAACTCATGTCGTTAAATCTGAAAATTGAAAATATGTTTTGTTACAATCATTAATTGTTATAAAGCGAATTATTAACTTAATATGTTATAATTAAAATATTATACTTGTTATTTATATAGCATATAATATATTACATATAACATGCGCATTATTGATCTCTCTACACTTGGCTACATTGTATTTTAAATAGCAAAGTTTACAGCCCAGGTAAGCAGGTTATGGGCATTGCTTATACATTGGAAGTCAACAATGAATTCATTTTGTCATTTGCTTAACATATATGTTTATTATTTTTACATTTAATAATATTAATGCAAGGTACTTTCAAATGTGTTATAAGTTAATTGTTATGTCTGACACGTAAGTTGTCCGGCAATAAAATTGTTGATTTACAAATTCATGCATTTTCTTTTAACTTATTACCTGTTTTTATGTGCAGATTACTAGTCAATTGATTGGCTTTTTTACCATTTCCCTTCCCGAGTTCCTCATGTCTGACAGGACTTCAAACTGCTGTCTCACTGCAAAATAATATCATTATTCATGAATTGCACAACTAAAATAAGAAAGTATGCATATATATATATGAGGATGATAGAAATTGAGAAATCAATTATTCAATAACCTCCCTTGATTCTTAAATCATTCACCAGATTTAATTTCTGCATCCCAACTTGCATCATATCATTCTGAGCTGAAATAAAAATGCAACAGTCATGCATCAGTCTTGGTCAAATTCTGAATCTTGGAAAAAGGCATGCATGCAATCTTTGTAACATGCATGCCGGCAATCTTTGAAACATGCATGCCTGCAATCTTTGAAACATGCATGCCTGCAATCTTTGAAACATGCATGCATGCAAGCTTGCAAGCAGTGCAGCCTGTCCAGGCACCAGCTGAGCTGCCCTGGGAAGGCTGGATGGCACATGGGTCTGCACTTTTTATTGCATCAATTGTAGGGTAACAGTACCCATTGAAGACTCCAACATAAAGATATTTACTGGCAGTTTATACATCATCAATTACAGGCTGTAACTGGTAAAATATCACAAATATCTCACCTTGCAAAGCCTTCCCACTTCCTCACACATGGCTTCTAGCGTTTCCAGGTGTATCAGCTAGAGGGCAGGCAGCGTAAAATTCACACCGGCGCCATCTGTTGTTAAAGTCGAGAAAGCGCGAAATCCGTGACGGCTGGGTCGATCCGGTGACCGATAAAAACATGTGGATTTCTCATCAACCACTCAATGAGGTAACCTGTGATTAATGTTTTGACAAGTTGTCATAAAGTGGATCTTATTGATATGACAAACTCGTGGCTTCAAGCTGCATTGAACAAGTGCCAAGGCTGTTTGTGTCAAAATTCGTGATTTCAGTGACTGAGACTGTAGACTAATATATATTATTGTTTGTGTATAACAGGTTGATGAGGCAAAGTACAATGACTCAAAATAAGTAATAATCTATTATAGAAATTGTCACAAAACAACACCTCAGGGTATTGAATATAGGCATACAGTTGGATAATGTGTCTATGAACCACAGTACAGTGACTTTTTCCTTAAATATGACAATATTTTAATAATCTTCTGCAAAATATCAGGTCTTTGAATAAATATTGAGTAATGTAAACATATTGTTTGTATCATAGGTTGATGAGGCACAGTACAGTGACTCAAAATAAGTAATAATCTATTATAGGAACTGTCACAAAACAACACCTCAGGGTATTGAATATATGCATACAGTTGGATAATGTGTCTATGAACCACAGTACAGTGACTTTTTCCTTAAATATGACAATATTTTAATAATCTTATGCAAAACATCAGGTCTTTGAATAAATATTGAGTTATGTAAACATATTGTTTGTATCATAGGTTGATGAGGCACAGTACAGTGACTCAAAATAAGTAATAATCTATTATAGAAACTGTCACAAAACAACACCTCAGGGTATTGAATATATGCATACAGTTGGATAATGTGTCTTTGAACCACAGTACAGTGACTTTTGGACAGCATCATTAAGACAATAATTTGTGCATGTGAATAATCTTAATACAATATTCCACAGTCTGCTGGAACAGGCCATGTAAATGAGCACACGCAGCATGCAAATGAGCATGATATAGCAGAAAAATTTTTTTTTCTTTCATACTGTGGGAATCTTAGATTAATAACAATAACACTAGATAAACAAAATGAATGTTTATACTTTTAAGTTATCAGCACCTCTGCATGTTATACTGTAACAATGGGTGTGACATAACTAGTTTTGATAATCAGTCACAAAAGATATAAACAAAAATTAAGGTTTATGAAAAGTTACCTAACCAATCAGTTAGAATTAGTTGGCAATGACCAATGTTTATAAAAAACATTATGTAACCAACCAGTTAACATTTTTGTAGAATCCAAACAATCCAATTCAAGGAGTCCCTCTGACACTTCGTGTCATCGGCAAAAATAGGGACTCAAGGAGTCTGAATATTCCATGTCATTAAATTTGACGATCAGTAAACTGTTGTTTATACTTATATTTTGTAAACTAAGTTTGTGCGGCACAGTACATTGACTTTTTACCAAAATGAATAATATGATGATATTCTAATAATCTTTAAACAAAATTTCAGCCCTTTAAAAAATAATGAGTTGTGTGGGACCTGAAATGTATCAATCAGCCACAGTAAATGTTTGCATACAGTTGCATAATAAGTTTGTAAGGTGTAGTACTGTGACTTTTTGCCAAAGTGAATGATATACACTGTGTTCCCAATTATTATGCAACTATGCTTTTTGCATTATCTCAAAAAGAAATAATACTATTGAATGTTCTTTTCACATAATGATAAGTGTACCACGGAGCTAATATCCTGCCAATTTTGTCCAATTCCATTGACTCAGTTAGGAGTTATGCCATATAATGAGGTTTTGGGGTGTTCCCAATTATTATGCAAATTCTTGTAAAAGCATCCATGGCCGCCCAAAATCAACAAAGTTGATTATGAATTGACTTTAGAATATACCTTATAACACTAAATAAAAAATGGAACCATCATTTCAAACGTGGATCGCTTCATGACCAAGAAATCAATATAATACAACTGCATTGAAAAACCATTGAAATTAGCTTTTTTCTCAATAAAGAAGCCTCCCTTGCTCTTAAAAAATTTAATATCAATAAAATTCCACCTTAGAATATATCTATAGCACACCACGGTCATACTGTGCGATGAAACACCAAATCTGGTATCTCTGCAAAATATGACACCAAATCAAAAACTCACACTTCTGTTTCCCATTGGAATAGCATTGGCAATTGGATGCGTTCAATTCATTTCAAGATATTTCTCAAATACAGTGGTGCAACTTAATTGCCATAGACTTGCAAGAGAGTTCTAAACCTAAGGAAAGTGGAAAATGACTTGGGTAATGATTTTTCATTTTGTCTGGCTAACAGAGGCTTTTTATTGCAATAAAACAGTAATTTCAATGCTATTTCAATTTCTTGGCTATGAATGCATCTATGTTTGAAATGATGGTTACACTTTTTCTTTTGTGTTATGGGGTATATGTTGATGGCATCTTCAGATTAGTTTAGGTCATTTTGAGTAGCCATGGACGCTTTTCTAAGAATTTGCATAATAACTGGGAACACCCCAAAACCTCATTATATGGCATAACTCCCAACTGAGTCAATGGAATTGGACAAAATCGGCAGGATATTAGCTCCGTGATACACTTATCATTATGTGAAAAGAATATTCAAATAGTGTTATTTCTTTTTGAGATAATGCAAAAAAGCATAGTCGCATAATAATTGGGAACGCGGTGTATTTCGTAATACCGGAATAATCTTTTTACAAAATATCAGCTCTTTGAATAAATAATGAATCGTGTATACGTGTGGTTTGTATAATAAGTTGATGAGCCAAAGCACAGTGACTTAGTTCAAAATAAGTAAGACATTATCATATAAATTGTCAAAATACAACACATCAGGGCATTCGATATACGCATACAGTGCATTAATCAGTTTGTGAAACACAGTACAGTGACTTTCTGTCAAAGTAATTTATACAGTATATTTCTGTTGACAGATACATACAACATTATTGTCCCAGTTTGGATATTCTCAGGTATGTGCAGCAGGCATAATAAATGAATGATTATTTAATAAATATACTAACAGTATAATAATCTAATACAACTGGTCACAGTAAAACGCGGATCTGAGTTATATTGCTGAACGGACAAATGGTTGCAGGATTGGTGGTGATAAAATGTATATGGGGCCAAATTTCTTGTTTGCTGCGTTGAAACTTATAAATACCTGTCCTGACAATTTGTGTAAAGGTTCAATTAAAAGCTCCGTTTGACAAGTTCTGGTTTAAATTAGACACTTGTCTCAGAACACCACAATTGATGTTGGAATGGTCCTTCCTCACCTTCTTCCTTAAATAGTCCTGATGATATATCTACCCATGGACTTAGGACTAGTATATCAAAATACAAAACGCAAAACCTCATATGAGACAAAAGAGGGACTATCACAATTTTGCATTCATTGCTTGCTTCCTTGATTATCATCAAATAACCACAAATTTTCATGTGATTTCATGCACATTTCTTGTTTATTTCCTTGTGTGACTATCCTCGACAGTGAACTTGGGGTTAAGTTGAGACCATTTAATATCAAGGGGGGGAGCTTTGAGGTTTTGTTTAAAATATGTAATTGCTTGCTCAGTTTCGATGAAATGAATTTTCTTTCTGTGCAGTCTTGAAATTAATAATTTCTGGTGGGGTTATTCTTTAGAAGGTGTTGATTAAGTAATGAATATTTAGAGACTGTGCGTGCTTGAAATAGATAATTACGCTCTTCATTATCAGATAAAAACCATGTGATTACCAATTGCATATTTACCCTAGTTTATCATGTTAATAATCTGAAAATAACCTCACAATCATATTTTGACAATTTTGTCAGGTTGGTAGTTTTCAAACTATGACCTATGCCAAGTGCTGTAACCTGCTTAGATATTATTAATGCCAAGTTTGAAAACATTATGATTTATTAACAAACAATTGTTTCTTTTTCAATAATGAGGAAAATCAGCGAATGTATCTTCATCATGCAACATTGGTCCATGAAGTATAATTTGCTCCTGGGATCAATGAAAATCATGGTATGTAGTGATTGATTTGTATTTATATCACAGTGTAAGACTGTGAAAATAGCTCAATTCAGTAACCATCTATTGTTGTTCAGTCATTTTTTTTTTTTTAGTATAGTGATGAGGTTGATAAGTCGAAATCTACAAGGGGCTTTCAAAATGTTATGTCCAACAAATCATTAATATTTGGTAGATTTGGCAAATTGACATAGAGACGTGATACTTGGGTCTTTTTAATTTGAGGTAATCAGCAATTTATCCACAAAAAATTGTGCCATAGAAATAAAAAACAAATTGTTGATTAGTTTCCATGGAAACCAGAAGTCGATGAAATGCGGCCTAGATTTTGTAGGACTCTCTTGCAATGAGTTTAACACTACTACAGTGTGGCTTTCTGACTGACTAAATTGAAGTTTACAGACAATTTTTTAAAACACAGTGGACTAAGAATGGAAAATGATTTGCACTGGAAAAAATGGTATTGTCTTCATATGTCAACCAGCTGGGGCTAATTGGATTTTGTTCATGAGGTTAGCATATATTTTGATATGGATTGCAAAATTGGCGAAAGAGGCTATCGGTAATAATTTTCTTTAATTTGATTGCAAAAAATCTGTCTGACAGAGAATAACATTCTAAAACAAATATACAAAAAGACAGTATGAGTGTTAGAGCCATCGAAAGGTGGCACAAACATTTTCGGAAGGAAAGAGAGACAAATTAGACAGCCTGAGAACAGGATGGCTACACAACTCCATAAATTGACCTCAACATGTAGATTACAAAGGATGTTGTTTTCTTAACAGATAAAAAGTATGAGGAAATGTTTCAAGTATCCAGTTGATTACTTTAGGGGAGTTATGAAATAATAATTCCTGTTTTGGATATGGATCAGGGACTGTTTTATATCTCTTGTCATAATTTTATCTTTTACAAGATACATTGAGTTAGTGTCTATTTAAAAGCAACTCCGGGCCGCATTACTTGTTATTTCCATGGAAATCAGTTACCATTTACTTTTAATTTTATGATATCAATTTTTTGCGATTATTTGTGAATTACCTCAATATTATCTGACCAAAACATCATGTCCCTAGGGCAGATTTCACGAAAAGTGCTCGTAAAAGGTACCTTAAACTTTCCAACCCTTTTGTTATCTGTCTGTTGCTTCCTGAAGCAAGTAAACCTATTACTAAGTATATCTGTGAGGTAATAAATAAATATCAATAAAATATTCCTCAAATATGTAGCTTTTTCCTCTTAAAAAGATATTTTTTTATGCCTCATGAGGACAATTGGATCCTCGGGAGGCAAAGTGAACCAACCCTGAATTTTTGCATTTCCATGTTTCTATGGTTTTGGGCATAAAACTGTGTCCTCTATCTGATGGTTAGGTTATCTATTTTTAAAAATTGTTAATTTCAAAATTCCCAATCAGGTTGTTATGATTGTAAAATATGTAACTTAAATAGCTTCAGAACCATGAGCATTACAAATTAGGTCAACACCGTTTTTGAATTTCAGGGTTGGTTCACTTTGCCTCCCGGAGATCCAATTTTGGACGACCAAACTTACTGGTGATCACACATGCTTACTTTGGCACTCTGTGGAATCTGCTAAAACCAATTCAGGAAAACGTAATGGTATGTGATTGATAAAAAACATCTTGGAAATTAGTTTGGAACATTTTTTAATTGTCTTGGTCATTATAAAACTTGAAAAAAATGAAAAATAAAAAAAGACTGCTAATGTAACTCGATTCTGTCTCAGGACACTGAGGTTACATTAGCAACTTTTACGTGGAAATTTTTCTGTGTTCTCGCTACTTATGCCAATTTCAAACATGAAATTATAATATTTTATTGAAAAACTTGTCTTATTTGCCTATTTACATCACCAAAAACAAAAACGACTGGGTGTGGTACCTGTTTTCTTTAATGCTAATGTAACTGCAATTTTGCATCTGTCCATTTCATAGTGTTACATTAGCAAAATGTGTACATAAAAATTACGTTAAAAAACACATGATTAGATCTCAAATTTTTCTGAACTGAAAGCCAGGTCTCCCAAGAGCAGGCCAGGGGTGGTACCCTGCTGGTGACTTCATTTATATTGCAGTAGGATCAGCATAAAAAATTCCGTCCTACACCATTCATCGTTGTTACATTAGCACAAGGCCATATTTTTAGCTACTCTGACCTACCAATCCAACAGAAAAGATTGTTTACCCATGATTTTATTTAATGGATTGACACAATAAAATATTTAGATTTCAGCTTTTTTTTGTCCTGCCAGTTATCCTCAGAAGAAGCACCCTGACAAAGTCTGAGAATCTACGAATCGATTATGTCTGGCCTTATCAGTATTGTGCTAATGTAACTTGTGGACAAGTTGTGGTAAGTCATTTTGCAGCTTTTTCGTGAAATCTGCCCTAGGTATATCAAATACAGCTCAAGTTATGACAAGTTGGACGGAACTTTTGGAAAACCCCTCGTACAATTATATCATGCTGATAAGACTGCTTAAAAGAATGTCAGTAACTTGGCACTCTATCTGTAACTCCTGTTTAAATTTTTTCAAACTAGTCTATTTTATCCTGTACAATGTCTCATCCATATCTTTTAATAACTTGAATTTCCAGAAAGTCATTAGCCAGATGTAAAGAAAAAGAAGAGGAACAAGCCACTTGGCTCATGCAGGTAAGATATTCCAAATGTTTTGCTTGATATTTCCAACCAAAGTGACCATTATACATAAACTAGAAAGTTTCTGGAAACATGGCTGGAGGAGTTTAATGCCTAGGGTTTAATGGTCCATACTACTGGTAATCATAAATATAACATGAAATAATCGTGCTAACACAACTATTATATGAGATTCCTGAACGATATCACTCATCACTGAGCAGTTTACATATATTCCTGTTTAATTTTCATACAACTTGATGGGATATTGTGCATAAGCTGTATTAGTCTCAAATTAAGTTTGCTTTCTGAGGTACTAGACCAAGATAGGAAACATCCCGACTCATATAATATTATTCTACAGATATGTAAATAAACTGCCACAAAAAAAAGGCTAAATGACTGAAATTTTGCAGTAAATACATGTTACACGGCTAAATCAACCTTTGGTCATATATTTTTTTCATGCATCTTGCATATCTAAATATTATTTGATTTATTTCAGGAGAATGTGGCTGAAACGTGTGCGGAAGAAGAAAGAACCTGAGATGCTGTGGAATGAAAGGGTTATTCGTTGTTGCCAGCAGAGGGAGAGTCATTCACGTGTAATCTTTTGTATGAAGGTAAGTTGTACTAATTTGAAAGAAAAATAATTAATTAAGTGCTACAGAAATATCTGCCAAGTGAGACAGCAGGCGGGGCACAGTGAGACGGGGAAGTCTGCTACCACAATTGCAAACCCTCTAGGCATGCAAAATAACTTTATCAATGGATATTCTAAAAAACTGATATATCCCATCATTAAAAGTTGGTGAGGTGAGTTTCTAGTTCCATTTTTGTGCTATTCATGTCGGTGGACAAGTGTTTAACATATTTAAAGGCAAACACTCGCCGAAATCCTACTTTTAATAAACTTATTTTCCCATGAAAGAATCAGATGTTGCGAGTGCATTCAGCTAACATTTACTAAAATCGGTTTTCACTGTAGTTGAGGAAAAATTAATGAAATTGGCATTTCAGCCAAATTTTGTTGTCCTTCAGCATGTTCAGTCAGCTGAGCAGTGACGTAAGGCTGGGTGGCCCTCCCCTCTCCCTCCTCTGATGGTATGCACAGGGGCTTCTAAACCAATTTACATGACATTTACTTATTGTGATGGTATGTACAATGAGAGAGCCACTCATTTGCAATTTTGACCACCAGACAATACTGTGATATACTGAATTGGATCAATAGAGCCTGTTATAAAGGTGACAAAATGAATTTTAGACAAACTGAAACTGTGAAAAATACTTTCAGAAGAATTCCATCAACATTACTGTCAATCATTATGTTTCTTTCGCTGGTTATGGGGTGGGTGGGGCTAGTTAATTTGACAGTGGTCAATTTGCTCCATATGTGACAATTCCAGATCGCATTTTGTGAAGTCCTGAAATGTTATTCAGCTGCCAGATAGAAAGATGTAGATAGACAGACAGACAGACGGAGAGATATAGACACAGATAGTTAGATAGATAGATAGATAGACCGACAGATAGACAGACAGATAGATAGACAGCTAGACAGCTAGACAGACAGACAGACAGACAGATAGATAGATAGATAGATAGATAGATAGATAGATAGATAGATAGATAGATAGATAGATAGATAGATAGATTGTACGCTTTCTGTAAAGGATATCGTTTTTTGAGTAGCAAGAGATGATTGAAATCACAGTCAGATTTTTTTAATGTATTATGAAAAATATATGTTTGCCCTTAATCATTTTCTCCTTTTTTTTCGGTTTGACCTTGTCAATTTTGGTCCAAGACAGTCACTGTTCATTTTAGCTTGAGACACTCAACGTGTCATTTTGGATGCAAAACTAAATGATTGAAATGAAGATCACAATTCATCACAGTTTTACATCATTGTGATTCTTTGAAGGTGTCATTTCTAAAATATTTCACAGCTATGCCTTTCAACTCCAGATCCCATAACAATTCACATGTATTTGTTTATTAAAACCCAGTCTCATGTCATTGAAACACTTGCCTTCCAGGAGAGGTCGCTTTTTAGTGCGTCAAAATTATGGCCAAAATGGAAAACTAAAAGTTAATTTTTAATGGGCTTCTTTTGGAACAAATTCGAAAGGACCACTTTAGTGTTTCTATAAATATAATGCTTGAGGCTCCCAACTGATAAAAAAACTGGGGTATTGTGGCCCTTTAACCTGCCGCACCTGTTACTTTCTTATGCCTTACTAATCAAAAATCTTTCCTGATGTTTCCTGCTTGATATAACTCTCTAAAACAAGAGGTCCGTGACAGGCATCTCTTTTTCAATTGTGAATTATGAGTTATACCTTGCATTCAAGGTGTTTTTAGTCTATTCTGTGGTGTCTCACTGTGCATCGTCTCACTGCACCCCACACAGCATTCTTTATTAAATTTGAAAATTCCATGGAGACCCATGCCTAAATCAGGGATTGCCAGCATCGCATAATAAGTAAAAAAGCCATTGTTTCAATGCCTGGTGATTTATTTGCATTAACTCCTGATGCCTACGCATCAGAACAAAAAGTCATATGGCACGATTATTTACTTATTTAGGCTAAAAACCAAAAGCTTGAATTTACATTCGCCCTATTCTGTGAAACTTTTCCGGAATTAGGTTTACCTTTCATTTATGTAATTTTTGTTCAACATAACAGATGTTAGTTCTGTAAACAGTACCACTTTGATGCTAGGGGCACTGTCTCGCTGTGCCTGCCGTCTAACTGTGCCCGGCTTTCTCCTACAGCAATAAAATTGTCATCATCTCATAAAATACCTCAGCTATTTATATAATGTAATAAATTTTGTTGTTTTTTTTGCAGTTTGCTGAGAGTATCCTTGCGAGAACTGATCCTTTAAACTGCATAGATGTCACAGAGATATCAAATGAACGGCACGGATTGCAAGATTACTGCTTCAAGAAGGGAATAGCTGTCTTCTGTGGAAAAGTTGGTTGAAAAAATTTCGAAGTGTGTGTTTTGCTCATACGTACATTGTCAGAAGTTAGGTTATTGAGTATCGTGTATCATTATATGAATGTGATAATTATCTTAGATAAAAAAGATATATGATATTCATTAGCCAATTATCATTATGACTGTTTTTGGTAACATCTTCCATTGATATCAGAAATGCTGCAGTACAGTCGAGCACGGAATGAATAGTGCATCTTAGGTACAAGTGTAATTTCATGTAAATGAAAGAATTATTTATAAGTCACCAGAATATGTGTTGTTGAGAGTATTTGAAAATGTGCGCTTTGCCCATATGGACATCGTCAGCCGTTAGGTTCTTGAACTTTCAATTGTATATCATTATGTAAATGTTACTATTATCTTAAATCAAAAGATACAATTAATGAGCTTATTATTATTATACTCAATTTTGTTAACATCTCACATTTAAGTCAGAAATGTCACAGAACAGTCCAGCACGGAATGAATAGTGCATCTATAGGCACAAGTAAATCAAACGCAAGTCAAACTATTATTTAGCAGTCTTCCGAATTTTGGTTGGTTGATATAATTGAAAGTGTAAGCTTTGCTCATACGGACATAGTTGAACTCTAAATTGTTAATTGTTATGTGAACTTTATAATTATCTTAAATCAAAAAGATGTATGACGTTAATGAACTAATTATCATTATGACCATTATTGGTAACATCTTACATTGAGAAATGTTGCAGTACAGTCCAGCATGGAATGAATACTATGAATAGTGCTTCTATATATGCACAAGTATGGTCTCACGTAACTCAAACTATTATTTAGCATGCTAGCAGTCTTCTGAATTCTAGTTTGCTGATAGAATTTGAAAGTGTGTGCTTAGCTCATACCGACATTGTTGAATTTTCAATGGTTTATCGTTATGTGAATGTCATAATTATCTTGAATCAAAAAGATGTCTGACGTTAATGAGCTAATTATCGTTATGGCTGTTTTTGCTAACGTCCTACATTTAAGTAAGAAATGTTGCAGTGCAGAATGAATAGTGCATCTGTAGGCACAAGTGTAATTTCATGTAAATGAAAGTTTTATTTAGCAGTCACCCGAAATATATGTTGACCAGTCCAAGGAATTTGAAAGTGTGTGCCTTGCACAATGGACATTGTTGAATTTTCAATTGTTTATCATTATGTGAATGTCTTAGTTATCTTAAATCAAAAAGATGTATGATATTCATTATGACAGTTTTTGGCAACATATTACATTGAGAAATGTTGCATTACAAGTCTGGCACAGAAAGAATAGTCCATCTACAGGCAAGGGTAATTTCATGTAAAAGGATTTGAAAGTATGTGCTTTGCTCGTTTCGTGGAAATCAAACTATTACTTGTCTGTCTCATCAGTCATATGATAGGTTTGAAAAAAAGTCTGTTGACACTCAAATTTTGCTGAAATCAGTGGATACCTTGAAGGTGTTGCAAATGTAACATTTCTGCACAAAGTAATTTCAATTGCAACTATATAAATTGGGTCTTCTAATTACCTGTATACACTTGTTCCTGCCACACTAGTATAAATTAATTGACTCAAGTAATTAAGACAAGACAGTGGGAACACAGAAACTGACCAGTTACAAAGTAGTTTACCTTTGAGATAGTATCATTGTACAGGGTGGCAATATAGTATCATTGTACAGTGTGGCAATATATATGTAATTTGCCTGATGTCATGCTATAATGGGTGTTTTTTAAGTAACTTAAGATAATTCTTTTTCATCCATAATAGAACTTACCATTCTTGCACTGAGCAGATGTGTGTCTTATAATGATGTATATATGGTATATGACTATATGTGTTTTGTAATGTGTGAGAAATTTATAAACAAGCAAGCCGGCATTGCTACTTGGGCTGAGTGCTTCTTATTCTGAATTGTGTCACTAAATAAGTTTATTAACCTTTACAATTTCATTTTTGAAATTTTGTGTCAACTAACCTTTTTTATTATTGATTGATTGATTTGTTCGGAATCACAGACAGTTGTATACATACATATTAAATTATTTTCTGAAACCTAGTTGCATACTATCTCACAGAAAGTTAAATGAAAGGTATTCTTCATTAAATGAAAGGTTTCTTATAAATGCTCACAAAGTGCAGTAGAGGCTTACCTTATTTGACATACTTGCACTTATGATTGCGGTTCACCCATATGGATGTGTAATGCGCATTTTGCATGGTGTGAAATGTAGTTTTAATGTTGGTAATTTTCTTTTCATCATGTGTGTTTGTGTGAAGTTGAATACAGATATTTGGTGGTATTTTAGTGCTCATTTCATATTTTTCATGGTCATGTAGTTAGATAAATTGTGTGCTGTTGTGTAATAGTCAATCAGTGAGACTTGGTTTTCAATGGCTTAGTTGGTGAAGCATATCTAAATTATGTGATTGAGTTAAAAGTTGTTAATTCTGCTTTCATTCCTCATTCTGATATTTGTGAATAACAGTCAAAGGGCAGATTTTATCTGAGATCGTATTTTTCGTATGGACTACACATTGTAGTTAGGAATTTGCTAATGAATAAAAACTGTAATTTTGATCCTTTGTTTATGATTTCTTTTTTGCTTCTTTTATTGTTAAATTCCCTAATAAAATACTTATATTTTTCAATGAATTTCTCTGTGTTCTTGAATTTATTGATAAAATTTCTTTTAAATCCTAAAATTGTCCACAACCAATCCGATCAGTGGCAGGTCAAGGGGACAGGTCCTTCCAGAGACTAAAAAAGCACTTTAAAGAAACAACAGTGTCTGAATCTGCCATTGCCAATGGCTGTAATCTGGTCATATTGCAGAGAAATTCCTGGGCTAGTGTCGGCGATTGTTGAATAAAATCAAATTGGCATGACTTACGAAAAGAAAAAAAGAAGAAGACAAATATATATTTACAAGAATCTATATGGAGAACGACAAGTAATTATACAGGGAGATCTAATTGTTCCTTTGAAGCAGCTAGATGCACTGATTATGTCAAATAATTATGTTCAAATAGAAATAATGCCAATCCTATCAAAACAAAGGTATTTTATATAAAATATTTTAAAAAACAGAAGTATGAGGTAGTCAAACCAACCACCCAGCTGGCCAAGTACAATATCCAGCTGGAAGCATTCTAAGTGTATACAGCTAGCTGTTGGAGTGAGAAACTCAAGCTACAACCAGCTGGTTAAATAGCCAGCTGGATCATTCCCAGCTGGCAAGGTCCTAATAATTTGCGAGCTGGGTAATTCATCCAGCCAGCCGGACTGGAGGTGAATAATAGATAAAAGTGAATAATGGTCATGGTGTGCCCCTGTTTCATGTGGCTAACATTAGTTTTGTTTGTGCAATATTAGTATTGTGGATGCTGTCTACATGGTGACCGCTGTTACATTGCCACATCTTTTTCCAGCCTTGGCAGATTAGAACATGCTGTCATGTGTTGCCACCTAGTGACTAGTGTGCTATTCCACGAGCTCCTGCGAGCGGTCCACATCATTTCAGTCTGAGGAACTCACATAATTTTGTCTGGAAGAAACCGGGGCTATTTCTGAGTGTGCTGATGGCCTTGTCTACTTCCTTAGAGAAATTGATTGCTGAGTCTGACTCTGGTATACATCAATGTTGAATAGAAATTTTGTGAATGTGCAATGAAATTGGAACTATTTCTTGGGACAGCAATGCTGTAGCATAGGAAATCAACTTTTGTGCCAGGCGGCAGCAGCAGACTCAGATTTTATTTTTCAGACTCAGATTCAGTTTATTCTGCCTTAAGAAATATTCACAAGTTACATGAAATAAAAGATAATATTAATAATTAGGCAAAGGAGATGCAGTTCTCATTTTCACTAGACTGATTGTGGATGTATAACATAAAAGAAAGCTCATGGCTCACAATCTTTAAGTTTCCTGTGGTCTAATGGTCAAGAACGCTTGTTGCAACAGATGGTTTCTCAAGGCATGGGTTCGAATTTGCTATGGGAACTCGTTGCTAGTTGCATATGATGTAAGGCAAGAGGATTCCTTCTGCTCAGTGTTTATGCTGAAGCGAGTAAAAGACCACTATGACTCCAACATTTCCTGTCATGATGGCTCAGGCTTAAGGGTCATTCTCAAATTTCGGGACAATTTGTGTCACACCAGTTCCCTGACATTAATTTGAGTGCAATTGATATCTGAAGCATCACTCTACATCTGTTGTTCATATTTCTATTTAGAACCACTGCATTTGGAACACAAGGTCATTTATTAGACCTTTTTTGGTGCATTATATCCAGTAATCTGTGCCAAATCAATGGTTTTTCCCTGTCACTAGACCTGACATGACAAAATCAAGTGTTAATTTTCCTCCTAAAGTACCATAATTTTCAAAGTTTCTTTGCATGATTCATGAGAATATAGACTTAAATTAATATGTACATCATATTTAACTTTTTCCATGTTTCATTTCATTGAATTAATTGACGTAAAAGACGTGTCACTAGTTTATGTCTATTTTTGTCCACTCCGTTCCTTGTCATAGCTTGGCTCGCTATTGTTTTTAATGAGCAATTTCCACTAAATGTCGTAAGATGCACATGTGCCACACAGCTTTGCAGATTTCATTAAACAGGTATTCAACATATCAAGGCATAATTTTCATTGGAACATTTTTTGGTCCCACTAAAATATCCACGCGGTCCCCTTTCATTCCTGAGGGTGACATTATTCAATATACTGTAATCATAACTTTGTATCTCCAGAATAAAATGCATTATTAAGAGAAAACCTAATCGTTCCTGTCCACAAAATTATTTTTATCCTTTTTTCTATTTTTGAATTGATCAAAAAGCAGGTCTTTTGCATCAAAATACCACTCAGATACCACACTTTCCAGGGCACTTGTCCCGGAATTTGAGAATGGCCCTTGATGGCATAATAAGGAGCTATATAAAGAAGTATTATTATGTGACTACTATAAATAAAAAGCATTTCTTTAGTTTATTTTTTCTTTTTTATAATTTTTTATAAGTAGTTTACTTTAAATTTTTTCATTATTTTTTTATTTTGTTTTATTCTATTTTTATTAATTTTGTTTTTTTAAATTCTCTATTAGATACTATTCTAGGTATGACTACGATCATGGATAACTTTATTACTAAATAAATAATCATCATTATAATTGTCAGACACATTTATTCTTGATGGTATCATTGCACAGTTGCACACAACCATGCATCTATAAATAGAAAATGTATGAGGATAATTAAGACACCCTGGGGTACACCTTTGCTTTTAGAATTCCTTATTGGGCTAATCACTGACATTCTGACACAATTAGAGCAAAAATGACACCTGCGTAACCATGGAAACATCACGGTTGCCATGGATGAATGATGCATTGGATCCAAGGTGACAACTGATAATTGGCTCAATCACATGATTGTCATGCCAACATACTGAATTTTGTTTTCTCAATCTCACTACATTACTTCTAAGGAGAGTGTTTCTGAGAGTAAAACATGTTTCAGTTTTTGCTTTACATTGTGGGAGATATGCAGATCACTAAGCTTGCAAATCAGCTCCTTTTATAAAGACTCTCAGGAAGCTGGTGTTCGTTCAGGAAAATTGGAAAAATATTCATCGCTCCCTAAAAGGTTTCAGCTTCTGTATGCCTGCAGATATTTTAAAAGCTTTATTAAAAGGTGTTAGTATATAATATTTAAGTGCAAATTGAGCAATTATTGAGCATGACATTGTGATTATTAAGAGCCAAGCATAATTTTGTATAAAATTTGTGGCGATGTGGGCGCACAAATGTCGAAAAATCCCTGAACCCCCCGACAACCCTGTCTGGAAACATATGAATAATTAGCAATATGCTGTGAGTGATATATAACTTTCTTATTTATTTCCTATGCAGTAGACCTGTGGACTGTGTAGCAGTGCTACATTATACACAAATGTAAAGATAAATGTATAGTAGGAAACATGCACAGCGTACTGCAATGTAGATGCATCGCGGTGCTCCTAAAGTGCCATAAAGATCTCTCTGAACTCCTCGCTTATCCATGCTCTTGATCATGGGAATTACACTTAAGCCACCTTGTAGAATTCATGAATAACTGAAATACTGAAGTACATGGAAGAACATGCTTAGGATAGCATAGTCCTTTGCATTAAAATTCGTATGCTAAGAGTTGAAAGGTTGAAATTGACAACACTGAATTGGAATTTTGTTAATCTCTGTACACAATTTTGAAGCATGGATCGGATTGGACCCTTATTTGAAAAGATGAAAAATATGTCAATAGTCTCAATATCCAGCATCCTCACCTCTCAGTGTAAGGCTAGTGAACCTACCCTGACCACATGACATACTGTTTTGTGAAGTTGTAACATAAAGATTAACTCTCCTCCGGTGTGAAAGACATAATTAACAGTTTGAGATCTCTAAAAGCAATTGAAAGGATGGTTGAGTGTTTCATTGTTGCCTGTTAATTGTTTGAATGAGTTTCTTTGTAGAAAACCATAAACAATTATTTAAATCACGCCGGAAAAAGCTGTAAAAGGATTTGAAAACTTCAGAATTTTAAGGTACTTGTTGGCAGGGTGAATGTTGATGAACCCTGCTATAGGAGGATGATACCCAGAGCTTTCACATGAAGTAGCAAAACTGTGGAAATGTGTCTCAAATTGCTTAAGGAACAGAAGTTCTTTAGTAATTTTTACTAACTTCCCCTAGAACATTGTAACATTTCTAATACTTAAAATAAATTTAAATCTTTGACTTTCCTTAGAGACAAGATCTTATTACTACATATATGTCTATGAAGACATTTATACCAGCTTGAAATTCTGCAAACTATACATATTTGCAATGACCCAATTTAATTATAATTGAAGACAATTTCAAATATTAAGAAGTATTCTGATGCAAACTAAATGTCAAGTAAGAAAACTTGAAAATAGGCTATTCAAGCTTGTCTTCAATTCAAATATGCTGCGACATTGCTCACAAGTTTGCAGGCTAATTCAAAGTTGCTGGCTGCAATATCACCTTTTCGTCATAAATCATTAAATGCGCATTTCAGAATAAATAGTCTGATCTTTCTTCAGAAACAAATTGACCAGTTGTAAGTAAAGTGCTGAGTTTCAAGTTGTGAAAGAAATCCGTAGATGCTTAATGAAGAGACTGACTCCCTATACATCAGAGCTGGAGTTACCTAGGGCAAGCCATCCGTCTAAGTGGCCAGGTCACTAGAAGGTTATTCTAATGATTGTGTAACTGAATTTTGTAACTTTTAAGTGAGTTACCACTTCACTAACTCTGTTTGGCTCTTAACAAAGATTTGATTCTCCCAATTCCTCCATCAATCTATCGAGCAAAAAAAATAAGATGATAGTAGCAGCACTGAAATAACACAACATGAAATGTAGTGCCTGTGTTATAAAAACGATTATAGTATGTTTCTTACAGGAAAAAACCGACTGACAGCGCAGATTGAGATTCAGCAATATAAATTTGACATGTGTCGTGACACAAATTGAACAATACTAAAGAACTGAGCCCGCAAGCCCACAAGGAACTTGGCATTTTACAAAACTGTTGACAAAGAAGATTTCTAAGGTCAATTGACTAATTGAAAATTAGACCTGTGTATTTTCCACATTATCAGTTCGCCCACTACAGATTAAGGATTGATGCATAGGCGTACGGCGCGCGCAATTTTTAGGGGGGCGAGCGACATTTGCCCGAATTTCACGGTCTAAATTTATAAACATTTCAAATTAAATTGCCTGGAAATCATTAATTTTCAGTAGTTTTATTCTGACCATCTTCCCGAATTTTTTAGCCTTTTTGCCCGAATCTTACTGTTTTCCAAACTTTTGGGGGGGCGATCGCCCCCCCTGCCCCCCCCCTCCGATACGCCTATGGATTGATGTATTTTTCTGATATATTCCTATCAAGCACATCAATAATGGCATCAAGTGCATTATTCCTTTATAATTGGGATGATTGGGATGTTATTTTCTGCATCTTGGAAAGTATGACCTTCAACAAATCCACCATTCAGGAGCATGCACGTGCACTGGATGCATGCGCATTGTATGCATGTCCTTGTTTGGTATAGTTCACCGTCTAAAATTGGCAGCAAGCTTCAATGATGATGTTATATCTTTGGCGACAACTAGCCCTGAGCAATTAGCCCAGTCTTTACATGGTGATTTCTGAAATAGCTCACCTTGACTCAGTGTCATTGTCATCACCTTTCTTCTAATACAAAAATGTTGTTCTCTTTATTCCATGATCATGCACAGGCTACAGCAGCCTGCTTTTGTTGCGAGCGTTAGCGAGCAGGCTACAACATTTCACAGGGGGTGTTCTATTTCACGTCCCCACTTACATGCATTTCTGAGCAGTCCAACAAAGTTCTGCTATGTTCTGCTGAGTTCTGCTGAGCGCGGACCTGATAGGCCACAGCGCGGACTTTAGGGGCTGCAGTCCCAGTGACCTAGAAACCAATTCGATACCCAATTCGACTTGAATTTCATCAGTCTGCAGCCTCGCTGGCTCGCCTGCAAAAACAGCGTCCCCATACACAAGCAATACAGTATATGGAAAATAGGTACAAGATGTGATGTCATTTCACAGCGGGTTTGATATCCCAGCTGCTACTCAATGAGAATCCAACTCAGCTATGCATTACAGTCTCAACATAATGGGTCTGGAATGATAACTTATATTGGTTGCCCAAGTTAGGGTATAACGCTTTTCCTTTTGACATCCTGCAGTCTTGGTCACCGATGTCCTGACCTCGATTACAACACCCTCTTAGTATGCGACTGGGTGCTTTATAAAAATTAATTATTTCTAATATTGTCAGACATGACTTTTCTTGATGGAAACATTTCGCTGCTGCATACAACCATTTATACCATTCGACACCTATTTCAACCAATCACATTACAGTATTTCTGGGGAATAATTCCCATATTCTTTGTTGTCCAGTTATCCTCTCATGTTTGACTGTTTGAGTGTTTGTCTCATGTTATAAGCCGGTTATTCACCATGGGATCAGGAATATGTGTTTATCACACCTCAGCCTAAAGGCCTCGGGTGATAAATCACATATTCCCTCTCCCGTGGTGAATAACCTTTACTAATCTATAAAATTAATGGAAAAAAACATGAGGATAATTAAAACTCCCTAAATAAGGGCACACCTTTGCTTCTGGCATTCCTTATTGGGCTTATCACTGACATTCTGATACAATTAGAGCAAAAAATGACATCAGAGTAACCATGGAAACATCATGGTTGCCTTGGATGAATGATGAATAAGATCCAAGGTGACAACTTACAATTGGCTCAATAACATGATTGTCATGCCAACATACTGAATTTTGTTGTGTCAAAACTCTCCATATTACCTTTTTTAAAAGGAGAGTGTTTCTGAGAGTAAAACATGTTTTTTGAGCTTTTGCTTTATGTCTTGGGAGATATGCAGTTCCGGTCACGAAAACAGCCAGTAGCCGACTCAGACCCCTGAGGTGAAAAGTATAATTTTGCAAATAATCTGTGACGATGTGGGAGCACAAAATCTTGTAACAGCCCCTCCCCCCAGAACAACCCTGTCTGGATCTGCCGCTGACAGTTGGTGAATTATGACTGATTATCAATACCATGTTAGCGATATCATGTTACTGGTTTTTTTTACTGCTTGTGAAATGTACCTGTATAGTCAGCAGTACCTCACCATAAACAACTATGGAGATAAAATGTACTAGTAAGTTGCCCGTAGGTTAGAGGGAACGAAATAGAACATGATAGCAAAAGACAGATAGATAGATAGGCCCAGATGGATTGATTGATTGATTACAGGTGATTTCATTACCATGCGATTCTGGTCATTCACAGGTGCCTGTGAGGTATTATTATCGTTTTCATAGCTACGTGTTTTTTGAAAACTTCGTTTTGCAGTTAAACCGTGACATCATCGGGTATCTGTCAATGTGATTGGTCTAATCTTCAATCTGTGACATATCAGTTCAGAGTTTGACATCACAGTTAATGACAAAGGAATTTAAAACTGCCAGGCAATGTCACTACTTTTGCACAACCACAACAAACAACATGTCTAAGGTGAGGGTTGTATCTCATTGTTTTCCAAACAAAATAATTATGTTGCTGTTTTTCACAGGACACCAGTTATCACAATTTCAAACAACTTTTTTTGCCAGTAATTGCAACTCTCCTTGGCTAAGTAGTCTGTTTGGTTCAGTTAGAGTTCATTGAAGCATCTTTCAGCCAGGGCAAGCTGAACAAGTGAAACATACATCATCCATGTGTCACTGCACTTTGTAAGTTTCCTGAAATCTGTGCTTGTAACATACAGAATTATTCAACTAAATCCCTGACATCACAGTTTTGGAATGAAGCAAGTTGCAAACTTGAAAAACACGTAGCTATGAAAACGATAATAATGCAATGTATACTTGCTACGTTTGATATATTAACTTTGTGAAGTTGTGATGTTTTTGAAGCAATGAGATGAAGCAAAATATGTATTTAGTGTGTAAAGAGTCTTAAAATGGCATACTAATGAAATTGCCTGTAAGAGGACCAAGATAGAGTGAGAGAATGTGACAATAGGTAGATTGAGATTTATTATAGTATTGTTTCTTTAATAGTTAAAGTACAACATATAGATTGGGAACTGGAGAGAAGAGAAAAGTATATATTTGACAGGGTATTATATAAATGATGCAGAGTACCCCTATATTGGAAGGGGACAGAACAGAAGAGATGTCTAAAGTTGTTATCAGAAAAGTGTCTACACTTATTGAATCTGCATGAAGTAATCGAAAAAGTTGCGCCTTGTAATGCTAAGGAAGGTGTATGGCGAGTTAGAAGATGGAGCATTGAGTATAACTTAAGATAAATGGTGGATGCCATCATTTTAATTATATAGATCTATATATATATATATGTTTTCGTTAGACTGGTGCCTGGGGACTGGTGTGTAGGGAGTGGTGTGTATTGGGAGATACTGGGACAGGTTATAGGCCTATAGCTGTCAAAAGGACTGATTTGTCTTGAGATATATACGTGAATAAACCGTATATGTGCATAAATCAGTGATCAATTTGAGTTGAGACGATCAAACATGACATTGTGATAGGTTTGCATATCAGTGCTATAAGAGGAAAGCCCTCGAAAATACTTGATCACAGCACAGGGCAGCTGAAGCTGTTGCTCCAGTGGCTGTGCCTCCCTCCGAAATACTTTGGCTGAGTGAGAAGAGCAGGGGGAGTGGGTGCAAGTAAAGAGAGGGTCAACACAATGGCGTTGCTGAGCTGCTTGAAGGAATCTCGGGAGAATGGCTGGAGAAAAAGTAGATTTTGGAAAAATAGAGGGGGATTTGCAGGCACTAAATGAGCCACACACAAAGGCAATGACAGTAGGCACCGTCATGCAAGATGAGGTGGGCGTGGCTAGAGCAGGGATGGAGGAGAAGAGGTCACATCAAAGTTGGAGAGATAGACTTTTAAGAGTAGGATAGTAGAATACATGTACAGTATATACGGCAATTTAGATGCATTGCGGTGCTCCTTAAGTGCCATAAAGATCCCTTTGAACTGCTCGCTTATCCATACTCTTGATCACGGGAATTACACTAAAGCCACCTTGTAGAATTTATGAATAACTGACAGATTGAAGTACATGAGGAATATGGTGGTTCAAAAGACTTGGCCAGAGCATACTTTGGATAGTACAGTCCTGTACATGCAATTTCTTATTCACAATGTTATCTGAAAGGTTCAAATTGATAACATGGCTGCTTCATTATTGGGTTTGTGTCATTAGATTCTGACTTATTATCCTTCCAAAAAGTATGTAGAATTTGAAAAATCTTGCAAAGTTGGCATGTGACCTCACACTGTTGGGACATAGTGATTGGCTGTGGTGAGGAGTGTGATGCAGTGTTGGCATATGATGTAGCGTAGCTCAGTGTGGAGAATAGCCATATATGGTATGTGACATAGTATGAATGTTTTATCAAGCATAACTGAGTAAAAGAAGAGGATTACAAACTGTGAAATTCAAAAAATAACTGTTACGCATGATACTCATAAACTGTCTAATATAATCTGAATGTTGTTTACAGATTGCTGCCAGTGGCACAGCTAGAGTGTCAAGAAGGGGATACACAGTTGCACATTTTCTGTTGGATCGATTCTCCCTTGTGAATTATATATTTTTGAAATTATGATTATTATTTTTGTATGCCCTTGTTTCCGGGTTGAGGGGCAAGCCCCTTACCCCTCATACCCAAAATTATCATGGAAGAGACAGGAAATGCAGAGCACTGCATTTTCACCAAATGTTATTCCCCCCAGGCCATTTCTACATTGTAGATACGCCCCTGCTGGCCACACCTTTCAGTGTTTCATTTCTACACACATGGTTTGAAGTCATATGCTGGTATACTACCTCACAGATTTGATATGACATACTATGCAGGGTGAGCCATGATTGGCTGAACAACCTATGACCTCACATGGAACACCTGGTTTTCAATGCTAACCTATGGGAACTGCCATATGATATCACACTTCAACATTACAAGAAAAAAATCACTTTCTACATACTTTTTGGAAGGATAATAAACAGATGAGAAAAATAGAAAATATTGTCAGTATCAGGAGATATTACTTTTATTATCATACAAAGAAGAATATACATAAAATTGTGTCATTAATGGCATTACGAACAGACATTTTTTAACATTCTTGAAAACTTGCTTCTCTCTCATTCGTGTCAAGATCCTGTTCCAATGAAAGCGACTTGATTTAAGACTGTCACCGATAAATACAAAGGTACATGTACCAATGGTCGTACCATTCTCTTACCGTACCTACTAACTTCATCTGGACAGAAAATAGGTCATTTGTGTTCATTACCAATCAGAGAGGTTTAAATAAATACATGGATAACCTTTCCAAGATCTTCTGTGATTGGCTGATTGCAAAAGTGACCTATTTTCTGTGCAGAAGTAATAAGGCCCAGTAAGCGTAAGAGCATGGTCCGTACTAAAATATACAAATAAGCGATTATACAATGAATTTAACTCAAAGCCAATATTGAGTATTCTCGAATATTCTCATGCAAAAAAATGGACGTCACTGCTCTTTGGGAGATGAATTGAAGTTTCTGGCTGTAGGGTCTAATTGTTGTCTCAAATCATTCAGCACATTTCACAGAGAATTAGTTGTATCTTTCCATGAAACCAACCGACAGGCCTAAACTGAAATGCTGTGTAGCATGTTGGAAAAAACCCATGCTTACTTAAATGGCTGTAAAAGCTACTCCCTATGTATCACAGCTGGAGTTTCCTCCCGCAAGCCATTTGTCTAAGAGGCCAGGTCACTGGCAGGTTATTCAAATGATTGTGTAACCGGATTTTGTAACTTTTAATTCAGTTACCACTTCACTAACTCTGTTTGGCTCTTACAACGATTTGATTCTTCCAACACCTCCATCAATCAAGCAGAAAAAAGGATTTGCGTAGTGGCAATAGTAGGTAGAAGCTCTCTAACTGAAGTCAGTGTATAGCAGCCCCTGTGTCACAAGACCTCTGTTACAATAAGTTACAGCTTCCCTCCCTCACTACAGTGCCACAGATAAGTAAGTGAAGCGCTGATGTTTTGCCATTTGGTCAATGCTAAACATTCTCAACCAAATTGCTAGTTGAAGCAAGGAGGTTAATCCAATAAGACGAAAACATACAGGGTAAAAAGGATGATATTAAAGGCATGTGGGATACAAATGGCTTCCGATTTTATTGGCTGTACAAACAGTTATATGTATACTAGTTCAAAGTTTTTGGCTGCAAGACTTCCTTGTATGTATAAGTTATTAAATACACATTTCACAGAGAAATATCTCATCTTTCCACAAAACAGATTGACTGGCTGTAAAATATTTAAGTAGTTTGCGTTTAAAGAAAAAAAGAAAAAAATATCGTTCAGGGTCTGGAGTAGGATAATTTCATCAAAGTCATGATGATTTGGAAAAATGTATACATACAATTGCCGGAAAGAGTCAATGTGTCAAAACATGTTATAACTTTTTAAAAAAGAGGCAGCAAAATCGAATTTTCCCATATTCTTTCATAAAATTGTTATCGTTTTTAAATAGGACAGTTGGTGACCCTTGTCCCAGGGGGCCGGGGTCGATTCTGTGTCGGCATTTCTTGCAATAATTATTTCACAAATTGGGTGCTGATTTGAATCTACTCATTACTTTCTTGACAAGTGGTACCATAAAAACCGCTGGACCAATATGCATCATGCAGGTTTTGTTCAGGTCTACCATTATATTGATATGATGTTTTGACTTTTAATGATACACATATTATATATATAAAGGCAAATATATAAAGAATGGCATCATGTAGGAAAAATTCTAAAGTGATTTGACATAATTTCTTATGAAAGCATCATGGAAACAGATGACGTACAAGGTTGCAAATCATTGTCAATTAACTGAGCGCCGAGTGATAATAATAGTAATTTGGACTAAAGAATTAAAGGAGCATAATTAAAAGTGTCATGAGTCTGTTATCCATGACCTTAATTCGGATAACAGGGATGTCATTATCTGAATGTAAGAAAGAATAACCTCCAACAAATGCATTCAGGAGCAAACACGTGCAGCGGATCATCATGCTGCGGATGCCCTGGTATTGTATGTCTGTCCTTGCTTGGTATGGTTCGCTATCTAAAATTAGCTGCAAGCTTGAGAAACATTCTGTATTTTTCGCGACTGATATTCCTTGGCTATTAGCCTAGTCCTGTTACATGGTAATTCTGAAGATAGCTCGCCTTGACTGAGTATCACTGTCATCGCTTTCTCTCTCACATTGAAATGCTGTTCTCTTTATTTCATAAATGTGCAAACATGATGTTTCTGATCTGTTAAAAGTGTGGTCATGCAGACAATACAGAGGTTTACTAAATGGGAAGTATGGCACTACTGCTTAGAAATGTGAAATTAATTTTAGCCTGCCCTAAATTACAAACTATTTTGAAAATAAATTAATGCATAGAAATCACTCAACATAATGCAGTATAGCTATCGTTGTATTACCATAATCACTAAAATCACAGCTACATGTTGTTTGGATAAGTCCCTTATCCTTTGCAAGGATTCATTCAGTGGTGAATCCAGACAGGTTAGTCTAGAGTTGGTCTGGGTATTGTTTTGGCATTCGAGGGCCCATGTGAGTTTTGTTTCAGAATTTGCGGGCCTGCGTTACTGCATATTTTTTTCAAAATGTTATTTCCATCTCTGGACCTGGGCAGAGTAATTAAGAAATAATGTCTGTATGTTGAGGAAGTATCATAAAGAGCCCTCATTTGTGATAAGTGCCAATAAGTTTGTTACATCATTTGAAAACATCATCTTTTCTCAAAATTTGTGCATAGGAAGTTTCAGAACTGGAAAACTGTTTATCAGGGCAGCATAATACTTCCAGTCAACTGGGGAAACCAGATCCATATTTTCAGCATATAGCTCTAATCACCTACAAAGCAGGAGGCACAAACTAATGTGAGTAAACAAACCCTCCACATAGTTTAGCAATTGATTTGTGTCCTCCCAATTAACCGTCTAATGAAAACAAGCCACTTATTGAGCTTAGGAAATGGCCTGTTTAATCTTCAGAACATCGGCTGAATACAAATGATCTCTCCATTAGCCACCGACTTTATTGGACCCACGCAATGACATTGTGAATGAGGTTTTGTCCATGACAGAGAATAAGATTGTTCTGGTGTAATACACTGTATACATGTACACCGTATAAACTGAGCCATGGAGCTTTGACGAATATTGCTGACTTAAACTCGCTCATTTGTGTGATAAATTATTCTTAGAATAAATAGAATGGAGAAAATAATCAGTTCAAGAGTTTCCTGTTTTGCAGATTAATCATTAAATAGGTGGATGAGCTTGACACATTTCTGTATGATTATTTAAAAAAAAAGACAAAAAACAATAGTTCGATTTTTATTCACTTTCACTCACGTCTGTTTTGATAATTAAATATTAGAATAATTATTGTATTTTAGATCGTAGATACTGAATAAAATACAGAACTGTCGCTGACACAAGGCCACTCTGCTAAAGTAGTTGTCTGACAATATTCAGTCTTGCAGATACATAACATAGTGGGCATTAAGCATTCAAGGGCATTAAACATGCATTCAGGGTATTAAACATTCAAGAAACATCACCCGAGCATGATGGAGTTTGGGAAGGTGAAAGGACAACGGTTGCTAAAGCGAGATTGCTTTTGAAAAAAAAATGAAAAAGGTAAATTACTCAAATTTAGTGGAAAAGGTCATCAGTGCCCCTGGTGACCAAAGACAGGGTCAAAGAACAAAGCATACTTCAGAGGGAGACTGGATGACAGTGTCAAATAGAAAAGGGAACAAACACTTCAAAGAAGAAAGACCCCTATATCCAGCTTGGGTACGCAACATGGCCAACTATGAATATAATTAATAATATATAAATGCCAAAGCATGAAGACGGCACCACCTGGACACAAAAGATAAATTTTAAAGACACCAAATTGTAATTAACTGGAAGAAAAAAGTTTGCTGAATTTTCTTTTTGAGTGAAAATGTTTCATATTTTTTTGGAATTTATTCTCCCACATTTCTTTTTGGATGGTCAATGTTCACTCTGTCATTAACATGATATGCAGGGCACTCCCTGACTCACTTAATCACTGATTAATTGCTGGTGTCATTATGAATGAAGACAATACCCAGCTTGCTTTTGTATCTTTCTCCTTCACTAACAAAAATAATTTAGCGCATCTTGCACCCCAAGGAGATCAAGACTACCATCTACGAGAGACCACTTCATGACTGCCGAGGCAGACTTATAAGACAGGGACCATTGTACAATGCACATGTTTGTTTTCTTCTGCATCTATGTGTTTGTTTTCCTGAGGTAAATTCAGACATTGCTCAACAACAAATTTATTCAGGAAATGAGTTAATAATTGCTCTCTACCCATGTCAAACATCAGTGAGCATGCGTGGAAATGACACCTCTGCAAGTGTGAAACCTCCCAAGAATTGATTGGCGTATCCATGCTATACACATGATGTGTTTTGAGTAAGATATTCAGTTGCAGTTTATATTTTAATAAATCTAAGAATTCTGGTATTTTTGCGAGCCTTTTTTTCTCTACATGATTAGGTACAATTGTGGAAAACTACAATTTTTCAATGCTGCCAGACACCAAATAGAATGTATCACTCATGGTATGCACCAAAGTTCAGGAGAGATGAAGTATCAATCTATCAGTCTCACTACCTTCAATTCATCTGTGTATCAGTCGATTTTGTAAACATTGCTTCATTTAATGTACCTATTCATTGCCAAGCAATTCCTTCACACGTTGATCTGCTACTAAGATGCTGAGTCTAGCAAACAAATATTACAGATTCACGGAACATGATTACATATATATATATATGTAGATTAAATTATGTGGGAGTGATAAACAGGCTAATACACATTAACAGTCTTCAATGAACCTTCAATTACCTTTTGAATGTATTTTACGGCCACACATCTTCATTCGGATCAAAGGAATAATTATTTTACACAATGGAGAGAGCCAAAAGCTGTGAAAGGGTAAAATTGTGGCTGATTCTTCCTTCCTGGTGGGGTAGTCATACTTTATTTTGGATTGTACTGTAACAGCCCTATCCTGAAGTGATTGGTGTAGTGACATATGCTATCAGGAGTTCTACGGCCTTTTCTAATACTGCTGCTACAAAGAAGTTTGTGAGTAAACAAACCCGATGCACATTACAGACATTGATTTGCAGCATCCCAATTAACCCTCTAATGAAAACAACTACTTATCAAGCTCAGGAAATGGCTTGTTTAATCGCCGTAACACCGGCTGAATATAAATGAGGTCTCCATTTACCACGGCCCTTATTGGACCCGTGCAATAGGACTGTGAATGAGTATTTGTGAGTGGCGAATTCTTATTCGCCAGTAGTTTATGCCAATTTCACAAGTTGTCAAGAAGGTTTCACTAACTATGTAATTATCAGAAGTATAGGATGCTTTTGGGATTTTATCTGTTCACATTAACTGATATTCATACTACAAAATTATTTCGGATTAACAGATCCTGCGATACAATGAAGGAAACAATGGAATTTCACAACGATGCACAGTACAAGAAACATTTGCTTTGATTTGTGAAAACAAAATTTGCCCAAGTTGGTTTTTGGCGATTCGCCAAAAATTGCCAAAAATAAATTGGGCCAATTTTGCTCTAGGTCAATGATGTATAAGTTTTCATACACTCAGACACCAAGCACCATATAATCAAAATGTTTGTCACTTGTGACAAGGGAAGATTACAAACTAAAAAGGACTTTGAAATGAAAATTTAGCTTAATATTTCAAAAGTATTCACTGAAACCCATCACTCCTAATTCAGCCCACACTGTAAAATTTGAAATTTTGAGTTAGCTCAAATGATTGAGTGAGATGGCTGCACAATTTTTTTGAGCCATGATAGCTTGCAGTTTTGAGTTATGATAATCTTTATGTTGTTATAACTTGCAAACAACAAGCTATCTTGGCTCGAAGGAATTGTGCAACCATCTCACTCAATCAATTAAGCTAACTCAAAATTCAAAATTTACAGTGCACCAAGACTGCTAGAGAGAACACGACAACTTTGACAAAGTAGAACTTTGCTTGATGAGTGGGGCATTAAAGCATTAAACGTTCAAGAAACATGCATATGGCTCGACCATGATGAAGTTAAGGTGAAAGGACAGTGGCCGTTAAGACGAGATTGGTGACAGAAGAAACGAAAAAGGCCGGGTCTAATGGAAAGGGTCAATGGTGTCCCTGGAGACCAATCACAGGGTCAAAGGCACCCTTGCAAGCCACTGGTACCGAGGATGGGTCAAAGGACAACGCATACTAACTTGAGGGAAAAGAGAGGAGAACATGTTCAAGTGGACAAAGCAGCTTACTGTAAGAATGAGAAATAACCCTATCCCCACCAAATATATGAAATATCTTCCTATCTTGTACTTACAATGTAGTAACAGTACAACCTGAATTAAAGACTGATCATCCTTTTTAAAAGTAAATGTTGTTCTTTTGAATATGATGTCCTGTTTATATGCTTTCTGCAGTCTATCACTTTGATATAGAAATATGAGGACCAGTTCACTGTGAAAAATTCACTTCTTAGCTCATGATAGCTGATGAAGTGTCATCTTCTCTTCTTTCAACAGGGAAACATAGAGGCTGTTTGATAAGTCATGATCACGAGAAGGCCATTTGACTTGTCATAACATATTTTAGAGTGAAAATCAGATGCATAATCCTTTTGTTTGGCTGTCACCAACAAGTGAGATAAGTCTCCTGAAATCAAATTAACATTGAAAGTACTGGATACGATCATGACAAATCATCAGCATGATGACACACGAAGTGCCATTTTCACAGTGCATTAGTCCACTCTTTTTCAATATCAAAGTGACAGACTGTAAAACCATGTCAATGCATCTAGGTTTTACCCCCAGTTTGTGGGAGGTTGAACAGTTTATGTAGAGGCGAGAGAGGGGAGACAGTCCATTCATGATTTTCTAGGTCTCTCTTTCCTTCAATTTATCCGTCTATCTCTAAATATATATGACTCAGTTTTAGAAAATTTTTTGATACCACAAAATTCCTGTGTTAAATATCGAGCTTACAAGATCAAAGAATCTCAGAACAAATTCTTTCGGGGTAATAAAGGTTTTGATTCACACAAATAATCTGAAATGAGCCTTTATTAGGGGGAACGGGGGCACATAGGGACACTTTTAACGTCTACTAATTTTGCTCAATGCTGAAAGCACCGAAGAACTCAGAAGTTTGCATGAATATCACCAAAACCATTGAGCTTAAATGCAAGGCATAATAAACTAGACTTCACATACCCTTTCACAGCCAGAGAGCAAAATGTGAGTCGAAAAAATGTGGGGCACATTGGGACATCAGCCGGGGCACATTGGGACATCAATTGAAAAATCATTTTAACACTCCATGTGCAATAGATATCACATATAAGTAGTGCGTAAGACAATATACAGTGCATTAACACCTTGTAGTGCCAATAGTTCATAACTTTAAACAGTTTTAAACATTTAACATAAAATGTCCTGGGTGCGGACATCTATGTAAGTAACACACAGTGCTTTGCGACAAATTTGTTCACAGAGCATGGTTATCCACTATACCTCTATTCACTGTGGCCTGAACACTTGTTGTGTGCTGTCCCAGGTCATTCAGTTGCCTTGGACACTTAAATTCTGCCATATTAAGTGCGTCCCAATGTGCCCCAAATTCACTGTCCCAATGAGCCCCGATATGACTTTTACACCAAAATGCTAATTTCTCGGACACCAGTGAGTGTGTTTATACGGATAGCAATTCATAACTGTTCGTTAGGATATATTAATTCATGCAAGCACTGAGAAAGCTTCATTGTTCATGGTTTGTCCACAGAATGGTTCGAATTGAACCCATCCATATTTACTTCAGTAGTAGCAAAAACAAACTTTTGCTCGCCATACTTCTGCATGTGTCTATAAAACCATGGAAACATCAGGATGTGAAATTACAAGATATGATGGCACTACCATATCATATACCTTGCCAGGATCCAAGAAAACCCTACTGTCCCACAGTGCCCCGCGTTCCAATGTGCCCCCGTTCCCCCTACCTTCTAAAGTTATTTTATCTCCACATGTCTTCATCAGATCAAAGGAATAATAATTTTACACAAATAATTCACAAGAGTAAGGCAGCAATGATGAGTTTCAAATGAATATCAAGACTGCTGTTTCTCATTATCTAAACTGAAGTAATGTAAACTTTTTCAAACTGAGAGTTACAGTTGGGGACAATTGGGCAGATACGAATGTTGTGTTGTGGAAAAATTATGTAACAGTTGTGCAGATACAGATGTTTTGTACTGGAAAAAGTTATGTTACAGTTGGGTTGATTCGAATTTCGTGTTTTTGAAAATAATATTTTAAGTCACCATTAGCATTATATGATAGATGTGCGACCCAACACTCTAAAAAATGTCGGGACAAAACTGGTTTTTTAGATTCAAAACGGTTTTTTGAAAAACCAAATTTCAATGCAAAACCAACATGGATTTTAAAAAAATTTGAAATTTGGTTTTTCAAAAAACCATTTTGAATCTAAAAAACCAATTTTGTCTGAAATTTTTTAGAGTGAAGAGTCAGATGAGAAACTCGATTGGGTCTGAGTGGTAACGCTGTGCCAGTAAATGGTCTCTATCATGAATAAAATTTATGACAAACTTATGTTTCGAAATTCATCCCAAGTTAAAAAGTTGATGATGAAGATTAAGCAACTATGGATGAAATTTAATGATCCCATGGAAGTCCGAGGATTCAAAAATGAATATATCATTACCTCTTCCTCCTGAGCACTTGCCAGGCCAGATTTTGACAAGAAGAGCAATTCCTGTATACGTTCCTTGCTGCTCACTTTTAGGAACATCGATCACTCTACATAAAAGCCTGATAGTACATTTATGAGGAGAATGGGCTCCAGCAGAACTGATCCAAGTAGTGGTTCTGTTAAGAGCATTGTCCACTGATGCATTTCACACAATCAGCAACAAAGCACTCTTGGACTGAAAGGCATTGCCTGCCTTATATCAGAGGAAATTAACTTCTAGTGACTTCATGGCAAAGTGGCAAGACGATCAATGGCCAAATGAGTTAAATAATTATACTTGTGGGTTTCTGAAATGCAATTTGAACAAGATATTTAGAGATGCCAAAGGGAGTGTGCAACATACAATATATAAGCCATTACATGGAACCTTTTGAAGAATATTACAATTTACTAAACTATAACTAAAAAAAAGAAGAAAAACATGTAAAAGAAAAAGGTGGTCACATATTTGTGCCTTGTATTTCCTAAATTAAATAAATACGGCATCTTGAAACAAATATGCTTCCACAATTCATATTTCTTGACAATGATGACAGCTTGAATGCAAGACAACACTAACTTTGTGGTGGAAATAAATATTCAGAAATGGCGTTCATGTCATACACAGTATTATTACACACAAAAGGATCATATATATATATATGTCAACATGCTTTGGTTTCACAAACTTGGCTTGGCTAGAGCTTGTACAAGCCAAGAAATCTCGACCCACACCTTCACCCAATGTAGTGCTCTCCCTTATACTGGCCTTTTTGCACAGAAAATAGATATCCTAGCTCACACCTTCATTAATTAAGTCTGCACCTGCCCTATAATTATGTATGCTTTCTAAATTTGGTCTGCACTAAACCAGTACATAGACATTACTTCCCACTTTACAGACTGATTAAATGAAATCTTTCTATTTCAAAATATCAGATACTGCAGTAAATGAAACACAGTTCAAAATGCGAAATAACTAAAAGAATTGAGAGTTGCACACTCCTTTGAATTGGGCTAAAGTAACATAAGCTACAATGGCATTGTCGTAAAGATAATACGTTTTATCTACAATTTAGATGGTTATTCACAGTATAAAACTTGTCGTTTTAGTGTGACTCTTTTACTACAGACGGCTTTATATCCCCTTTGGAGGAAGATCTGCATGAAATTCCTGATAAAGAGGCATGGGTCACAGGATGTCAACCACAACTGCTGGGGAATTTGCCCTCCTTTCATTTGTCGGTACTTCTCTGTGACACCTGCAATATTACACATTGATGGTGGAGCAGTAGAAGGCAATTATGATGGTGTGCACCTGCTGTACACTTTCGAAATTTGGTCTGCACTGAACTGGCACATAAATGTTGTTTTTCACTTTAAATATACAAACTGATTAAATGTGAATATTTTCATTTCAAGCTATCAAACACTTGCAGGTCCTGCAGTAAATGAAACTTTGTTCAAAACTGCAAAATTACGAGAAAAAAAATTGAGAGTAAAACGTTGCTTTGAATTTGGCAAAATTAACATAAGCTACAATGTGGTAAAGATAATAATTCTTTTTATGATTCAGATGATTATTCACAGCATAAAACAAAGATCTACAGGAAGACATCCAGTGACAGATTGCATAAGGGATCGTCTTTAGTACACTCTAAAAAATTTCAGACAAAATTGGTTTTTTAGATTCAAAATGGTTTTTTGAAAAAGCAAATTTCAATGCAAAAAACCAACATGGATTTTTTTAAAAATCCATGTTGGTTTTGCATTGAAATTCGGTTTTTCAAAAAACCATTTTGAATCTAAAAAACCAATTTTGTCCCGACATTTTTTAGAGTGTATCAATATCCCCTTTGGAGGAAGATCCGCAAGAAATCCCTGATAAAGTGGCATGGGTCACAGGATGTCAACCACAAATGTTGGGGTAGTTGCCCCCCTTTCATTTGCCTGCACTTCTCTATGACACTGCCAATATTCCGCATTGTAGCCGAGTATCAATAGAAGGCAATAGTGATACTTTCCTATACGGTGGAATCCTGCAGGCACCAATCTTTGAGATAGAGAGAACAGTGGTCATAAGAACTCTTTTCTGTTCAGCCAACCACATGTGTGTGACACTATGTTGATTGAATGAAATGTATAAATGTGAACTGTGTATACATTATGGTCAAATAAACTTAAACTCAAACCAAACATAACATTAGATAAATGAACAGAATACAGAGATGCATCATTCTGTCATTCTCAAAAATGTGGCATACAGCACATCATAAGGAATTAGCAACAGTTATCATTTATTCACTTGCACTCACGTCTGTTTTGATGCTTAAATATTGAATAATTATTGTATATTAGATACGAGGGGCATTCAGAAAGTTCACGGCTTTTTTTTTATAAGGACAGTCATTTTCAATCAGGAACTATGAATTTTTTACAGGATAAAATTCAGCAGTTTTGGAATGGGTTTCCAAAATTTGGAACTTTTGGACGTTTTTAAGTCATTCTATGGTTGCCATGGAAACAGAAAGTTTGGCTGGGTGGAGCAGGTAGTACGGAGATCAAGAAAATCAATGAATTGTGGCTGAGAAAGACTTCTCTCTGTCACTTGTATTAGTAAGATTGACAATATATGACACAAGAAATATGATATTAGCTTCTAAATATACATTCAAGCATACCAAATGTTTGTATTCTTACAGCGAACCAAAGTGGGAAAGCACTCCTGCATGCCCAATTTGGCAAGAGCGATTCAGGCGCCACAATTTGAGTCTTTAACTACATCAGGACTTATGACAAAGCATGGATTCACTGGTATGAGCAAGAGACATAAAGGGGCAGCATTATCCATCCCAGCTTCTCCTTTGACATATAGCTTTACATAAGACCTGGTTTTCCATTACCTTAATCACTGGGGGCAATAGTTTCAGGCACTGGAGGAGAAAAGGCTTTGGATGACTGAAATGCTTTCACATAAACTTTTCCTGGAATGCTTCAAGGAACATTTATTTCAACGCGTCAGGTGTATGAATTAATGCTTTTGTAGTACTTGCGAGTATTTTTAAAAGGTAATATTATATTTCTTGTGTTAATTATTGTCAATCTTACCAAAACAAGTGGCAGAGTGAGGTGTCTCTCAGCCGCAATTCATTGATTTTCTTGATCTCCGTACTACCTGCTCCACCTAGCCGAACTTTCTGTTTCCCCTCGTACTGAATTGAATAGGCACAGAACTGTCGCAGAAGGTTTTCAACAAAAATAAAACACCCAGATATAATAAGAAAACCCTAGAAAAGCAGTTGTTGGATGATATTCTGTTTTACAGATAACATATAGCAGGGCATCAAACATTCAAGGGCGTTAAACATTCAAGAAACATCACAGAAGCATGATGGACTTGGGGAAGGTGAAAGGGTGAAAGGGCGATGGTTGTTTAAGAGAGATTGCTTTTGAAAAAACTGAAAAAGGTCAAATATAGTGGAAAAGGTCACCAGTGTCCCTGGTGACCAATGACAGAGTCAAAGAACAAAGCATACTTTAGAGGGGAGACAGGATGGCAATGCCAAATGGAAAAAGGAGCAAACACTACAAACAAGACTCCTATCTCCAGCTAAGGTATGCAACCTCGGCCTACCATGAATATATATATATGAAGATAATACCCAACTTGCTTTCTGTGTCTTCCTCCTGCACTAAGATATAATTTCAGAGTATCTTACACCCAAAGGAGATCGAGACTACAAACTACGACAGACCACATCATAACCGCAGAGGCAGGCTTATATGACCATGGTACACATTTGTTTCTTCAACATAGATGTGTTTGTTTTCCTGAGGTCAATTGAGACTCCCAACATTGCTCAACAACTGCAAATTTATTCAGGAAATGAGTTTGTAATTGCTCCCCACCCATGTCAAACAACATCGGGCATGCATGGAAATGACACCTCTTCAAGTGTGGAACCTCCCAAGAACTGATTGGCGTATCCAAGCAAAACGCTTGATTTAAAATGTGTTTTTTAATAAAAGATTCTGTTGCAGTTAATCTTAAATTTCAATATATTTTTGAAACATGCTATATTTGGAGAGCAGTCAATTTCCCTAAATGATCAGGTTAACTTGTTCAAAACTTAAAATTTTCAATGCTGCCAGACACCAAATAAAATATATCTTTCAGGGTACATCTAAGTTCACGAGAGCCAAAGCATCAATCTATCGGTATCACTACTTTCAATTCATCTGTGTGTCAGTCAATTTGCATTGCTTAATTTAATGTATCAATTTATTACCAAGCAATTCCTTCAAAAGTAGATCAGTTACTAAAATGATGAATCTAGCAAATATCACTGAACATGGTCAAATTAAACTATGTGGGAGTGATAAACAGGCTAATTCACATAAACAATCTGCAATTAACCTAGCTTCAATTCTCCTTGAATTTATATTTCCTCCACATGTCTTCATTCGGATCAAAGGAATAATTATTTTAACAAATAATTCACAAGAGTGTTGCAGCAATGATCAGTAATGTGATGAAATATAGACTGCCGTTTATCCTGTGCACTCAACTGAAACAACGAGAAAGTTTTGAACTGAAGGTTACCAAACAGAAGTTATGAGAAAACTTTGAAACTGAAAGCTAAAGCTGAGCAGGTAAGAGTGACTGTTACACATTCACAACTTATTTTGCTCGAATGCCATGCAGATCATAGTAAGCAAAAGGCAGAGTGGGTACTAAAAAAATTGGTTTCATATTCCATTGATAGCCGATATGTAACTGAGCATGTTTGATAACTTTGGTATGGAGGTTTATTAGCTAGATATGAAGATGCTCATACAAACCATGTAACATCCCTATCCTGAAGTGATTAGTGTAGTGATGTATGCTGTCAGGAGTTCTACGGCCTTTTCTTGTGCTGCTGCTACAAAGAAGTTGGTGAGTGAACAAACCCAGTTGCACATTACAGATATTGATTAGCAACATCCCAATTAACCCTCTAATGAAAACAACCACTTATCAATGACAAGCTCAGGAAATGGCTTGTTTAATCGCCGTAACACCAGCTGAATATAAATGGCGTCTGCATTTGCTTTGGCCGTTATTGGATCCACACAATGGCTCTGTGAATGAGTATTTGCGAGTGGTAAATTTTTCCTCATTAGTAATTCATACCAATCAAACAAGTTATCAGGAAAGTTTCACTAACTTATTATTTATCAGAAGTATAGAATGCTTCAGGAAATGTAGCTGTTCACACTATTCCTGCATCAGTGCATTTCTTAGACTTTTAGGAAAATACTGAGTATAAAAAGATCACAGAACACTCAGAACAAATTCTGTGGGAGTGATAAAAGTGCTAATTTACACAAACAATCTGGAATAAGCCTTTATTTCTCAAAATATCCACCTGTCTTCATCAGATAAAAGGAATAATAGTTTTACATAAATAATTCACAAGAGTAAAGCAGTAATGATTAGTTGTCTATTGAATATCAAGAATGCTGTTTCTTATATAACCAGACTTAAAAAACGTAAAAGTTACAAACTGAAAGTTATAGTTCGGGACTGCTGGGCAGATATGAATGTTCAGTTTTGGAAGAAATTATGTTACAGTTGGGCAGATACGAATGTTGTCTTTTTTGAAAATAATATTTTAAGTCACGATGAACATCATATGATTCATGTGCGATCCAAGAGTCATATGAGAAACTCAGTTGGGTATAAGTGGTAATGCTGGGCCAGTAAATGGTCCCTCGTATTTATAAAATTTAAGACAAAATGTTTATAAATTCATCGCATGTCAAATACTAGATGATGACGGAGCAAAGTAAAAAACCTGGTTTACACGTCCCGAGTATTTGCCAGGCCAGATTTTGGCAAGAAGAGCAATTCCTATGTTCCTTTCTGCTCACTTTTAGGAGCATATCAATCATTCTATGGAAAAGCCTCTTAGTACATTTATGAGGAGAATTGGCTCCAGCAGAACTTTTACTGATCCAAGTAGTAGTTCTGTTAAGAGTATTGTCCACTGATGCATTTCACACAATCAACAACAGAGCACTCTTGGACTGAAAAGCATTGCCAGCCTTTTATCAGAGGAAATATAACTTCTACTTCACGACAAAGTGGCAGGACGATCAATGGCCAGATGAGTTCAATACATGCGCTTGTAGGCTTATGATACCTAATTTGCTATAGAGGGAGTGTGCAACATATCATATGTAAGAGATCTGCACGGGACCTTGCAAAGAATATTAAAATTTACTTTACCATTACTAAAAAAATGAAAAACAAGTAAAAGAATGAGGTGGTCACATATTTTTGCCTTGTATTTCCTAATTAAAGCTAGTGAATAAACACAGCACCTTGAAACAAAAATGCATAAAGAAGGTTGTGGGCGAAATTGTGGAACTTTCAGGATGACACTTGCATCATCCTTTCTGAGCAAACAGAAAATGCTTCCACAATTCATATTTCTTGACAATGATGACAGCTTGAATGCAAGACAACACTAACTTTGTGCAGGTGGAAATAAATATTCAGAAATGGTGTTCTTGTCATACACAGTATTATTACATACAAAAGAGATCATATGTATGATAACATGCTTTGGTTTCATAGACTTGGCTTGACTAGAGCTTGTACCAGCCAACAAATCTCGACCCACACCTGCACCCAATGTAGTGCTCTCCCTTACCCTAGCTTCTTTGCACAGAAAATAGATATCCTAGCCCACACCTTCATTAATTCAGTCTGCACCTGCCCAATATATATGTATTCTAAATTTGGTGTGGGCTAAACCAGTACATAGAAGTTATACTTTTCACTTTACTAATGCTACATTCTCATGGCGGCTCCCGGAGAACTATTTAAATAGGCGTCGAAGTATTTCCTGGTAATTTGGATGAATTTGGGTGATCCGCCGTCGACTTTTCACATCCCCCCAGGGGAAGTTTTTGTTCCCCTCAGCGGTTCCTAGAAATGGAAAAACTGCGCCGTGGATGTCAAAAAAGATTCAACAGGTACAAACTTTTTTTTCATGACGGCGGAACAGAGCCCAAAATTTTCTTGATTTTTGGATGTCCGCCATGGATTTTTTCAGTGAGAACGCCTCAAAAACATCTCCGGCGGGATATTATCTCCTGCCCCCGCGGGGACCTTTCCTGCCCCCGCGGGGACCTTTCCTGCCCCTGGGGGGACATTTGAAGCCTCGCCGGCAGTTTTTGACATCCCGCCGCGGTGAAATAGGTTCACTGAGGGGCAGTTATAGGTTCCCTGAGGGGTACTTTTTATATCTCAGGGCGATATAATAGTTGGGTAGGAACGGGGGGTTCCCATGCACCCGAAAGATATATTTTTTTAACTTTGGTTTTCGGAATCCTCATAATGTGTAGAAAATATTTTTTTATGTTCCCATCGCCAATTATTGTCCCATGTCATCCGTACGGCGGCCATCTTGGATTAACGTCGAAAATGCCATCATTTTAACAAAAAATCACTAACTTCTAAACTACTGGTCACAAATAAGAATATGATACCATTTTTTCTGGGTAAATCCACCTGGAGAGTTGATTAAAGAGGTCTTTTTTGTGAATTTTTCATTTCTAAACATATAAAGGTGAATAAATGGGCAAAAATGGTGAATTTTTCACCAAAAAATCGATGTTTTTTTTAATACAAGTAAAGAAAATTTCTTCAGGCATATTCTGATGGACAGATAGATAGGAAAAGACTAGCTGTATATAGATCTATGCAAGACGTTTAAAATGACACCAAAATTAATAGTGTACTATGAGTAGAAGCAATTCTAGGTCAAGATAACTGAATGGAAGCGATTCAGTAGCGTCGCTGACGGCACAGTTTTAAATCTCACCTGGACGTCACTTCTCAAGTGCTTGTCATTTATAGGCATATGATACCACTTTTTCAGGGTAAATCAGTCTGGGAAGTTGATAAATGAAGCCCATTATGTGATTTATCCATTCCTAAGTGCATAAATGTAAACAAATGTTACAAAAATGTTAATCTCTAACTTCACCCATGGCCCCACAGCTTTATTGTCACTCGTCTAAGAGAGTGACAACGCTTACCTGTGCGTATATTTTCTCGACCAAGCATTCACACTTTTTCACAGCCAAGATTTAAAATTTGGCACCATTGCCACACCTCCTAATATCCACAGTCCCTTGCGCTTAACCTTCCTCTTTCTTCTCGGCTGTTCAACGTGTCAGACGTGTGCTGGACAGCCACTTTCTTACAGCTGATTGAATGAATTTTGACATTTTCGTGGGTATTTGAGTAATTCTAGACATTGTACTTGCTCTAATTCTTTAATATTGTGCTTATTGGTGCCAGTGCAACCTGCTTCCTACCAAATGATACCCTCCTTCTGTGGATTCCTTGCTGCCCTGTTTGCTGGGTTGTGGGGGACTCTGGCCTTGGGGCCGATCTCTGCTAGACTCTGGGTCCCATGGCTTGCAGGCTACTTTTTGGTCATCACCATTCTTCATCTCGGGTCCTGTCTGGCTAGCCAGGGCCCCATGCTGCTTTGGCTCTGTCTGCCTTCCAAGACATTGACTCACCTTGGAGGGGGTAAGGGGATTTCCCTATCCTTGGTCCTGCTGTTTGAATCTGCTCTGGGCTGCCCCTGCCACTGTTTTGTCGCTACTTATTGCCCAACTCTGCCTCCTGGTTGGCTGGAACCCTCCATCCCTCAGCAAGCTGGGAGTCCCCTCACCCTCATGGTCTCATATGGCTTTGGGGACATCCATTCAACCACTGTTCTGCTTGGCTGTTGCCTTAGGCATCATTGCTCAGGGTGTCGAAGGGCCCCCGGTGCCACCTCTGGAGGCGGGCTTCGGTAGCTGCAGGTGTCCTCAAGTTCAGGTCCTCTCTCCTGACAAGGCTCATCTTGTGGAGCCTCCCTTCCCTGGCTGGTCAGGTTCTCCCTTTGCCAGGCTGTTTGGCCCTTTTGCTCCTCCTGGAGTTGCGGCTGCTCCATGCGTCTGGGTGGGCTCCCACACTAGGTGGGCTCCCACCCTAGACTCATCGTGGTCACCGCTGGGGACCTTGGTCTCCTTCCGCAGAAGTTGGCCCTCTTCCGTGAATTTCTCTTGCTGCCCTCATATCCCTCGTTTTGAGTCGAGGCTGTCCCAGCATCCTGGCTGGTCCTCAAATTTCCAATCTCGCCCTGGCATGTCTTGTCCTTGTCCTAGTCTCCTCATATGACTGGGTTGCCAGTGGTGGCTTTACCCTGTGCATGGTCTTTTGTGTGCCGCTGGGACATCGGGCGAGGGCCTCTCACTGGCTGCCTGGTCGTCTGGCTGCCTCTTCCTTGGCTGCTCCTTCATCTAGCTGCGGTTTCTGAGTCATCTTTCATGTCAGTTGAGTGTTGGGCTGTTGTCTTCCGACTCGATTGCTTTTGTTGTGGGTTGTCAAGGCTCCTCCTGATGTCTCCCTGTCTCAACATCTTAATTTTCTGTCCCTCTGGGGTACACCTGTGCTGATGGGGCGTTAAACACAAACTCACTCACTCACTCACTGCCCTCTGGGGTTTGTTTACTGCATTGGGTGGGTTCTCCGACCCTCACAATCTTGGCCTGGACTCCAGCCTAGGCAAGTACTCTCCCTCATGCCTGCTGGGGGATGGCTTCTTGCCCTTCAGCCCATTCTCCCCCAGCATTGGACCTGGGCTTCATGCTTTTTTTCCGGCCTCCCACACCTTTGAGCTGCTCTGGGGCAGCCTCCCCTTGGCAAGTGGAGCCCTGGACCTAGACTTCGCTCTGGCACTGCTCACCTGGGTGATAGTTAGGGTGGCCTGGTGGCCTTTGTTTTGCTTGTTCCTCACTTGGCCTTTCTGTCTTGTGACTTTGCCTCGAAATCCTCCCACCCCCTCCCTTATCATGCAATACCTCTCCTTAGTCCACCTAAGGCTCTCCCATGGCTCGAGTCAGATGGTGCCTCTAGATGCTGGCCCTCTTGGCGGCATGACCGGCTGGTCTCCGTGTCTCACAGAGGCTACCCGATGGCCTGCTAGGTGTTGTTCCTGATGGCTGGCACGCTCACTGCTGGAGGTCTCCTTTACTTAAGCCCTGTCTGTTTTTCCTTTGCCTGGGTAGGGAGATTTCTTCTGACACTGTTGACTTGCCCTGGGTGGGGCCTCTTTTGACCTGTTGTCTCTTAATCCACTCCTCTCCTACTTGGGGTCTTTATTTCCCTGCTAGTCCATGGCCACTGTTGCTGCAAGTGTGCCAACGCCCTGCGTCTGGTGGGGCCTCACTGGCCGCAGGGATCTCCTGGAGTCTCCTTGGTGCACAGTTGGTCTCGGACTATCCTTCCAGAATGCCCTGCCTCTTCCGTTCTGGGGCTGGTCTCCCTGAAAGTTGTTCTGAGGGTCTTCGCCGACAATGGAACTGACACTGTTGGCAGTGTTGGCCCTTGAGCCACTCCTGGATGCCTTCTGTGATCGTCCTTGGTACCTCTGCTTCGTTGTGGTACGTGTATCTCCTCTTCTCGAGTGTGGCACTTTCCTGGTGTTTGACCTTGAACCTTCTGGCCAGGACCCCCGCTAGGTCTGTTTGGTTGACCAAATTCCTCTTTCCTCAGACTTCCCTGTGGTCACTCTGCCCCAGCAGATGGCATATAACATGCACAGGACATCCCAGACCACATGTCCCAGCCAATTTATGGGCTCTCGGAATTTTCTTCCCTGAGGGACCAGAAAAGGAACATCCACTGATAAGGCACTTGGGTGCATACCCAATGGCCGGCACATCATATCTCAGGGTGGAATGGCCAAAGCCCGTTAGCCTGAAGTAGGACCACCCTCAAAGCGAAGCAGGAGGAGGGCGGCCGAGGCAGGCTGAACTGAGTGAAGAAGCCCGAAACAGATGCAAACCCATTCGTCATGACCAAGCCCAGAGGCCCCAGAATGGAAGGTGTACTGTAAGCATTTCCTGAGGCTATTCCCCGTAGGGATGCCCCCCCCCCCCGCACTTCCAAGCCCAGGGCACAACCAGGCCTGAGTAAACAGGAGGGGGGAGACCAGGGGCCCTGGTCAGCCACCTCTAGCTATCACCCAAGCGTGGACTCGACCCCTAGCTGAAGAGTGACTGACTACAGAGTATGCATAGGGCAGCAGGATATCGAAGACTGGAACCCGACCACAACCCCAGCTGCGGGCCTCCACCACTGGGAGGGGAGGAGAGCACCCAGGGTCCTATAGATGCGCGGCAGAGGACGGACCTAGTGCAGGTTTGGTCATGGTCATCCTTGCCCTGTTGTCCGGGTCCTGGCCTCATCCTCACTTCGTCTTCGGCCTTATTTCGGCAGATGTGCCTTGACATCTGTAGCAGGGGGACCCTTCAGAGGTTCCCTGTCTTTCTGCCTAGCTCAGGTTGCTGCCCCTCCATGGTGCATTAATGGCGGCAACCCAGTGGCTCTGTTGATGGCATTTCTTTGGCCTACCTTCTAAGTTCAGGCTCCCTACCAACAGGCTTGGTTGGTTCTAGCCTCACCCTGTCTCCAGGCCCTGTTAGCGGCATTGAACAGGCCTACCGGCTGTCACCATTTCCTGGTATATTTAATGGATAGAGGAAGTCTTAAGCAAAAGATCGGTACCAAATCCAGGTATAGGTAACCAATAGAGATAAGTTGGCTGTTTCAAGATGTCTGACTCAAGGAATCTTGTCCTGGGGACAATTTTTAGATTTAGTGACATCATAAGAAATCAACAAAATTTATGTTGACTTCCAAATTGACCTACTCTACAAAAAACAAGCCTTTTCTGGACTTCCACCTGGCTAAATATCACACTTCTCCATAACATGCAACCCTGGCTACCTTCGTGGAGAACTTCCGATTTCCTAGTTTAGTTTTGTATAATGTATATAGGCCTTTGTGACATTCCTATTCCGTAAACGATTCAGGCTGCTGTCTCAAAATCAAGAAAGTAAATTCCTTACATATTCAAGACCAAATTCAATAATTACTATTAATTTGCATATCTGATTTCTATGACCAATTCAAATTACATTTTCCAGACATCCTCTAAATTTCTATTTACATGTGTCCAACCATTGATGTAGACCAACAATTCCAGAATTGGGTGTGACTTCGAGGAAAACTGATGACAACTTCACCATGGATGATCTTTACCAACATAGTTTCAGACCTAGAATCCCTACGGAAATAGCATGCTATATATTTCAGTTTCATTTTAAATGTCTTTAATGGGATACAAATATATCTAACATTTTCAAGTGCAGCTTTCCATTTGCGATGCCTGCAGAAATCGATCTTTCTTGAATTGCACGGTTGGTTAAGACCAAAAACGAAAATTACCATTTTTGAATAATTTTTAACATTAATGCACTTAGAACTGAATAAATCAGAAAATGGGCTTCATTAATCAACTTCCCAGACTGATTTACCCTGAAAAAGTGGTATCATATGCCAATAAATGACAAGTACTTCAGAAGTGGCGTCCAGGTGAGATTTAAAACTGTGCCGTCAGCAACGCTACTGAATCGCTTACATTCAGTTATCTTGACCTAGAATTGCTTCTACTCATAGTAAACTATTTATTTTGGTGTCATTTTAAACGTCTTGCATAGATCTATACACAGCTAGTCTTTTCTTACCTATCTGTCCATCAGAATGTGTCTGAAGAGATTGTCTTTACTTGTATTAAAAAAAACATCGATTTTTTGGTGAAAAATTCACCATTTTTGCCTATTTATTTACCTTTATATGTTTAGAATTGAACAAATCACAAAATAGACCTCTTTAATCAACTCTCCAGGTGGATTTACCCAGAAAAAATGGTATCATATGCCTATTTGTGACCGGTAGTTTAGAAAATAGTGATTTTTTGTCAAAATTATGGCATTTTCGACGTTAATCCAAGATGGCCGCCGTACGGATGACATGGGACAATAATTGGCAATGGGAACATAAAAAAATATTTTCTACACATTATGAGGATTCCGAAAACAAAAGTTAAAAAAATATATCTTTCGGGTGCATGGGAACCCCCCGTTCCTACTAGACTATAAAAGTATCCCTCAGGAGAAGGAAATTCCTTTACCCGGCGAACTTTTGGGGACGGCGTACAACTTTTCTTCCCCGCAGTGAACAAAAAGAACCCCGCCGTGATATGCTTTTAATTAATTATGTAATGGTTTTATAAACATTGTATGTCGCCGGGATAGTCATTTTTTTCCTAGAATTCAATTGAAGCTACCCCTCAGTGGCAAAAAAGTTCTCCGTAACGTGCCGTGAGACTGGGGCATAACTGATCAAATGGAATATTTCCATTTCAAACACTTGCAGGACAATGCAACAAATTTTAAAAAAAAACTAAAGCTAAAGTGAAGAAAAAGAGGAAACTCATTACAAACAACTTAAAATATCAGACTTTCATAGGAAATTGTCAGCATTAATTTCTTATTAGAATTAGCTACTCTTTGTAGTCCGGCGGTAGTGAGCTACAAGCGCGCGTTGGAGTCTGGACAATGTTTTATTGTTGATTCTGTATCTCTGAGATGTACTCTTTCAGAATCTGAATGATGCCACTCTGTCATCGTTGAGCAATCCGCATAATATGCAAATTAAGGCAGCCATTAACAAAAATCTTGTTTTCGCCTGTATCTCAGTAACTATACATGATATCAACATAATTTTTGTGTCTATCCCCATGTTTTGAGAGTCAAACAATCCAACCAGGCCACTGCCATAAATTTCACACCAATAGTTTTTGCAGAATTGACATATTGAGGCCACCATTACTGAAAATCTTGTTTCTGACGATATCTGCAAAACTAGTCTACAGGTCATATCAAAACAATTTTGGTATCTACCCTCTTATTATGCGGATTGCCCAATGATGACAGAGTGGCATCGTTCAGATGAAAGAACACATCTCAGAGATAGAGAATCAACAAAAATACCATTGTCCAGACCCTACTGCGAGGTTCCCATGAAATCTGAGGTTTGGCAACCGGACTATAGACTTTCCTTTCCCAAACCCAGGAGGCTGTGCCATCTTTGTGCAGGCACACCAATTATACACCTGTTATTGCAGTAGAGAAAAGTAAAAAAAATGTCATTAATCCTTACAATATCGTGTTATGTCACTGAAAGGAAAATTCTGTTGATATGTAATTAGTATGAGGCGAACAGAACAGAAAAATCATGAAATTTAAAAAAATTAAATCAAATGCCTTAAAAAGGAGAGAAGAACCCCAAGAAATAACATTCAAGCTGAGCGTGCTCACAAAAACATTGGCGTAGGACTATAAGAGGGGACCTTCTTACCCGATCGGTGGGGTAAGAAGGCCATTTGTAATTATTTAAAAAATGGCCATAACTCCTATATTCAAATTTGCACACACTTGTTTCGCTAGTTATAAGTGGAGTCAAGTAATTCCTTTCTGACTACATAAGCATTCAAACAACTAAGTTGGCACCGCGACCCTTCCACCACAGGACCAATGGTGGAACCTAAATTTTTGACCCAGGACCAATTCAGAAACTGGTTGAGATGATTCAGATGATGGTGGAAATACCTACCAAAATTCATTCTGTGCCTTACCCGGGGCGTATAGGGTCACACAGCATGGGGAACCCTCCATTCCACCACAGGACCAATGGTGGAACCTTTTATCCACCACAGGACCAATCGGATAGTTTCAGTCAGCTTTTGCTTAAATGCTTGTTATATGTCTCGTAAAAGTCATTTTGAGTAATTAGGTCAGTGTGGGGTTTCACGGATGAAGGAACCCTGCATTCCACCACAGGACCAATGGTGGATCCTTCTTTTTTCAACCCAGGACCAATTCAGAAACTGGTTGAGATGATTGAGATGATGGTAGAAATACCTACCAAAAGTCATTTTATGCCTTACCCGGGGCGTATAGGGTCACACGGCATGGGGAACCCTCCATTCCACCACAGGACCAATGGTGGAACCTTCTTTTTTCAACCCAGGACCAATTCAGAAACTGGTTGAGATGATTGAGATGATGGTGGAAATACCGACCAAAAGCCATTCTGTGCCTTGTCCGGGGCGTATAGGGGGAACCCTCCATTCCACCACAGGACCAATGGTGGAACCTTTTATCCACCACAGGACCAATCAGATAGTTTGAGTCAGCTTTTGCTTAAATGCTTGTTACATGTCTCTTAAAAGTCATTTTGAGTAATTAGGTCAGGGTGGGGTTACACGGATGAAGGAACCCTGCATTCCACCACAGGACCAATGGTGGAACCTTCTTTTTTCAACCCAGGACCAATTCAGAAACTGGTTGAATTGATTAAGATGATGGTGGAAATACCTACCAAAATTCATTCTGTGCCTAACCCGGGGCGTATAGGGTCACACAGCATGGGGAACCCTCCATTCCGCCACAGGACCTTTTGTGGAACCTTTTATCCGCCACAGGACCAATCGAATAGTTTGAGTCAGCTTTTGATATAATGCTTGTTATATGTCTCTTAGCAGTCATTTTGAGTAATTAGGTCAGTGTGGGGTTACACGGATGATGGAACCCTGCAATCCACCACAGGAACAATGGTGGAACCTTCTTTTTTCAACCCAGGACCAATTCAGAAACTGGTTGAGATGATTGAGATGATGGTGGAAATACCGACCAAAAGCCATTCTGTGCCTTGTCCGGGGCGTATAGGGTCACACAGCATGGGGAACCCTCCATTCCACCACAGGACCAATGGTGGAACCTTTTATCCACCAGAGGACCAATCAGATAGTTTGAGTCAGCTTTTGCTTAAATGCTTGTTATATGTCTCTTAAAAGTCATTTTGAGTAAAATTTTAGGTCAGGGTGGGGTTACACGGATGAAGGAACCCTGCATTCAACCACAGGACCAATGGTGGAACCTTCTTTTTTCAACCCAGGACCAATTCAGAAACTGGTTGAGATGATTAAGATGATGGTGGAAATACCTACCAAAATTCATTCTGTGCCTTACCCGGGGCGTATAGGGTCACACAGCATGGGGAACCCTCCATTCCACCACAGGACCAATGGTGGAACCTTTTATCCGCCACAGGACCAATTGAATAGTTTGAGTCAGCTTTTGATATAATGCTTGTTATATGTCTCTTAGCAGTCATTTTGAGTAATTAGGTCAGTGTGGGGTTACACGGATGATGGAACCCTGCAATCCACCACAGGAACAATGGTGGAACCTTCTTTTTTCAACCCAGGACCAATTCAGAAACTGGTTGAGATGATTGAGATGATGGTAGAAATACCTACCAAAAGTCATTTTATGCATTACCCGGGGCGTATAGGGTCACACGGCATGGGGAACCCTCCATTCCACCACAGGACCAATGGTGCAACCTTCTTTTTTCAACCCAGGACCAATTCAGAAACTGGTTGAGATGATTGAGAAGATGGTTGTAATACCGACCAAAAGCCATTCTGTGCCTTGTCCGGGGCGTATAGGGTCACACAGCATGGGGAACCCTCCATTCCACCACAGGACCAATGGTGGAAACTTTTATCCACCACAGGACCAATCAGATAGTTTCAGTCAGCTTTTGCTTAAATGCTTGTTATATGTCTCTTAAAAGTCATTTTGAGTAATTAGGTCAGTGTGGGGTTACACGGATGAAGGAACCCTCCATTCCACCACAGGACCAATGGTGGAACCTTCTTTTTTCAACCCAGGACCAATTCAGAAACTGGTTGAGATGATTGAGATGATGGTAGAAATACCTACCAAAAGTCATTTTATGCATTACCCGGGCGTATAGGGTCACACGGCATGGGGAACCCTCCATTCCACCACAGGACCAATGGTGGAACCTTCTTTTTTCAACCCAGGTCCAATTCAGAAACTGGTTGAGATGATTGAGATGATTGTGGAAATACCGACCAAAAGCCATTCTGTGCAGCTATAAACAGGACCCAAAATAGGGGTTCTGCAGACGTCTAGAGTGTCTCCAGCCATCACTTTTGTGACCTCTTGAGACGTCTGTTAATGGACAATATTTGGCCAATCTAGACAGCCTAAAAATCATTAATTTCTGTATTTTCCAAATATGGTCATATGTCATTAGAGGTTCATTTCTGAGCAATTACAGACGTCTGGAACACTCGGAATTCTATGTATTACAGACAGTCTATACAATGCCATATTAGAACCTTTACAGACGTCTCCAAATAATGAAAACCCATGACATCCAGACAAGTCAGTGAAAATCATAATATGATGGCATCTCTAGACCACAGAAAAGAGTTAATTAGGGTCTAGATTGTAGTCTGTAGCACTGATTTATCTGTTGCCTACAGACCGTCTGGATATCAAAACAAATTAGCCCTTACAGACGTCTCAGTGGACCCTAAACAGAACAGCTACAGACGGTCTAGATATCCAATAAAATTAGCCCTTACAGACGTCTCAGAGAACCCTAAACCAGCTACCTCTAGACCCTCTAGACGTCTATAGGGGCCAAAAAATGAGCCCTGTTTATATATGTTCTGTGCCTTGTCCGGGGCGTATAGGGTCACACAGCATGGGGAACCCTCCATTCCACCACAGGACCATTGGTGGAACCTTTTATCCACCACAGGACCAATCAGATAGTTTGAGTCAGCTTTTGCTTAAATGCTTGTTATATGTCTCTTAAAAGTCATTTTGAGTAATTAGGTCAGGGTGGGGTTACACGGATGAAGGAACCCTGCATTCCACCACAGGACCAATGGTGGAACCTTCTTTTTTCAACCCAGGACCAATTCAGAAACTGGTTGAATTGATTAAGATGATGGTGGAAATACCTACCAAAATTCATTCTGTGCCTCACCCGGGGCGTATAGGGTCACACAGCATGGGGAACCCTCCATTCCACCACAGGACCAATGTGGAACCTTTTATCCGCCACAGGACCAATCGAATAGTTTGAGTCAGCTTTTGATATAATGCTTGTTATATGTCTCTTAGCGGTCATTTTGAGTAATTAGGTCAGTGTGGGGTTACACGGATGATGGAACCCTGCAATCCACCACAGGAACAATGGTGGAACCTTCTTTTTTCAACCCAGGACCAATTCAGAAACTGGTTGAGATGATTGAGATGATGGTAGAAATACCTACCAAAAGTCATTTTATGCATTACCCGGGGCGTATAGGGTCACACGGCATGGGGAACCCTCCATTCCACCACAGGACCAATGGTGGAACCTTTTTTTTTCAACCCAGGACCAATTCAGAAACTGATTTAGATGATTGAGATGATTGTTGTAATACCGACCAAAAGCCATTCTGTGCCTTGTCCGGGGCGTATAGGGTCACACAGCATTGGGAACCCTCCATTCCACCACAGGACCAATGGTGGAACCTTTTATCCACCACAGGACCAATCGGATAGTTTCAGTCAGCTTTTGCTTAAATGCTTGTTATATGTCTCTTAAAAGTCATTTTGAGTAATAAGGTCAGTGTGGGGTTACACGGATGAAGGAACCCTGCATTCCACCACAGGACCAATGGTGGAACCTTCTTTTTTCAACCCAGGACCAATTCAGAAACTGGTTGAGATGATTGAGATGATGGTAGAAATACCTACCAAAAGTCATTTTATGCATTACCCGGGGCGTATAGGGTCACACGGCATGGGGAACCCTCCATTCCACCACAGGACCAATGGTGGAACCTTCTTTTTTCAACCCAGGCCCAATTCAGAAACTGGTTGAGATGATTGAGATGATGGTGGAAATACCGACTAAAAGCCATTCTGTGCCTTGTCCGGGGCGTATAGGGGGAACCCTCCATTCCACCACAGGACCAATGGTGGAACCTTTTATCCACCACAGGACCAATCAGATAGTTTGAGTCAACTTTTGCTAAAATGCTTGTTATATGTCTCTTAAAAGTCATTTTGAGTAATTAGGTCAGGGTGGGGTTACACGGATGAAGGAACCCTGCATTCCACCACAGGACCAATGGTGGAACCTTCTTTTTTCAACCCAGGACCAATTCAGAAACTGGTTGAATTGATTAAGATGATGGTGGAAATACCTACCAAAAGCCATTCTGTGCCTTACCTGGGGCGTATAGGGTCACACAGCATGGGGAACCCTCCATTCCACCACAGGACCAATGGTGGAACCTTTTATCCACCACAGGACCAATCGAATAGTTTGAGTCAGCTTTTGATATAATGCTTGTTATATGTCTCTTAGCAGTCATTTTGAGTTATTAGGTCAGTGTGGGGTTACACGGATGATGGAACCCTGCAATCCACCACAGGAACAATGGTGGAACCTTCCCTTTTCAACCCAGGACCAATTCAGAAACTGGTTGAGATGATTGAGATGATGGTGGAAATACCTACCAAAAGTCATTTTGTTCCTTACCCGGGGTGTATGGGGTCACACAGCAATGGGAACCCTGCATTCCACCACAGGACCAATGGTGGAACCTTCTTTTTTCAACCCAGGACCAATTCAGAAACTGGTTGAGATGATTGAGATGATGGTAGAAATACCTACCAAAAGTCATTTTATGCATTACCCGGGCGTATAGGGTCACACGGCATGTGGAACCCTCCATTCCACCACAGGACCAATGGTGGAACCTTCTTTTTTCAACCCAGGACCAATTCAGAAACTGGTTGAGATGATTGAGATGATGGTCGTAATACCGACCAAAAGCCATTCTGTGCCTTACCCGGGGCATATAGGGTCACACAGCATGGGGAACCCTCCATTCCACCACAGGACCAATGGTGGAACCTTTTATCCACCACAGGACCAATCGGATAGTTTCAGTCAGCTTTTGCTTAAATGCTTGTTATATGTCTCTTAAAAGTCATTTTGAGTAATTAGGTCAGTGTGGGGTTACACGGATGAAGGAACCCTGCATTCCACCACAGGACCAATGGTGGAACTTTCTTTTTTCAACCCAGGACCAATTCAGAAACTGGTTGAGATGATTGAGATGATGGTAGAAATACCTACCAAAAGTCATTTTATGCATTACCCGGGGCGTATAGGGTCACACGGCATGGGGAACCCTCCATTCCACCACAGGACCAATGGTGGAACCTTCTTTTTTCAACCCGGGTCCAATTCAGAAACTGGTTGAGATGGTTGAGATGATTGTGGAAATACCGACCAAAAGCCATTCTGTGCCTTGTCCGGGGCGTATAGGGTCACACAGCATGGGGAACCCTCCATTCCACCACAGGACCATTGGTGGAACCTTTTATCAACCACAGGACCAATCAGATAGTTTGAGTCAGCTTTTGCTTAAATGCTTGTTATATGTCTCTTAATAGTCATTTTGAGTAATTAGGTCAGGGTGGGGTTACACGGATGAAGGAACCCTGCATTCCACCACAGGACCAATGGTGGAACCTTCTTTTTTCAACCCAGGACCAATTCAGAAACTGGTTGAGATGATTGAGATGATGGTAGAAATACCTACCAAAAGTCATTTTATGCATTACCCGGGGCGTATAGGGTCACACGGCATGTGGAACCCTGCATTCCACCACAGGACCAATGGTGGAACCTTCTTTTTTCAACCCAGGACCAATTCAGAAACTGGTTGAGATGATTGAGATGATTGTTGTAATACCGACCAAAAGCCATTCTGTGCCTTGTCCGGGGCGTATAGGGTCACACAGCATGGGGAACCCTCCATTCCACCACAGGACCAATGGTGGAACCTTTTATCCACCACAGGACCAATCGGATAGTTTCAGTCAGCTTTTGCTTAAATGCTTGTTATATGTCTCTTAAAAGTCATTTTGAGTAATTAGGTCAGTGTGGGGTTACACGGATGAAGGAACCCTGCATTCAACCACAGGAGAAATGGTGGAACCTTCTTTTTTCAACCCAGGACCAATTCAGAAACTGGTTGAGATGATTGAGATGATGGTAGAAATACCTACCAAAAGTCATTTTATGCATTACCCGGGGCGTATAGGGTCACACGGCATGGGGAACCCTCCATTCCACCACAGGACCAATGGTGGAACCTTCTTTTTTCAACCCAGGACCAATTCAGAAACTGGTTGAGATGATTGATATGATGGTGGAAATACCGACCAAAAGCCATTCTGTGCCTTGTCCGGGGCGTATAGGGTCACACAGCATGGGGAACCCTCCATTCCACCACAGGACCAATGGTGGAACCTTTTATCCACCACAGGACCAATCAGATAGTTTGAGTCAGCTTTTGCTTAAATGCTTGTTATATGTCTCTTAAAAGTCATTTTGAGTAATTCGGTCAGGGTGGGGTTACACGGATGAAGGAACCCTGCATTCCACCACAGGACCAATGGTGGAACCTTCTTTTTTCAACCCAGGACCAATTCAGAAACTGGTTGAATTGATTAAGATGATGGTGGAAATACCTACCAAAATTCATTCTGTGCCTTACCCGGGGCGTATAGGGTCACACAGCATGGGGAACCCTCCATTCCACCACAGGACCAATGGTGGAACCTTTTATCCACCACAGGACCAATCAGATAGTTTGAGTCAGCTTTTGCTTAAATGCTTGTTATATGTCTCTTAAAAGTCATTTTGAGTAATTAGGTCAGGGTGGGGTTACACGGATGAAGGAACCCTGCATTCCACCACAGGACCAATGGTGGAACCTTCTTTTTTCAACCCAGGACCAATTCAGAAACTGGTTGAGATGATTGAGATGATGGTAGAAATACCTACCAAAAGTCATTTTATGCATTACCCAGGGCGTATAGGGTCACACGGCATGGGGAACCCTCCATTCCACCACAGGACCAATGGTGAGACCTTTTATCCCCCACACGACCAATCGAATAGTTTGAGTCAGCTTTTGATATAATACTTGTTATATGTCTCTTAGCAGTCATTTTGAGTAATTACGTCAGTGTGGGGTTACACGGATGATGGAACCCTGCAATCCACCACAGGAACAATGGTGGAACCTTCTTTTTTCAACCCAGGACCAATTCAGAAACTGGTTGAGATGATTGAGATGATGGTACAAAACCTACCAAAAGTCACTTTGTTCCTTACCCGGGGTGTATGGGGTCACACAGCAATGGGAACCCTGCATTCCACCACAGGACCATTGGTGGAACCTTCTTTTTTCAACCCAGGACCAATTCAGAAACTGGTTGAGATGATTGAGATGATGGTAGAAATACCTACCAAAAGTCATTTTATGCATTACCCGGGGCGTATAGGGTCACACGGCATGGGGAACCCTGCAATCCACCACAGGAACAATGGTGGAACCTTCATTTTTCAACCCAGGACTAATTCAGAAACTGGTTGAGATGATTGAGATGATGGTAGAAATACCTACCAAAAGTCATTTTATGCATTACCCGGGGCGTATAGGGTCACAAGGCATGGGGAACCCTGCAATCCACCACAGGACCAATGGTGGAACCTTTTATCCACCACAGGACCAATTCAGAAACTGGTTGAGATGATTGAGATGATGGTGGAAATACCGACCAAAAGTCATTTTGTACCTTACCCAGGGTGTATAGGGTCACACAGCAATGGGAACCCTGCATTCCACCACAGGACCAATGGTGGAACCTTCTTTTTTCAACCCAGGACCAATTCAGAAACTGGTTGAGATGATTGAGATGATGGTAGAAATACCTACCAAAAGTCATTTTATGCATTACCCGGGGTGTATAGGGTCACACGGCATGGGGAACCCTCCATTCCACCACAGGACCAATGGTGGAACCTTCTTTTTTCAACCCAGGACCAATTCAGAAACTGGTTGAGATGATTGAGATGATGGTGGAAATACCTACCAAAATTCATTCTGTGCCTTACCCGGGCGTATAGGGTCACACAGCATGGGGAACCCTCCATTCCACCACAGGACCAATGGTGGAACCTTTTATCCACCACAGGACCAATCGAATAGTTTGAGTCAGCTTTTGATTTAATGCTTTTTATATGTCTCTTAAAAGTCATTTTGAGTAATTAGGTCAGTGTGGGGTTACACAGATGAAGGAACCCTGCAATCCACCACAGGACAGATGCTGGTACCTTCTTTTTTCAACCCAGGTCTAAATCAGAAACTTGTTGAAATGATTGACATAATGGTTGAAATATCTACTCAGAGTCATTAGCTAGGTACACATAGGGTCACATGTCCAGGAGAACCATCCGTTCCATGCCAGGCGCATAACCAGTGGTTCAACCTTTTTTATTTTACAGAAGAAATTTTATTGTTTTTTTCCGACTATTGATAAAATTCACGGGTAATATCACTTATAATACATCATAATAAGTAATTCGACCGGTATGGGCTTACATTGACAAAGGAACCTTTCAATCCACCACAGGACCAATGGTGGAACCTAACCCCCTGCCCCTGACTAGACTTAATATTTTATAATTATAATTTCCAATAAACATCTCATAGTCAATGCCCCAGATGACAGGGAACCTCAACTTCAGTGGCGTAACTGGGAGGTCTCGAGCGGGGGGGCACCTGGGGAGGCACGCAATTCTCTGGGGGGGCACCCGCTATACTAATTGTATATTTTAGCCAGAGTTGGAAAGTTCATATGGGGGGGCACCTGGGGGGGCACAGGTCCAATATGGGGGGCACGTGCCCCCCCGTGCCCCCCCATAGGGACGCCACTGCTCAACTTACACTACTGGACCATTGATGGAACCTAACCTCCTGCAAAGGACAAACTTAATATTTGGAAGGAACAATATTTGATTATTAAGAAATGCCTGATAATTAATGCTCGTTAGACCTGGCCCCGTCACCGCACAACATCTAAGATTCAAATTCTGTCAGTTGAATGATGAATTTGAGTTAGGTATTTGGATATTGGGTCAAAATGGTATTTTGAACGCTAAGGTGACAGCACCTGCCTGGCCAGGTTTAACAAGGCCATAGTACGGTGATGGCACTTGAAATATGGGGAAATACTTATACTAATTATATTAATTCGCTATAAGTTTTGCAAAAACAGGCGGTTCCTAGAATTAAAGGTGTTAGTCGTAGAACACCTTCGAACAGTATATTTAATTAACTTTAAAATTGTACAACCACCTAAATTGTATAAAGTGTCAATTATGATGTTTATGTATAAGTTTGTAAGAGGTGAAATGCCGAGAATCTTTTCAGATATGTTCAATTATCCAGCAGATTTTTATCATTACGGAACAAGCAATATGAATAACCTTCGATTACCATTTTGTAGATCAGAAATTGTTAAAATGCATGTCAGATTTAAAGGTGCGGAAATTTGGAATTCTGTTGTGAATGTCATTGATTTAAATTGTAGTAAATTTACATTTAAAAAGAAAGTAACTAATATTTTAAGGAATTTGTGGTCTCTACCTAGAATATCTTTTGCTATTCTGTAATACAAAACTATTATTAAGATTATTGTCATTACCACTTTTGTATATATGATAGTGCCTCTTAATGTTTTTAATTTATCAGTATTATTATTAATTTTTATTTCCTATAATATATATTCATTCACTGTTCCATAAAGATTAAGACATTATATTGTGAAATTGCTAGGGAACATACACACATTCAGTGTGTCAGTTCCTTTTTTTTATTGGTATTATAATTCTGCTATTTGTTATGTTGATTCGTTGAAGTGTAATTGTATTTTTTTTACCAATAAATTCTTATTCTAATTATAATTCTAGTCTAGATCAACTTACCAATTAAGTATTGGGATCAAAATCAAGGATTGTTACATGACTATGAAGTAATACCACTTAAATAGCCCAGCAGGGTGAATTTTTCCCCGTTTCTATCCATTTGTTTGATTCTTTTAAAATAGCTTGGAATAGATATATATAATATTATGAAGGAGCATAAGGTATGGAACTTCTTCATACAGCGGACCCATGCTGGAATATCTTGCCCTCAAGAGGACATTGTTAAATTTATTAACTTGAGCTAAATATAAATATGGAGATTACACAAATCATTGATCTTTTCCTCCACCAAAGGACAATGCTGGGACCTTCTCCCCTCAAGAGGACCACTTTTAAAATTTACCACTTGGTACTAAATATGGAATGATGGAGGCTTTACATTCAAGTAACCTCCTCGTCCACCACAGCACCAATGCTGGAACCTCTTCCCCTAAATATTTTAAGAAGAATAATTTGATATATATATATAATAGTTACTGAAATCAATTTATCTGCTACACATCATCATGTGGTCAGCAGAAGATAAATTCAATTACTAAAATGTTTCAAGAAGATTTAATGCATTAATATTATTTAGTTTCATTGAGTTTCAAACAGGATAATAATGTAATTACAAAACTTACTACAATAGGGATTACTGCATCTTTAGCAACATGGCTCTAGCTGAAGAGAAATTTATTTCTTTTACAAGTAAGGATAGATTTAGCAGTCACTTTAATTTCTGACATCAATATTCAAATTTTTCTAGATGCTCCAGTTTTCAAAAAATATACATGTGGTTTTGTCCGTTTTGAGCTTTTTAAAATACTTTAATTTCGTTCTTCCTCAAAAAACTTACATTGTAAAAAAAAATGAACTTCGTGTTCAACATCACCTTTTTATAATTTACGCAAATATTCCTCTACACTTTTGCAATACCATCTATCAATTTTCGATCTCCAGTGGAAGTATGCCTGTCCTAAACAGTGCAAGAAAAGAGCGTTCTTTGTACGACTCATGAATCTTGTGGCATATATGGTTCAAGGCAATATATATTCATGATTAAATTGTAAGTACACAATTTTGATTTGTATTAATGTGATCTGCCCATTGGATGCAGCGGAGTTCATGTAAAATTTACCAGGCATTATTTAAATGTTGTAGGGGAGACTGGGGTAAGTTGTGCCGCCCACTGTTGAGGTGAAATGAAGAACTGGGCAAAGAAGGCAATGCCTACCAAATATACCCACTTGGTCAACATCATTTGGCACCAAGAAAAAAACTACCAAATATAATGGTATGAAAAGCTACACTCATAAATTCAATTTTGTTGCTGAAAACTTGAAGTGCCGAGGGCTGACATTCTTGTTCTCCGTCATTTGGTATTTACAATGAGATGATGTCCCTCTGGTAGGATGGAGTTAGGAGGTATATCTCGAAATTTGTGTTGTTAGATTTCTTCTTGCATTGTTTATTTATTTTTGACAACCAGTTTCATCCAGAAAATCAATTTGGGGTAAGTTGTGCCATTTTGATAATTGGGGTGAGTTGTGCCGATGGTATGACATAGGAATGCATTTTTTATTCATCTTTACTTGTCTTCATTTTTGCATAAAATTCCTGCCGGGTATAAGATGCAAAAATCATGGGTGACATGCTCACATCTGGAACAGCTAAAAACTCCTCCCCGAGCAATGCCACTCACCTAAACTGTCCACCTATCCTTATTGATCTATCCTGTCCTTCTGATAACAACAAAATGATCTATCTTAAGAAATGGGTGAAATACAAGGTTTTTTTGGAATAAATTAAGCGGATCAACTTACACCGTCATGCGGCACAACTTACCCCGGCACCTACTTTTTTAAAATGCCTACCATGACCTTCCCAATGGTCAGATTGCTCTGAAACTTTGGTCGATTCTGGCCAACGTATTGTATTTTGATGTCTGACTTTCAGATTACTTGATTAGGCTTAGGTTTTTCGGAAAATCAGCCTGACGCAAAAGATGGCACAACTTACCCGGTCTCCCCTACTCTTGGGCATTAAATATTAGATGCTTATTGCAGCAAATGCAAAAAATTGAGGGTAGTCTTGTGCTGCATAATTATATTTTTAATCGAGTATAAATAAAATTATTTGAATTTGAATTTATTTGAATTTGCAAGTTAGGTTCCGCCATTGATTCTGTAGTGAAAGAGGAGTTTCATGGTCCTTTGGGGTATTTATTATCAGGCGTTTATTGGAAATAATGAAATGTTGAGGGTAGTCCTACTGACACTGTGGAAGATGAGGTTCCTGGTCTGTTTGGGCATTTATGGTGAGGTGTTTATTGGAAATAATGAAATACTGGGGGTTTCCCTGTACAGGAGGTCAGGTGCCACCATTGGTCCTGTTGTGGAAGGTGATGTTCCTGGTCATTTTGGGCATTTATGGGGAGATGTTTATTGGAAATAATCAAATATTTAGGGTTGTCCTGCACAGGAGGTCAGGAACCATCACAGGTCCTGAGGTGGATTGCAAGGTTCCATCAATCATATATCCCCATACTGAACTAATTACTCATAAGAGATATATAACAGGCATTTTATCAAAGCTCACTCTAACTATTCAATTGGCTGTAGTGGAATGGAGGGTTTCAAAGGCTGTATTACCCTATATACACCCCAGGTAAGGCACAAAATGATTTTTGGTAGGTATTTCCACGATCATCTGCATCATTTCAACCCATTTCTGAATTGGTTCTGGGTTGAAAAAAAGAAGGTTCCACCATTGGTCCTGTGGTGGAATGGAGGGTTCCACAGGCTGTGTGACCCTATACACCCCAGGTAAGGCACAAAATGACTTTTGTTAGGTATTTCCACCATCATCTGTATCATTTCAACCCATTTCTGAATTGGTTCTGGGTTTGAAAAAAAGAAGGTTCCACCATTGGTCCTGTGGTGGAATGGAGGGTTCCACAGGCTGTGTGACCCTATACACCCCAGGTAAGGCACAAAATGACTTTTGTTAGGTATTTCCACCATCATCTGTATCATTTCAACCCATTTCTGAATTGGTTCTGGGTTTGAAAAAAAGAGGGTTCCACCATTGGTCCTGTGGTGATACGGAGGGTTCCACAGGCTGTGTGACCCTATACACCCCAGGTAAGGCACAAAATGACATTTGTTAGGTATTTCCATCATCATCTGCATCATTTCAACCCATTTCTGAAGTGATTCTGGATCGAAAAAAAGAAAGTTCCACGATTGGTCCTGTGGTGGAATGGAGGGTTCCACAGGCTGTGTGACCCTATACTCCCCAGGTAAGGCACAAAATGACTTTTGTTAGGTATTTCCACCATCATATGCATCATTTCAACACATTTCTGAATTGGTTCTGGGTTGAAAAAAAGAAGGTTCCACCATTGGTCCTGTGGTGGAATGGAGGGTTCCACAGGCTGTGTGACCCTATACTCCCCAGGTAAGGCACAAAATGACTTTTGTTAGGTATTTCCACCATCATCTGCATCATTTCAACCCATTTCTGAATTGGTTCTGGGTTGAAAAAAAGAAGGTTCCACCATTGGTCCTGTGGTGGAATGGAGGGTTCCACAGGCTGTGTGACCCTATGCACCCCAGGTAAGGCACAAAATGACTTTTGTTAGGTATTTCCACCATCATCTGCATCATTTCAACCCATTTCTGAATTAGTTCTTGGTTGAAAAAAAGAAGGTTCCACCCTTGGTCCTGTGGTGGAATGGAGGGTTCCACAGGCTGTGTGACCCTATGCGCCCCAGGTAAGGCACAATATGACTTTTGTTATGTATTTCCACCATCATCTGCATCAATTCAACCCATTTCTGAATTGGTTCTGGGTTGAAAAAAAGAAGGTTCCACCATTGGTCCTCTGGTGGAATGGAGGGTTCCACAGGCTGTGTGACCCTATACACCTCAGGTAAGGCACAAAATGACTTTAATTAGGTATTTCCTCCATCATCTGCATCATTTCAACCCATTTCTGAATTGGTTCTGGGTTGAAAAAAAGAAGGTTCCACCATTGGTCCTGTGGTGGAATGGAGGGTTCCACAGGCTGTGTGACCCTATACACCCCAGGTAAGGCACAAAATGACTTTTGTTAGGTATTTCCACCATCATCTGTATCATTTCAACCCATTTCTGAATTGGTTCTGGGTTTGAAAAAAAGAGGGTTCCACCATTGGTCCTGTGGTGATACGGAGGGTTCCACAGGCTGTGTGACCCTATACACCCCAGGTAAGGCACAAAATGACATTTGTTAGGTATTTCCATCATCATCTGCATCATTTCAACCCATTTCTGAAGTGATTCTGGATCGAAAAAAAGAAAGTTCCACGATTGGTCCTGTGGTGGAATGGAGGGTTCCACAGGCTGTGTGACCCTATACTCCCCAGGTAAGGCACAAAATGACTTTTGTTAGGTATTTCCACCATCATATGCATCATTTCAACACATTTCTGAATTGGTTCTGGGTTGAAAAAAAGAAGGTTCCACCATTGGTCCTGTGGTGGAATGGAGGGTTCCACAGGCTGTGTGACCCTATACTCCCCAGGTAAGGCACAAAATGACTTTTGTTAGGTATTTCCACCATCATCTGCATCATTTCAACCCATTTCTGAATTGGTTCTGGGTTGAAAAAAAGAAGGTTCCACCATTGGTCCTGTGGTGGAATGGAGGGTTCCACAGGCTGTGTGACCCTATGCGCCCCAGGTAAGGCACAAAATGACTTTTGTTAGGTATTTCCACCATCATCTGCATCATTTCAACCCATTTCTGAATTGGTTCTTGGTTGAAAAAAAGAAGGTTCCACCATTGGTCCTGTGGTGGAATGGAGGGTTCCACAGGCTGTGTGACCCTATGCGCCCCAGGTAAGGCACAATATGACTTTTGTTAGGTATTTCCACCATCATCTGCATCAATTCAACCCATTTCTGAATTGGTTCTGGGTTGAAAAAAAGAAGGTTCTACCATTGGTCCTCTGGTGGAATGGAGGGTTCCACAGGCTGTGTGACCCTATACACCTCAGGTAAGGCACAAAATGACTTTAATTAAGTATTTCCACCATAATCTGCATCATTTCTACCCATTTCTGAATTGGTTCTGGGTTGAAAAAAAGAAGGTTCCACCATTGGTCCTCTGGTGGAATGGAGGGTTCCACAGGCTGTGTGACCCTATACACCCCAGGTAAGGCACAATATGACTTTCGTTAGGTATTTCCACCATCATCTGTATCATTTCAACCCATTTCTGAATTGGTTCTGGGTTGAAAAAAAGAAGGTTCCACCATTGGTCCTGTGGTGGAATGGAGGGTTCCACAGGCTGTGTGACCCTATACACCCCAGGTAAGGCACAAAATGACTTTTGTTAGGTATTTTCACTATCATCTGTATCATTTCAACCCATTTCTGAATTGGTTCTGGGTTGAAAAAAAGAAGGTTCCACCATTGGTCCTGTGGTGGAATGGAGGGTTCCACAGGCTGTGTGACCCTATGTGCCCCAGGTAAGGCACAAAATGACTTTTGTTAGGTATTTCCACCATCATCTGCATCATTTCAACCCATTTCTGAATTGGTTCTGGGTTGAAAAAAAGAAGGTTCCACCATTGGTCCTGTGGTGGAATGGAGGGTTCCACAGGCTGTGTGACCCTATGCGCCCCAGGTAAGGCACAATATGACTTTTGTTAGGTATTTCCACCATCATCTGCATCAATTCAACCCATTTCTGAATTGGTTCTGGGTTGAAAAAAAGAAGGTTCCACCATTGGTCCTGTGGTGGAATGGAGGGTTCCACAGGCTGTGTGACCCTATACACCCCAGGTAAGGCACAAAATGACTTTTGTTAGGTATTTCCACCATCATCTGTATCATTTCAACCCATTTCTGAATTGGTTCTGGGTTGAAAAAAAGAAGGTTCCACCACTAGTCCTGTGGTGGAATGGAGGGTTCCACAGGCTGTGTGACCCTATACACCCCAGGTAAGGCACAAAATGACTTTTGTTAGGTATTTCCACCATCATCTGTATCATTTCAACCCATTTCTGAATTGGTTCTGGGTTGAAAAAAAGAAGGTTCCACCATTGGTCCTGTGGTGGAATGGAGGGTTCCACAGGCTGTGTGACCCTATACACCCCAGGTAAGGCACAAAATGACTTTTGGTAGGTATTTCCACCATCATCTGCATCATTTCAACCCATTTCTGAATTGGTTCTGGGTTGAAAAAAAGAAGGTTCCACCATTGGTCCTGTGGTGGAATGGAGGGTTCCACAGGCTGTGTGACCCTATGCGCCCCAGGTAAGGCACAATATGACTTTTGTTAGGTATTTCCACCATCATCTGTATCATTTCAACCCATTTCTGAATTGGTTCTGGGTTGAAAAAAAGAAGGTTCCACCATTGGTCCTGTGATGGAATGGAGGGTTCTACAGGCTGTGTGACCCTATACACCCCAGGTAAGGCACAAAATGACTTTTGTTAGGTATTTCCACCATCATCTGTATCATTTCAATCCATTTCTGAATTGGTTCTGGGTTGCAAAAAGAAGGTTCCACCATTGGTCCTGTGGTGGAATGGAGGGTTCCACAGGCTGTGTGACCCTATACACCCCAGGTAAGGCACAATATGACTTTTGTTAGGTATTTCCACCATCATCTGCATCATTTCAACCCATTTCTGAATTGATTCTGGATCGAAAAAAGAAGGTTCCACCATTGGTCCTGTGGTGGAATGGAGGGTTCCACAGGCTGTGTGACCCTATACACCCCAGGTAAGGCACAATATGACTTTTGTTAGGTATTTCCACCATCATCTGCATCATTTCAACCCATTTCTGAATTGGTTCTGGGTTGAAAAAAAGAAGGTTCCACCATTGGTCCTGTGGTGGAATGGAGGGTTCCACAGGCTGTGTGACCCTATACACCTCAGGTAAGGCACAATATGACTTTTGGTAGGTATTTCCACCATCATCTGCATAATTTCAACCCATTTCTGAATTGGTTCTGGGTTGAAAAAAAGAAGGTTCCACCATTGGTCCTGTGGTGGAATGGAGGGTTCCACAGGCTGTGTGACCCTATACACCCCAGGTAAGGCACAAAATGACTTTTGTTAGGTATTTTCACCATCATCTGTATCATTTCAACCCATTTCTGAATTGGTTCTGGGTTGAAAAAAAGAAGGTTCCACCATTGGTCCTGTGGTGGAATGGAGGGTTCCACAGGCTGTGTGACCCTATGCGCCCCAGGTAAGGCACAATATGACTTTTGTTAGGTATTTCCACCATCATCTGCATCATTTCAACCCATTTCTGAATTGGTTCTGGGTTGAAAAAAAGAAGGTTCCACCATTGGTCCTGTGGTGGAATGGAGGGTTCCACAGGCTGTGTGACCCTATGCGCCCAGGTAAGGCACAATATGACTTTTGGTAGGTATTTCCACCATCATCTGCATAATTTCAACCCATTTCTGAATTGGTTCTGGGTTGAAAAAAAGAAGGTTCCACCATTGGTCCTGTGGTGGAATGGAGGGTTTCACAGGCTGTGTGACCCTATACACCCCAGGTAAGGCACAAAATGACTTTTGTTAGGTATTTCCACCATCATCTGTATCATTTCAACCCATTTCTGAATTGGTTCTGGGTTGAAAAAAAGAAGGTTCCACCATTGGTCCTGTGGTGGAATGGAGGGTTCCACAGGCTGTGTGACCCTATTCACCCCAGGTAAGGCACAATATGACTTTTGTTAGGTATTTCCACCATCATCTGCATCATTTCAACCCATTTCTGAATTGATTCTGGATCGAAAAAAAGAAAGTTCCACCATTGGTCCTGTGGTGGAATGGAGGGTTCCACAGGCTGTGTGACCCTATACTCCCCAGGTAAGGCACAATATGACTTTTGGTAGGTATTTCCACCATCATCTGTATCATTTCAACCCATTTCTGAATTGGTTCTGGGTTGAAAAAAAGAAGGTTCCACAATTGGTCCTCTGGTGGAATGGAGGGTTCCACAGGCTGTGTGACCCTATACACCCCAGGTAAGGCACAAAATGACTTTTGTTCAGTATTTCCACCATCATCTGCATCATTTCAACCCATTTCTGAATTGGTTCTGGGTTGAAAAAAAGAAGGTTCCACCATTGGTCCTGTGGTGGAATGGAGGGTTCCACAGGCTGTGTGACCCTATACACCCCAGGTAAGGCACAATATGACTTTTGGTAGGTATTTCCACCATCATCTGTATCATTTCAACCCATTTCTGAATTGGTTCTGGGTTGAAAAAAAGAAGGTTCCACATTGGTCCTGTGGTGGAATGGAGGGTTCTACAGGCTGTGTGACCCTATACACCCCAGGTAAGGCACAATATGACTTTTGGTAGGTATTTCCACCATCATCTGTATCATTTCAACCCATTTCTGAATTGGTTCTGGGTTGAAAAAAAGAAGGTTCCACCATTGGTCCTGTGGTGGAATGGAGGGTTCCACAGGCTGTGTGACCCTATACACCCCAGGTAAGGCACAAAATGACTTTTTTTAGGTATTTCCACCATCATCTGAAACATTTCAACCCATTTCTGAATTGGTTCTGGGCTGAAAAAAAGAAGGTTCCACCATTGGTCCTCTGGTGGAATAGAGGGTTCCACAGGCTGTGTGACCCTATACACCTCAGGTAAGGCACAAAATGACTTTTGTTAGGTATTTCCACCATCATCTGCATAATTTCAACCCATTTCTGAATTGGTTCTGGGTTGAAAAAAAGAAGGTTCCACCATTGGTCCTGTGGTGGAATGGAGGGTTCCACAGGCTGTGTGACCCTATACACCCCAGGTAAGGCACAAAATGACTTTTGTTAGGTATTTTCACTATCATCTGTATCATTTCAACCCATTTCTGAATTGGTTCTGGGTTGAAAAAAAGAAGGTTCCACCATTGGTCCTGTGGTGGAATGGAGGGTTCCACAGGCTGTGTGACCCTATGCGCTCCAGGTAAGGCACAATATGACTTTTGTTAGGTATTTCCACCATCATCTGCATCATTTCAACCCATTTCTGAATTGGTTCTGGGTTGAAAAAAAGAAGGTTCCACCATTGGTCCTGTGGTGGAATGGAGGGTTCCACAGGCTGTGTGACCCTATGCGCCCCAGGTAAGGCACAATATGACTTTTGGTAGGTATTTCCACCATCATCTGCATCATTTCAACCCATTTCTGAATTGGTTCTGGGTTGAAAAAAAGAAGGTTCCACCATTGGTCCTGTGGTGGAATGGAGGGTTCCACAGGCTGTGTGACCCTATACACCCCAGGTAAGGCACAAAATGACTTTTGTTAGGTATTTCCACCATCATCTGTATCATTTCAACCCATTTCTGAATTGATTCTGGGTTGAAAAAAAGAAGGTTCCACCATTGGTCCTGTGGTGGAATGGAGGGTTCCACAGGCTGTGTGACCCTATGCACCCAAGGTAAGGCACAATATGACTTTTGTTAGGTATTTCCACCATCATCTGCATCATTTCAACCCATTTCTGAATTGATTCAGGATCGAAAAAAAGAAAGTTCCACCATTGGTCCTGTGGTGGAATGGAGGGTTCCACAGGCTGTGTGACCCTATACTCCCCAGGTAAGGCACAATATGACTTTTGGTAGGTATTTCCACCATCATCTGTATCATTTCAACCCATTTCTGAATTGGTTCTGGGTTGAAAAAAAGAAGGTTCCACAATTGGTCCTCTGGTGGAATGGAGGGTTCCACAGGCTGTGTGACCCTATACACCCCAGGTAAGGCACAAAATGACTTTTGTTAGGTATTTCCACCATCATCTGCATCATTTCAACCCATTTCTGAATTGGTTCTGGGTTGAAAAAAAGAAGGTTCCACCATTGGTCCTGTGGTGGAATGGAGGGTTCCACAGGCTGTGTGACCCTATACACCCCAGGTAAGGCACAATATGACTTTTGGTAGGTATTTCCACCATCATCTGTATCATTTCAACCCATTTCTGAATTGGTTCTGGGTTGAAAAAAAGAAGGTTCCACCATTGGTCCTGTGGTGGAATGGAGGGTTCTACAGGCTGTGTGACCCTATACACCCCAGGTAAGGCACAATATGACTTTTGGTAGGTATTTCCACCATCATCTGTATCATTTCAACCCATTTCTGAATTGGTTCTGGGTTGAAAAAAAGAAGGTTCCACCATTGGTCCTGTGGTGGAATGGAGGGTTCCACAGGCTGTGTGACCCTATACACCCCAGGTAAGGCACAAAATGACTTTTTTTAGGTATTTCCACCATCATCTGTAACATTTCATCCCATTTCTGAATTGGTTCTGGGTTGAAAAAAAGAAGGTTCCACCATTGGTCCTCTGGTGGAATGGAGGGTTCCACAGGCTGTGTGACCCTATACACCCCAGGTAAGGCACAAAATGACTTTTGTTAGGTATTTCCACCATCATCTGCATAATTTCAACCCATTTCTGAATTGGTTCTGGGTTGAAAAAAGAAGGTTCCACCATTGGTCCTGTGGTGGAATGGAGGGTTCCACAGGCTGTGTGACCCTATACACCCCAGGTAAGGCACAAAATGACTTTTGTTAGGTATTTCCACCATCATCTGTATCATTTCAACCCATTTCTGAATTGATTCTGGATCGAAAAATTAGGTTCCACCATTGGTCCTGTGGTGGATAGGTCGCGGCGCCGACCTCTATCCATTCAAATAATCAACCATAAAAAGTAGGTCAAATAACTCCTCAAAGTTAAGGGGGCTGCATGCCCGCGCTACTCTACCTTACCTGCATCTGGCGGGCCCCTACAATAGCCATCCATTGGGCCTTCATTGGGGCCTCCACTAATTATTCATACTTACAATAACTGCATTTCATTGATGAGAAAAATATTGGAAATAAATTGTATCTGAATCTGAATCTGAATCTGGTCCAAAAATGGTTTAGCAGACATGGATGTGTCTGTATTTTGCATTTTTTGCCTGTAGAAGATACATTTCTGTAAGTTGAATGTATACATTTAATGGTGAAATAGATAACAATCAAACACTCCTCATGGTTGGTATTTGTTCAACACTTGAATTAACCATGAGCTCAACAGTTCCTTTTTGCATATCAGGAGGGATATGTACCAAATTGATCTTCGTCTGATGTATGTTCCTCGTTGTGGTGCAACAAATGAATGCTTATTACAATGGTCTCCTAGGCTCCCAGCAGAAAATCCTGAAAAGTTCTTTAGCTTGTTGGTGCGTGGCTGACAAATGAAAAGATTAGCACTGTGTACCATATGCTCTATGCGAAGCGACCAAGTTAATCATAAAATCTTAAGTTTTGGACAAGAAACCAATTCAACTAAAACATAACATAGCCAGTAGGCTGTATTTATGTATAGATATCCTGCTGATGTGAAATTATAATCATCAAAATATTTAACAAACAAAGGATTTGGAAATTCTAGTAAAAAATTCACTATAATTTCCTAAAACTGCCTAATCGCCCAGAAAACTTAACAAAAAAAAACACCTAGTTTTTTGCTCTTTATATGAGAACTAGCTTAATGTAAACAAAAACGTCCTTAAAATAAGGTACTTGGGGAGTACAGAATATTATGACTGATTTTTACAATAAAACCAGTTTTTGACACACAATTTTAAAAGACATACTGTAGTAGCAATGTGCAAACAATATTCAGATCGTGTATCAGAGCTAGTTGATAGCAAAGCTGTCTACAGAATTCTTTTTTTATCAAGAAGTCAGTATTCTTCATTTCTAAAAATATATTTTATAGGCTGCAACTTATGGTAATAGCAAAGTTGTCTTGCGCACGATATTTTTGGGGGACGTGCCCACATTTTTCTGTCTTTGCCTAAATTTTCAGTCTGTCAAAAATATCTGGGGTGGTGGGGGGAAAGTAATGGTATGCTTTAATTGTGACTGACAGTTCAAGCTGTTAACCCGATATCACATGATCATTAAAATCACAATATTGAACATACAACCAGGGCTGTTAACAAGTACTTGAGTACTTAAGTACTTCTGTACTTAAGTACAATTTCTTGAGTACTTGGAATGTACTGGGTACTGGAAGTACTGAACCCAAAAGTACTGTACTGGTACCCAGTACTTTGTTAAAAGTACTTGAAATTTTAAGTACTTTTCAAGTACTTCTTAAGTACTTTCAGTGAAAAAAAAAGCCAACATGACAGCTTACAAGCCATGTTGAGTGAACTGCCAAAATTTTGAAAGACAATGAATAAATGGTACCTCATGAAATCATAAATTTCATGTAGTCTGTAATAAATGTTACTTTATAAAAATAATACTTTTCAATAATTCAATTTATATAATAAATAAACAAATAATTTATTTTGGATCTCAGAAGAGATATGCAGTCTCATTGGATAATGCAGAAATATAGCAATTGGATAGTGCACAAATATATCAATTAGTCAATTTCAACTTATGCTACAGAAGAACTGACACTGAAACTTGTCAAAGCAGATTAGAAATGTGATTGCAATTAGACAAGACATGACAGAGTCACTATCTGAGTAGTCCAACTATGTTGCTGAACTAGCATCTCAGTTCTGCAGTAAATATATGATCAACATTTATATAATTTTCACTTTAGTATAAGTAATGTTACTTTAATTATCAAAAAATAATTTATCCATAATGTATTTATTCTGTTTCACCCACTGAATTTGTTTGGTTAACCTTTCAAGAATAAATATGGTTATGATAATTATTTGAGAAATAACTTTTTTTTTTTTTTTTTCATTTTGAAAGTATGCTGTATACATGCATAAATCCAGTAATTATTCAATCAATTTCAATGCCATCTCTTGGAGGGGTTTTCCATGTTCATTGAGGCATGTATGTGTGAATGCATTGGCCTATTGTTTTTAGCAAAGAAATTGGGTCACTGCATGTACCTGACCTTGTACACAGGTGTGAGAATTACTCTCTTTAAAATAGAATGTCAATTTTCAACCTTTGCTTGCTTAAACATAGGCCTAGTCTGTGTCAATTAAATATCAATTTTTCAAAAATAATTTGATTAATTATAATAAATATTTTATTCATTAATACCCAATAACCTATCTATCTATTTAGCTATCTATTTAATCTATATACACTACCCTCCAAGAGTTTGAATACACCTGGAAAAGTGAGGTTTCTTTTAAAAATACTTAATTTTGAATAGAATTTTTGTTTTATATATGCATCAAACAATATCAGAACTAAAAACATGCCCAGATTTGGTAATTTGGGCCACCAACTTCTCAAGTCCAGTTGCCCAACTGAATGAGTATAATTGCTGGTACAGAATATTGATAAAGTGTATGATCAGATGAAAGTGTTATTTTTCACTATATTTTCAAAAAGATTGCAATTTTGTTTTCAACAGTTGTGATTCAATGTGTGAGACATCAAAAAGTACTGGGTACTGGACTTAAGTACTTTCGAAAGTACTGGGTACTGGAATTAAGTACAGTGATTAAAAAAGTACTGGGTACTGTACTGGGTACTGGGAACATTTGAAAAGTACTGTACTGGACTTAAGTACTTTGAAAAGTACTGATTAACAGCCCTGCATACAACCAATCTGCAATCTATTATTTTTGACTTCCAACTTCCAAGGACACCTTAATTGAGCTCCCCTCCTCGGGGTAACCAATAATCCTTTCAATCAAACCGGAATCGAACTAATTATGGGAAAATTATGGTAATGAAGGCTTGACCTTGTACTTGGATGAGATTATGTCAATGCATTTGTTATTTTGTAGGCTGCACATCAAGTGCAATCTTATCGTACATATTTTTTATAAATTTTTATTTTCTATGCTTTATGGAGAAAATCTCATATTGTTTTCAAACAATTTTTTGAGTGCGGTCACTATACCTCTATATATATACTTTTGTCAAGTTTCATTAATACAAACATGAGATATGGCATGTAAGATATTTTATATTTCATTATTCAGATATATAAATTGGCATCCCAAAAATCTTCAATATTGACTTGATTTTGCTTTTGAAATATGTATTGTAACATTTAGTATGATTGTATTCATAAAGTATTTGGAAAACCTCTTTCTATTCACTCTGCAATAGATTTTCTTTTTTCTAGACAGCTGAGGATTTCTCTTCAGGTACATTGTATCTGTCCTGTCTGGCACTTATCCTCTTACAATATGTCTTTAAATAGCAAATGTTCTGCAGCTTAATCCCATTGTTGTCTGAGATTACTTGGTTGGCCTTTGTTCCCAGGTGTCTCCTTTGTCTGTCACCTTTTGTGCATCCAATATGGCATCTGTACATATTCTCATACAGAACTGTTTTTCGCTTTGCATAAAAGTAAATAAACTTTGAAACGACAGGGCTAACTCATCTCTGAGTGTCAGATAATCTTATTTATAGCTGACCTTTGGGTATGATGTGGTGATTTTGTATTCAATCTAAATACGTAATACATTTTGGAGTATATGACAGCCAGCGCGAACTTATAACCTTTCAAGCTTGTATTCCCCTTATACATAAAAATAACATAAAACAAACAGCCAGACCAGCTCATGAGATGACGATTGAATGGATGGATATTGGCTGCATGGCAAATAAATCATTGTGTGTAAAGGATATCCATATAGTGATATTCATTTTGCAGATATAATGAAAAAGCATGGTTGCATAATAAGTTGGAACGCACTGTACAGTGTTGATTGAATTGTATTATAAGTGTCAGTTCTGGTTTTGTCAGGACCTCTATTTTCGCCAAGTATCACACTTGCGTATTATTTATGATGATAAGTGGCTCTTTGAAAAAAGACATTTTCGCAAGAGTTGCTGCTACTAATGAGACCTGCAAATATCATGCCAGCTGTGGGGGACGTTGCACATAATCATCCACTGTAAGATTTTTCAGGCGAGTATACAAAATACATACAGTTGAAAGTAAGTACACCCTTTTATGATTTGCTGTTGAAGACCATGTTTCATGTGATTTCATTGTCACGCGATTCTGGTCACTCACAGTTGCCTGTGAGTAATCAATGCAATGGCAATGCAGGCAATTACAGGGTGACCCAAAAAAAAGGTCACACTCCTTTGAGTGGTCATAAGATAATCAATTTTTGCCACAGGACGTTGATTTATGGCTCATTTTGTTGGTAATTTTCAGCACATAGCATTTGAAAGGCAAAAACGACAGTCTTACCTGCACAGCCTTGCTGCTACAAGAAAGTGTGAGTTGTCCTCGATTTATGCTAAGCCGGGTTTAAAAATATGCATGAATAAGGTCGTTGAAAATGTCAATGTGAGTGGTCTGAGATATAAAAAACTGATTGAAATTTGTTGACTGGTATGTAAAGAAGCTTGACACAGGAAAATGTGGTCCTGTAAACATCTTAGAATAATGTCAAATGGTCATGCAGGGCATAATATGCCAGGTCTAGCAGAGATTATTTCACATTAGCAGGAAATATTTGAAAAGTAAAGTCAAAAAGTGTCTTGTAATAAAGTATTGAGGCCTAACATATGCCTTGTTCCTTAGGAATGAATTGCTTTATGTCTATCTCAGAAATTGTGGCACATGAAATGGAGATGTGAGGACTTGATTGATCTCAATGCCAAATTATTGAGGTGTGTACCTACTGACTTTCAAGAGCAACTGTGAGTATTGTGCCTGTGCCCTGTGCATAATTATATTTGTGTTTAATGTTACATATATGAGCCTGAAGCATCTCTGAGTCTATTTGGCAATGCAGGAAATTGTTTTGTGAGAAATATTACATCAGTTGACATTGGGGTGATCCGTAATTCCAAAGAATAGCCAAGATGGCCAGGATGTCATAAATGTCATTGCTCATCTTCAACTATTTTTCACCGTTTGACCCTTCTCTCCTCATTCACCCCTTCGTTGCATCCGGTATATGCGTAATATGCGAGTTTTGGGTCTCAGCAAGTGCAATGGTTTTTTCTCATTTGTGATGTTTCGCTCGTATTGTTAGAAAACAATAATGCATATTAAGTTCTGCTTTTTTGTTTACTCTATTGTGAAAAAGAAACCAATTCTTATCATTCAATCCCTTATCTCCATGAAAGCCAATCTTGCATCTTGTAACGAGGCATGTATTATACTCTGAAGAGTGCAGAAGTAACATTTTGTAATGCTTTGGAATTTTTTAGAAATTCTGCTCATTCATAAAACAAACCAAACGTTAAATATTATTATATTTGCAGTCCAGAAAAGAAATCAAGGTGAAGCACATATAGCCACGAGCAATAATGCAGGCACATGCTGTGAAAATGTAATAACCATCAACAAAATCATGCACTGTAAAACCATAAACATGGCAAATTGGCTGCACATATTGCCTTATTTAACACAGCACTGGTAGTAGTGCAGCAATATGTATGCAGTCTGCAGGATTAACTGACTCTATGAAGCTTCAGATATTGTTATTTCAAAAATAACAAAACTAATCATTTTTTTGGTTTTGAAAGAGGATGCCTTACTTCAAGCTGTATACACTGAATGCGGACATTGTATTCTGTATTAAAGAGTAAACTTTTGGCTATCTGTACCATGAGTTTTTGTCGTCCCATTTTTATCAGTTATTTAATCAGAATAAATCAAAACTAATCCAAATCTTTAGTGCAAACATAAATGTATAGGGTAATTGATACCAGTTTAACTTCAATCAGATTGTAGAATGAGCTAAAAATGCATAATTTACTTACAGCACGGAAGGCCATCACCTTCGCATCACTCAAATAGCCTCAGACCCTCTTAATGATCCCATTACAAGAGTATTAGTCCTTCATTTACTTGATGTATTACCAACAAGTACCTAGGGCCAAACTCAGATGTTATTTCACCTTAGCCCAATACTTCTCCAACATTTTGCTGGGTGGCAGAGTGGTTAAGGTTCCCGTCTGCTCTGCTGAAGGTTTTTGGCTGGATTGGTTCAAACCCTGGTTGGGGAACAGGGAATTTTTCGTTGACACTAAATGTTATTCATGAGTGAAATCCCTGTTGGACATCGCTTGTATTAAATATTAAAATAGTGACTCATTGTATCAGTGTTTTTGCGAGAAGTGAAAGGTCCCTCACATGGGGGTAAATGTGTAACGTGTTAAGAACTCTCTTTCTCTCCAAGCTCATTTAACCCTTGTGTGCCCCCAGAATTGGGCTTAAAGGGTTGCACTTACCACAGTGGCGGATACAGGGGGGGGCCTAGGGGGCACAGGCCCCCCCTAGACCACTGAGATTAATAATAGTATTTTGAAGAAAATACGCAACAACGCGGGCCGGCGAATGACAAAACCCGCTTAGCCCCCCCTTGATGACCCAGTCTGGATCCGCCACTGCTTACCATATTTTATATTATCTATCTATCTTGCTGCTGTGAATGGGGAAAAGGGAGAAAGCCAAGTGCATTTAAAATCATTCAAAATCATGTAAGTTCTGCAGACCTACAGCTGAATAAATATGAGTGATTCATTTAAGCTTTTTGATAACTTCAGCTATGTCAATGCAGAGTGCAGGTCCTATAGCCGATGTACAGTGGCGTTACTAGGGGGTCGCGAATGGGGGGGCACCTGGGGGGGCACGCGATTCTTTGGGGGGCACCCATAGTACTAATTGTATATTTTAGCCAAGGTTGAAAAGTTCATATGGGGGGCACCTGGGGGGCACAGATCCAATATGGGGGCATGTGCCCCCCCGTGCCCCCCCATAGGGACGCCACTGCCGATGTAGCCTCATTAGTTACTTGTACAGCTCATCTCTACCATGAGACCTTGTTGATGAGGAAAACCTCAACGGCAATTCACCTGCAATAATTGCAGTTGTGTTTTACCTCCACCAAGAGACTCCTCCAGGTGAGGATAACATCATTCGCAAGTCTTGCAGATGAAGTATGGTTTGTTAATATTCCTATAGCAGCTTCACATTTATATATAGAGCTTAATACTTCTGTGAAGCCTATAAGCCTATTTGGCAATGCAGGAAATTGTTTTCAAAGACATATTGCTTCAATTGACATTGGGGTGCTCTGTAATTCTCAAGAATCACCAAGATGGTCAGGGTGTCATAAATGTCATTGCTCATCTCCAACTATTTCCCACCGTTTGACCCCTTCCTCCTCATTCACCCTTTCTTGACCTCATGGAGATGCATATGGAACTTTCGGGTAATAACAAGTGTGATGTTTTTTCTTACAGTAGATGTGATGTTTTGCTCTAGCTTAAAAAGAATCTTAAGTTTACTTTTTGGCTTATTTTGTTTTTACTCCATTTTAAAAGAAATCATGACTCCCTATTACTCAATATTTTACCTGTCAGAAACTCCGTCACTGGGTCAGCCTAAAAGATTGTGTAGATCTATGTTTCGTATAAACTAGTGTGGTTTTATTATCCTTTTGGCAATTTTTCAAAGGCAGCTCATTCTTAAAACAGACCATACAGCACATAATTATATAATCCATGTGCAATAAGCAGTGGCAAATCCAGGCTGGGTAGTCTAGGAGGGCCGGATAATTAAGCCAATTGCATATTTATCATCTGCCTGCTGTGAGCCATGAATTTGCACAAATAGTATCTCACACAAATTTCCGAAAATTTATAATGAAATGAACCCGAATTTTAAGTCCAAAATTTTTTCTCACAGTTCAGACGGATTTAAAAATTATGTAAAGCACAATTTTATCCAGTCATATAATTCAATTTGTTATGCACAAAATTGTTATATTTGTAACCGTGTGGGTTGCTTTTGATTATTTTTTTGTGTCATTCATTAATTAATAAAAGTACCATTCAGTTTTGCTATTATCATATAATTATCATATATATTTTTTGCTTTCCCTCTCTCTCTCTCTCTCTCTTTTTTTTTTTTTTCAGGGATGGGGGAGGGTGGCCATTTGATAGCAACATCATAGATGTCTTAAAGGGGTCACCCATCTTTAAGCAATTGCCATTTTTTAAATTTTGAATCATTGTAATATTGTGGATGTTTGCTTTTGAGAGAAATAAAAAATATCTGAATCTGAATCATTACCTGCTAATTACACCATAGGAGGTGTGATAATGCAAAAACTGAAAAACTGTATTTTGTTTGTTTTAAGCATATTATTTGACAGAACTTCTGCAAGATTCATAGTGACATCTTAAAAAGTCTTTGCTGCAGAGGTATTTGAATAAACCAAGGTCCGTTTTGAATAAACTGAATTTTAAGTTAGTAGTATTTTCTTCACATTCATGTTTAAATCTACTGGCATAATGTGGCCTATTCGTCGTAAAAACTCATTCACAATCTCAAAGCTTTGGATTTTGAATCTACTAATACATAGGAAGCATATCACTGATTATTGATTTTTTGGCCAATTTCACCAGAAATTCCAGATTTACCAACTTGTGGCATTGGACCAGCTGTGAACTGGTTTTATTATAGCACAATATCAGTTACCTCCCATTTTCCCCCGATTTCCTTCTGCTACCTCCCTCTTGTGCAATACGACGCGGTCTTTCTCTCACTCCCTTTTCTACTCTAGCACTGGACAGGGTCACTTGAGGGCATGTCCACAAACTGAACAATTCAAAATTCATAGAGAAGAGATTCGGGTAATTGTTTGTTTCATGAAAAATGCATTCGCTTGATCCCAATTCTTCCTTAATGATCATCTGGCATGACTTGAGCTCTTTAAGCAGATCAAGTAGTTCGAACGTCACTTACTACTCAATTTATAAGATCGCTGTATATTAAAACCAGACATAATTGTCTCCGATCTGCCAACCGAATAGATTTCATACCAATGAAAAAATGCTTACCAACAATTTAATTTAATTGATTTACACAATAAAAATTCATTACAGATTTTTTTCTGCCAACCAAAAAAGTGACTCGCAAAGAACTGAGAAAAAAAGTACATTATTTGGACCAACATCTACCACATGACCACTTGCGCATTAGTTTTGGGTTGTGAGCGATCATATTTGCCCGTAGATCTATAGATTTAACACCATTTGATATATGCGTCGCTCGGAGCCATTGAATTTCAATAATGTTTGTTTAATCATCCGCCCACATTTGTTAGCCTTTTGGCCAAAATTTCAGTGTTTCTATCCCTCTATACCGCCCTATACCTCCCTGCAGGATTCTTACTTCACATTAGCCTTTTTGATGAAAGTCATAAAAAAGGACTTAGTATAATGATATATCAACAGCAGCAACTCCCTGTTTTTTTAATGTTTGTAAATATGAGATTGAGCAATAATAAATGCTGCTGCTAGCAATGCAAAAAATATTTTAAACGTCAAAGGGTCACAACTTTAGTTCTTGGTGACAAAAACTATAGCAATGCCACGTATGATTGTATTTATAAAGTTTTTGGAAAGTACCTCACTTCAATTCACTTTGCAAAATTTCTTTTTCTTTTTTCAAGACAGCTGAGGATGTCTCTTCAGATGTTTGAACTGTCTGACACTGATCCTTTTAGCTCCTCTTACAATATGTCTTTATAGCAAATGTTCCGCAGCTTAATCGCATTGTTGTCTGAGCTGCCTCGGTTGGCCTTTGTTCCAAGTTGCCCCCTTTGTCCGTCGCCTTTTGTGCATCCAATACAGCATCTGTACATATTCTCAGAAGATTTTTTGTGGTGCATAAAAGTAAAAAAACTTTGAATCGACAGCTACCTCATCTCTGAGTGTCAGATAATCTTATTTAGAGCTGACCTTTGGGTATGATGTGGTGATTTTGTATTCAATCTAAATACGGAATACAATTTGGAGTATATGACAGCCTTTAATTATAACTTTCTGAGTTTGTATTCCCCTTATGCATAAAAATAACATAAAACAAACAGCCAGACCAGCTCAGGAGATGACTATTGAATAGATGGATATTGATGCTTGGCAAAAAATCATAGTGTGTATAGGATAGCTATATAGAGATATTTATTTTGCAGATATCATGAAAAAGCACGATTGCATAATATATAAGTTGGAACGCACTGTACACTGTACAGTGATGATTGAATTGTATTATAAGTGTCAGTTCTGGTTTTGTCAGGACCTCTATTTTCGCCAAGTATCACACTTGCGTATTAAGTGCCTTTTTCAATAACACATTTTGGCAGGAGCTGCTACTAAAGAGACCTGCAAATATCATGCCAGCTGTGGGAGACATTGCATATGATCATCCACTGCAAGATTTTTCAGGCGAGTATACATACAGTTGAAAGTAAGTTTTTCCAGTGAAGACCACGTTAATGTTGTCTCACCTCAATGCCAAATTATTGAGGTGTGTACTGACTTTCAAGAGCAACTGTGAGTATTGTGCCTGTGCATCTATTTGTGTTTAATGTTACATATACGAGCCTGATGCATCTCTGAGTCTATTTGGCAATGCAGGAAATTGTTTTGTGAGAAATATTACATCAACTGACATTGGGGTGATCTGTAATTCCCAAGAATAGCCAAGATGGCCAGGATGTCATAAATGTCATTGCTCATCTTCAACTATTTCCCACCGTTTGACCCTTCTCTCCTCATTCACCCCTCCTTTGCTTACGATATATGCATATGAGAGTTTGGGGTCATAGCAAGTGCAATGGTTATTCTCACTCGTGATGTTTTGCTTGTATTGTTAGAAAACAATCATACATATTAAGTTCTGCTTTTTTTGTTTACTCTATTGTAAAAAAGAAATCAATTCTTATCATTCAAAATCCTTTATCTCCATGAAAGCCAATCTTGCATCTTGTCTTGATGCGATAAGTAACATTTGTGTTACGCTTTGGAATTTTTTGGAAATTCTGCTCATTCACAAAACAAACAAAACGTTATTATTATATATGCAGCCCACAAAAAAAAATTCAGCACATACAGGCACAAGCAATATTGCATGCACATTCTGTGAAAATGTAATAACCATCAACAAAATTATGCACTGTAAAACCATAAACATGGCAAATTGGTTGCACATATTGGCTCATTTAACACCGCACTGGTGGTAATGCAGCAATACGTATGCAGTCTGCAGGATTAACTGACTTTAGGAAACGTCAGACATTATTATTTCACATATAAAAAAACTAATTATTTGGTCTTAAAAGCAGATACCTTACTTCAAGTTGTATACAATGAATGCAGACATTAAATTTAGTATCAAAGAGTAAACTTTTTGGCTAGCTGTACTGAGAGCTTTTTCTCAGCTTTTTAATCAGAACAAATTGCAACTGATCCACATTTGTTTCAGACATGAATGTATTGTATTTTGACACCAGTTAAACTTCAATCAGATTGTACAATGAGCTAGAAATGCATAATTTACTTTCAGCATGGAAGGCCGTCACCTACAAGAGTATTAGTCCTTCATTTACTTGATGTATTACCAACAAGTACCGAGGGCTAAAGCTCTGCAGATGTTATTTTACCTAACCCCATGACTTCTCCAGCATTTTGAAGCTGGGTGGCAGAGTCGTTAAGGTTCTCGCCTGCTCTGCTGAAGGTCTTAGTCTGGATTGGTTCAAACCCAGTTGGGGAACTGGGAATTTTCAGTGGAACCTTGATGTCAATCATGAGTGAAATCCCTGTATATCATTCGGATTAGATGTTAAATTGGTGACTCATTGTCAGTGTCTTTGTCGTGCAAGTGAAACATCCCTCACACGTAAATGTGTAACATACTGAGGATTCTCTCTCTCCAGTCTCATCAATTAAAGCTTGAGAGCACCCAGAATTGGGCTAAAAGGGCTGCACTTACCATATTATATATTACATCTATCTATCTATCTATCTTGCTGCTGACAGGGAATGGGGAAATCGGTGAAAGCCACTTTAAAAATCATTCAAAACCATAACCATCCTATCGTAGATGCTTGAGAAATGTCTGGAGATTGCCACCTAGGACTCACAATGCAATTCTGCCTTGTTTATCTGGTAAAATGTGCTCCAGTCATATGTGTGCAAAGCGTTTCATTAAGTATGCAAAGGCTGCCTTTAATCATGACTTTCCAGCAGTGCAGTATATCTTTGAAAATGCACTAAAGCATTCAAACTCGTTGTTTGCAAAAAATGTGAACACCATGTGCAATATGCTAAATATAACATCAAAAAGATTTGTAGAAGAAGATATTGATCTACTATTACGAAATATAATAGGGAGATGCAGAGACGACTGTCAGCAGCCTCGGAACTATGCTACCGCCTGTGTCATTAAGGAGCTTGCGTCTGTGAGAGACAATGACAGCACATGCTGTCTTGAGAGACATGAAGTTCTCTCAATTTTAAATGAACTTTGCACAAACTGACTTTCATATTTCTATATTGCTATTTAATGTCATAACTGTACTAATTTGGTACGAATAAAATAATAATAATAATAATAATAATAATAACATTTACCTTCATTTGCTGAAATCCCACATTTGATTCTGAGGGAAGTTCTGTTGACCTGTAGCTGGATATATTAGTGATTCATTTAAGATTTTTGAGAACATCAGCAACGTCACTGCAGAGTGCAGTTCCTATAGCCGATGTAGCCTGATTAGTTACTTGTACGGCTCATCTCTACCATGAGACCTTGTTGATGAGGAAAACAAGTCTTGCAGATGAAGTATGGTTTGTTAATATTCTTTTAGCAGATTTACATTTATATACAGCTCTTAATACTTCTGTGATGCCTATAAGCCTATTTGGCAATGCAGGAAATTGTTTTCAAAGACATATTGCTGCAATTGACATTTGGGTGGTATGTAATTCCAAAGAATAGCCAAGATGACCAGGGTGTCGTAAATGTCATTATTCATCTCCAACTATTTCCTTTCGTTTGACCCCCGCTCCTCATTCACCCCTTCTTTGCCTGCGGTATATGCATATGGAACTTTCAGGTCAAAGCAAGTGTGATGCTTTTTTCTTACAATAGAACCATGTAATGTTTTGCCCTTACTATTAAAAAAACATGTAAAGTTTACTTTTGTCTTATTTTTGATTTTACTATATTATTAAAAATAGCATCATTTCCCGTCATTCAATCTTTTATCTTTCATCTAGGGTCCATCCTGCTCCTTGTGTCACAGGTTGAGCCAAAACGATTGTGTCAATCCATACTTTGTAGAGTGTTGGAGGAACATTAACATCTCCACTGCGGCAGAGTTATGCCATTATTAATTATAGGCGATGATTCCTGAAAATATAATTAATGTCTTTGTGGATCGTCTGCTGACTTCGAAAATTGAGAATGAAAACCTCACAGACTTACCCTCACTGATGAGCCAACACTGATAAAGTTATCCTTGTCAATGGAACCTTGTAAGTCACTGGTAGGCATTATCGCTATCTTGAGACCTCAGCACCCCAATGTGATGAGGAAAATCGCTCAGTTAATTCAACTGCAATTATAGCGTCGGAGGTTTTCCTCCGCCAATTAAACAACTCGAACTGAGGATAACATCATTCGTAAGTCTTGCAGATGAAGTATGATTTGTTAATATTCCTATAGCAGCTTCACATTTATATACAGAACTCAATACTTCTCTGAAGCATATACGATTATTTGGCAATGCAGGAAATTGTTTTCAAAGACATATTGCTTCAATTGACATTGGGGTGCTCTGTAATTCTCAAGAATCACCAAGATGGTCAGGGTGTCATAAATGTCATTGCTCATCTCCAACTATTTCCCACCGTTTGACCTCTTCCTCCTCATTCACCCCCTTCTTCATCTCTAGTAGATGCATATGGAACTTTTTGGTTATAGCAAGTGTGATGCTTTTTCTTACAATAGATGTGATGTTTTGCACTTATACTTTTAAAAGAATCTTAAGTTTATTTTTTGTCTCATTTTTGTTTTTGTTCTATTATGAAAGATACCATCATTTCTCCATCACTCAATATTTTATCTCTCAGAAACTTTGTTCTGCACCTTGTATCACAGGGTCAGCTGTGCTTCGTATAGACTAGTATGGAGGGAAACTTTTTATTATGTTTTGGCAATTTTGCAAAGGCAGCTCATTCATAAAACAGACCATACAGTATATAATGATATCTGAAAGATATTTTCAAACTGCTTCATAATGCATACATGTGCAATAAGCAGTGGCGGATCCAGACTGGGTAGTGTAGGGGGGGGCGGGTATTGTTTAACAATTTGCTAACCTACACTGAAAAAATGGTTTGTGTGAAACAGACAAAATGAACGTTAGCTGGTGTCCGTCCAAAATTTTGTGTAAATTCAGACAAAAGGTATGTGTACTTTTGACATTTCATTGCAATCTTGATCAATTTTTTGTGTGATTTGATCAATGAAATGTCGAAAATATACATACATATTGTCTGAATTTACACAAAATTTTGGATGGACACCAGCTAACGTTCGTTTTGTCTGTTTTACACAAACCTTTTTTTCAGTGTATGTTGCCATAATTTTGGTACACACTGGCCAGCGTTGCGCCATATTTTCTACAATATGTTATTTCCTTCTCAGTTATCCAGGCACGGCCCGGACCACCTAGGGCCCCCTTGGATCCGCCACTGCGATAAGGGAGACACTTGCCATGAAAACGCAATAACCATCAACAAAATTATGCACTGTAGATCCATAAACATGGAAAACTGACTGCACACAGTGATATTGGCTCATTCAGCACCTCACTGGCTGTAATGTAGCCATTTATATGCATAATGCATGATTATTAAAAAATCTGATTCAGGAACAAGCAGGCTAGGCAGTATATCACTAGAAAAACCAAAACTATCATTGGTTTAATAGTCTACCTTTCATGGTTACTTCAAGTAATTTCATCAAACGTTCATGTCAAAATAGACTTTCGACTTTCTGTGCCATGGGTTTTGGTCAAATTTTTCCTAACTGGGTCAAAATTTGAAAACCTTGAAATTTCAGCTGAAAAAATTTTGAAAATTTTTCGTTCCAGAAATGCCTTTTAAAGTTTGCGCTGGGTGGGTCAAACAATCAGCTATCACTGCACTTTCATGTCCAAGGGTCCCAATGCCCCGCTGATCTGTACTGAGGTGATAAACATAGCTGTAATGTTTTTTGGCTGTCATTAAAATCACACTTCTAACTGAAAAATCCTGACCACTTAGGGCTAAACAATCTATTGCCAATGATTAGGCAAGTTGCTTGCACATTTTGGGCCAAGTTCCAGGTCTCTAGTGCCAATTATTTTTGAGAAACTGCATTTGATAAATTAAAATACCAAATATGTGTGTCATTAGCATCATGCCTATAACTTGAAATCCGTACCACTTAGAGCTGAAGAATGTATTACCAACAAATAGGAAAGTGGCTTTTCTGCACACATTGAGCTATATTTCAGGTCTCTATGACCAATAGTCATTGAGATAGAACATGTCCTTGAACTAGAAATTTACAAAAACAAACAAAAATACTCTTTTCATCAATAGTTTGGATTCTGAATAATAAAGATGATCTCCACTACTTCCTCCAGTGCCCAATGTCTTTGCTAAACCATATTTCAGATGCTAGACAATGGTAAAATGTTACTGGCCCCCATATTTGGTTAGTAGTTTCAGAGTAGCATCAAACTTCATACTAAGCGTGTCAGATGCAAGGAAAATACAAAAATGTTATGTAATAGTCTGTTGAAACATTTATTGATAATATATATTCAACTGATTTGAACTCCAGTCACCTGCAACAAAATTTTAGTGAGGTAAAGGCAATAAGCCATTTTTGACATGATGCTAATGACAGCGTGATGCTAATGATAATTACAGTAAAAATCTTTGCAGGGACCAGTGGAAAACTGGCAGTCTGGCAATATGTGCATGAAATGACCTTATGAACACTAGATACATGTTCACAGTGATTTTGGTCCAGAAATATGCAGTCAAAATAGAGTAGCAAGGCGTTTGCCAATGACAAATTGAGATAGGACAACTGACATGCTAACAGAAATACTCTAATATGTTGGTTTACGTAAATGATACAGAACTACAGATAGTTCAGTTATTTTCTTGGATTCTCAGACAACATCAGACACAAGGTTTTCTCACAGAATGTGTGTCCCTTTAATTTTTATTAAGAAACAGATCTGGCGTGATGCTAATGAGGCAATATTGGAGACATCGACACAACAACCTCCTGCTCTTATACAGAATATTATTTCAGCTATTGGTGACCAGATTTTAGAAGACTGACAGTCAAGTCTCCATGCATTGAAGAGTTTAATTGAATTAGGATCCTTTACTAGTTTTTGTGAAACGATCTTTCAAAGAAAATGTAGCTGGAGACATGCCATTTTCAGGGGGGTAGGCCACTTCAATGCTATTTTTTGATGGGATAAAAATATTCTGCCGCTTATTTTTTGTGTTAAAGGTTTTGCTAATATCCTTGTCTTATGACAAATGACAACAAGATGTCCTCTATTGGTCTTCCTGCCATCATGAATTATTGTTAAACACCAGAGACAAGAATTTCAGACTTATCAAATTTTGACCCAACTATACAATTAAAGAAATTTCTACCAATCCACATCTGTTTTGCAGACATGAAGGCATGACAGTTTTATTTCAGTTAAACATTCAGAGCTAAAATTGCTTTATTTGCTTTCAACGTGGAAGGCCATAACCTTTGCATCACTCAAATAGCCTCAGACCCGTAATGATCCCATTACAAGAGTATTAGTTCTTCATTTACTTGATGTATTACCAACAAGTACCAAGGGCAAAAGTGCCGCAGATGTTATTTCGCTTAAGCCCATAATTCTCCAATATAGAGTGGGTCGGGGCAAGAAGCCCGGGTTAGGTGAGAGGCCCCCCCAGGGTTATATCTAAACTTACATTTTTGGTGCTTTTTATTTTTGATAGGATTGAAGCCAGGGGCTTTTTAGGTGACGTCACAAATTTTCAGGGCAAACAGCACCAAACCAAAGAAGTAATTAAAGAAACAAAAAAAGATGCATGGTTTTTGTAACTTTAATTAATTCTTTGAAAGTGGTTGTCAGAAATAACTTTGGAAATTTTTAAAAGTATAATGGATATCTACATTGCTTCACTTTATGACCATTACATAAATATGATTTGGATCATATTTTTTGCAATTTAGCTCAAAATGTAGAGGTCAAATTAAAATATGTGAGTTTGGGGCGAGAGGCCCCACATGGTATGGGGCATGAGGCCCCCTTCACTGAGGCCTCGAAGCTGCTTTTGGAACTATTTCATAATGTGTAATTTACCTTAAATCTTGATAGAATAGCCAATTGAAATCGAAAAAATTTGGCTGAAATTAAAACAGGGCAAAAAATATTAAAAAATAAATGCATGAACAGAAAAATTCTGAAATTCAGGAAAAGTGAATAGAATGCCTTAAAAATGATAGAAGAACCCCAAGAAATAACTTTCAAGCTGAATGCGCTCGCAAAAAAATTGCCATAGGATTATAATAGGGGGGCTTCTTGCCCGATGGGTGGGGTAAGAAGGCCATTTTATATTTTTTACAAAAAGGGCCGTAACTCCTTTATTAAAATTTGTAGACATTTGTTTCACTAGTTATAAGTAGAGTCAAGTGATCCCTTCCTGACAGCATAAGCATTTAAATAATCGACAACAAAAAGTAGGTCAAATCTCAACTCGAAGTTAAGGGGGGCTGTATGCCCCACGCTACTCTATTGCTGCTGGGGCAACGGATGGTGCAATGGGTGAAAGAAACTTTCTGAAGCATTGTAGTACACCTGGCAGCAAAATTGTTCAACACCTTTGATGTTTCTCATAGACTCCAATAGTAAACAGGTCTTGCAAAAATGAGTGTATAGGTAGTGCCATCAGAATGTATCAAATCATAAAAAGTATGATAGCATCACATAGCCTACTAGATGACATATACTAAATCTGCTGTGAAGTATAACTAAATACGAATGGCAGGTTCCATTTCACATATGGGTGACAACTTTTGAAAAATTATTCAACCCTCCCCCCTGCTCCAATGCTATTCCAAAGGAAGGAAGGGGGTTGAATAATTTCGTAAATGTTTGACCCCTATCGGAAATGCAAATGTCAAATCTAGGTCTCCTTCACAGAAGTTTGGCATTATGTTGTCTAATATGTGAGGTTTTCTTTTTTTCATGATTTGATACATGCTCATGTCACTGCCTTCATTTTTGCAGGACTTGTCAACTATTGAATTCAATGGGAAAATACAAAGGGGTTGAATAATTTGGCTGCCAACTAGCTGTGTGTTCTATTTTGGCCTGCTTCTGCTCAGATCCCTAATCTAATTGCAAGATGAGTTCAGTCCATCTACAGTCCTACAGCTGTGGAGATATGAGTGAGTCATACAATTTCAGCTGTTAGGTATTAGTTAGACACCGATTTGGAGGGTTCTAACATGCATTTTTGTCAGTTAGATCCCGACGGGGCAAAAATGCATGTTAGGACCCGACAAAGAGGTGTCTAACTGACTTAGACATCATGTGCTTCTTCTATTATACATTTTAACTTACAATTTTGGCAAAATAAACAATAATCTGATTGTTTGTTTGCTGTTGTAAACGGATTAAATCCCTAGCCGGGCGCTAACATGCAAAATTGTCAGTTAGATACAGGGGCGGACTGGCCTTTGTGGCAGAGTGGCAAATGCCATGGGCCCATCCACTCAGGGGGCCCATTCAAGATGTCCAAATAATAAAAATTCCAACAAAAAAGCCAAAGAGCTAAGTTTTGTCATCCAGTTTACGGTTTTGTGATGCAACCAAATTAACTGAACAGGACAAGACCCTCTCACAAATTCAACAAATTGCATAGGGCATGATAATTTCCTTTTCACATTTGAAAATAATGCCACGGCAAGGACGTAGGGGGCCATTGACTTATTTTGCCACGGGCCCGAAATGCCGCCAGTCCGCCCCTGGTTAGATACCAGCTTTTCCAATGGTATAAGTATCTTGGTGATGTCTAAAAGAGGTTAGCGATTACACCGAGTGCTATCTTCTGTAATGGATCGCGGTCATTTTGTCATTGAGAGTTGATAATTGAGTGCAGGTTGATTCACAGTATTGAAGATTACTGACATATCACTTGTTAATCGACAAATAATACAAATAAATAAATCCCTTTTTCTTGAATGTGGATACCAGATACTTAGAGGTGGTTGGTCTCAATCTTTAATGTTATGCTTGATTGTTTTTGCGTTCAAAAGTTGGCTCTGAAATCTTATTCCTTTCCTCATAGATTATGTCGGATTTCCTTGTTATCTTCTATTAGATTTGAATCCCAATTTGTTTTTTTGACCCAATTTTTGTTGCTGATCTCAATGATGGTAATTGTGAATTTAATTATGGTTGTCATGAAACATGTCTTGATATTTCACTTCATAAAACAGTGCTTAATGAAAAATCAACGCATGCAAGGGAATATGAAATAATGACATTTTGTTCAAGAAATCAAACTTGATACTCTGCAAGCCAAGGCAAAGCTCTTCTAATGAGATCTGTCTGATTAGTAGAGTTGTGGTGCTTAATTAAAAAAAGCCAGCAATTACAATGGATCTTATTTAATTCAACTTCGTCAGTAGATGAGCTCTGAATGCCCCTCATCATGCCATGTGTAATGATGTGCAGAATCTAGCCTTTTTTAAGACCGATATCATCATATCAAATCATAGGTTTTAGTGCATACAGTACAAATTTCTAAATGTGGCTCAACTTAGCTGTCTATAGCTATTCATTACTAGTCTTATCCATATCTATCCAAAACTATCCATTTCTATTATTTTGTATACACTGGAATCTCTTTACCCCTTGTTTAAACAATAGTACTTGTGGATAGCTATGGCTAACTATGGATAAGTGTAGCTTAGTTTAGCTTGGAATGGCTATGTATAGATAGCTAAGGCTAGATTTTAAATGACAAGCCGCTTTTAGAAATTTGTACTGTAGACCGATATCATCATATCATATCATAGGTTTGAGTGCACTTTTTTCAGATAAAGTTACATAATTATGCGTCGTTGATTAGATGTGATATCACGTTTTAGACAGTGAAATCATCGTTGTGAACCACATGCATATAATTATCTCACGTTATTATGTTGACAATGAGTGGTGAAGTAATGATGTCACTGTGTTTTGAGGTTCTGATTGGTCAGTGTGGTTGCTATTCTTGGGTCGTTCAAACAAAATAGTGCCTCTTGAATTAATTAATTGTTTTGACCGGATGTCTGTTTGTATTGTCGGATGTAAATAAAGCTTAATGGAGCAAGCCTGCTGCAGAATAAACAGTTATCCTCTTGATTTATGTTTTATTCTTCAGCGACTTGACATTCATAAGGTTCATTAAGTTTTATTGGCAATATTGAAATATCCTCTGATTCCTCTTCGAAAAAACCAGTATTTCATCTGTAAAACAAGATCCTGCACAAGATTGGAATTAAAAATACTGATGATCTTGTTGGTGAGTTGTAAAATGTTTGGTCGATATTCTATCTTAATTCACTGCTGTATAAAATGGCCTTTTAAACAAACATTTTATGTCGCCTGGGTTAGGGTGTGGCTGTTGCCCATCAAATCGGAAAATTTTGGAGGAGCCCCCTGTACCTTTTTTTGGTATTGTGGTTTGATCTGAGAGACATTTCTGTGAAGTTTCAAGAAAATTGAAAAACGTTTAACTTGAGCACAATGCAGTTGAAGTTTTGTCTCGTTTTATTAAAACCCAAAGTCGCGGTATCCCGTAACTTTGTCAATATTTATTAAACAACAATATAATATGTGCAGTTGGACAGGGCTCAATAAGACCTTCATTTTGAATACCAACTTCAATGGTATCAGATGATTTTAAGCAGTGTATCAATTCATAATCTGACTGCAGTTTCGTAATTTGTGTGATTAGTACTGATTACCTTCATATTAAATGTCAACATGCCTTTATCACCCAAAATTATCATATTAAATAAAGCAATGAAAATGTCTTGATAGACTTTAATTTAAAAAAAAAAGTTATATTGACAATGCCATACACTTACACATAGAGACAGTGTATGCTGCAAAAGAGTTTACATTGACACCAGCTAACTGTTTTGTCTTTTTTCAAAACTGAGTTAAGATGCGAAATCAGTACTAACTGAGTTAAGCAAGGTGAAATTTATAAACAAGGATGATAAAGCAATACTTTTACTAATACAATTGAGAATTCAGTTATTTGGTCACATCTGAGTAAAGACACAAATGTATGCGTTGTGTTAATCATCTCTTTAAATACCATAATATTGTCACTTGTTGCCATTTATCACAGTTCCTTCAAACATAGCATTAGACTTCAAAGACCTGATTTATGAAGTTTAGAATGCTTTGTGGAGGATAAACATGTTTCAGATGTCACACATTGTCATGATCATTGCATCCTAAAAATGTGACAAGAGAGAAAATCAGAAACCTTGTTATTTATAAGCATCACATCCAGCATGTGTCATTTAATGCATTGTATTCAACTCAAATTTTAAAAATGTTGCTGGCTATATAGGACACTTTTCATGCCCATAGAGTCAAAAATTTCTATTTTTTTAGACATTGTGTGCTTGAAAATGTGCTAGATCATTACGAGTTGATTGAGAAAGGATTTTCCCTGACCTTATGATAATATACAACGTTCTTGTGAATTGCTAAGACGCATTACGTATGGACTACTAAGGTCTCACCCACCTGGTGCCAACTTAATGATTTAATTTTTTTTTCAGCTTTAATTGGTTTTATTTATTGTTTTATGTTCACATAGGGCATAGGCCTAATGCCACAGTGTATGAAGAAAGATATTGGGTTTGATGGGCATAGGCCGATTTTAGTCACTCTCAATTTGCTTGCCTTATAGTTTGAGATTTTACAAATAACAGTAAAACTTCTTACAACAGTGCACCAAAATATCCAAATATAATCAAATTTCTTCAAAATGTCAAAATAGTGCCTTTGGCACTTTCTGCTATGCAATATTAACCGGATTAACATCAAATCTTCGTCTTTATATAATTTGCAAATTATTTCTCAAACAAACCTTGAATTATAGATTTGTTTCACTGCGTAAAATTTTCCGAGACCATTGAAGTTGGTATTCAAAATGAAGCTCTAATTGAGGGCTGTTCAACCATACAGGTTATTTTAATGTATGACTCATATTGACAAAGTTATATAATACCGCGGTTTGAGCTTTTAAAGATTAATGAAGAATTTTCAACTGGATTGTGCTCAAGTTAAGCATTTTCTGATTTCCATGAAACTTTCCAGAAATGTTTCCTGGACCAAGACACAGTACCAAAAAAAGGTACAGTGGGATCTGACAACTTTGGGGCACCAGCCACACCCTAGCCTGGGTGTTATTGGAATGAACCAAAACGGCTTGGTTTTAAATTGCAGTAATTGCGCTTAGGTAAGGAATCAGTTGAACTGCTATGCCATGAACTGGTAAACAGTTCTGAGTTTCACAGTTTATAGAGTACTATTCCCTTTCATCTCATGAACAAAGTCCTCGATTGTTATACCACCCTACACCGTGTGCAGGCTAGTTTTTTATCTGCCACAGGCTCAAAAACTAGACAATATATCAAACCTTATCATGGTCTGCCACAAGCAGAATTTACAGTTTTTTCTTGCAATGAAGTGAATTTCATCATAGTGGTTTGACATTTATATATTGGATGAGATAAAAATACACCATTTTGTGTAGTGACCGATGGCACATAAAGTATGTTGGGAAAAAATTGTAATAGAATTATATTTCATAACAAAGTTTTCTTCTTCATAGACTACGCACCTAAAATCTGTGTCATATTTGCTAATGAATATACCCGTACATGTGGGGCACTGATGACAAATGTCAAAGAATCCGGATATGCAAGGAGATGTAAGGCCTCATGACAGGATACACCCCCACCCCTACAGGCTAATACCAACGTAAGGAAATGTTATTGGGGATAGTGAGGGGGAATGGACACCGTCTTGAGGCCTTCTATGCTACTGGAATCCTTTGGAACCATTTATTTGTTGATCTATACCAGTTCATCGTTTGTCGGCCTAACTCTGGGAACATCCATTTCGCGGAGTTTTGAATTGCTCAATTTTTAGAGCAAAATCATCTTATTGCGAGGCAATGGGCATCATGTGTTGGGATCCTCGGTTTAAAAAAAGTTTGATCCACTGGATTTCTTTGAAACAATTTCATTGTCAGACTGTGCTGGTGCATTGTTTGTGGGCCTAACCTTTCCACAAAGGCCAAACCCAAAAAAATCTTAACCCAAGGCTTTTTCTGCTTTGGAGATGTTGATCCTGTCTTTTGTCAATAAATGTCAACAGTATGACTCTTAGAAAACACATCTTGCAAAAGAGAAAGCTGTCTGAAGCAAAATGAATAATACCATTATGGCATCAATCAGAATGCGAAAGACATGTAATCTGGTCCAGTGCCTGCAACTCCCCCAATCTAAGAATAGAACGTTTGTCTCTCTGATTGTGAGATCCTATTGCCTGGCATGCTCTGCAAACAAGCAATAAGGGCCAGGCTGTGCCGAACACCTTTGGTTGATCAATAGCAAATTATAGTAGTGTCATGTGAACAAAGAAACCCCAAAAAAGGTTTTTAAAAGTCTGACAAAATGAACGTTTGCTGGTGTCTATCCAAACTCACAGTTTAAAAAATCAGAAAAAGCTAATTAAGCTTAGTTTTTGCATGGCTTTGATCAAATTACACAACAAAAATTGGCCGGTACACATTGTCTTTGTTTCACATCGAAATTTTGTCTGACATTTATACACAAATATTTTGTATAGACATCAGCCGATGGTTGTTTATTCTTTTTTTTTTAAGTAACCATTGAAGGAACTTTTGTGGTTTGAGGTTCTGATTAGTCAGTGCTGTTGCTATTCTTGGGTCATTCGAAGAAAATAGTGCCTCTTGAATTAATTAATCGTTTTGACTGGATATCTATTTTTGTTGTGGGATATAAATAAAACTTCATGGAACAGGTCCGCTGCAGAATAAACACTCATCAACTTGACTTATGAGAGACCTCATAAGTTTATCCTTTTTATAGAAACACTGGATTCTCCAACACCACCCAAATGCGTTATTCCAGACAAATTGGTCCTACTGATAATCGCCACCATTCAGTAATGTTTTAACAGTACCATCCAATGAAAAGGACCCTCGCCTGATCAATTGAGGACTGACACAAGGTATTTTCAAAATTAATTTTCAAACACAAGCTTTTGTCATTTGTTTCAAATTACCTGGTTTCATTTTATATTCCAAAGATAGACATATACTATTAATTTATTTTTCATCTTGTACAACTTGTGCAAGTTCATAATTTCTACCTTGCATTGTCTGGCTGCACAAAACAGGAACTAATCTTCACGCAGCAGTCATTATGTGGGTGTTTTTAGGAAGAATTATTCCTTGAAATTCTTCAAATAAGAATGGCTACTTGAGGGTAGATAGCCAACTTCCCGCCTCACAAAATTCTTTCAAGCGGCTGAGTGGAACTCATTTGTAATAGTTGTAAGAAGTCATACCCCTACCAGGAGACATCACTAATGAAGGTCATTCATTCAATTCTTTGCGACCTGGTAGAGATGTCTTAAGAACCCCGCAGATTTATACAGCGGTTTCCCACATCTGCTTGGCAATGCAGGAAATTGTTTTCAAAGAAATATTGCACCAAATGGCATTGGGGTGACCTGTAATTTCCAATAATGGCCAAGATGCCCAGGGTGTCATAAATGTCATTGCTCATCCCCAACTATTTCCAAACGTTTGACCCCTCCGTCCTCAGTCACCCCTTCTTTGACTCTGGTATATAAATATGGGACTTTCTGGTTAAAGCAAGTGCAATGGTTTTTCTTACTCGTGTGATGTTTTGATCATATTATAAAAATAATAATGAAAGTTTAGTTTACTTTTTTTAACTATATTGCGAAATAACAATAATTTTCTTATTTTCAAGATCATTTATTTACATGAAAGCCTATTTTGCATCTTGTACTGATACATGTATTATACATTTAGTTTACTTTGGTTACACCCACAAGGAAGCCCAGGGCTTATGCAGGAGTGGGATGAACGCCGTATTTATTGATGAATGACAAGGCTGGGAGTCTGCCACATACCCTATTAATTCAGGGCTGTGCAGGGTCTTTCAGTTGCTCCAGTGTAGAACACTGGATACAACCCCCTCCGTTTATCTCAGGTCTCATGGGGACAGACCTAGTCAAGAGCTATATACAGCTCTTGATAGCTGCAGCTGCAGCTGCCCTATACTTTGAAGAGTGAAGATTAAACTTTCTATTCTATTATGTTTTGGAAACTTTGCAGTCTGCTCATTCATAAAGCAAACCAGGGTAATATATCTGAAGCCTAGTAAAAAAATTCAACATGCAGTATATACCACCGCGAACAATAAGGCAGACACATACTGTGAAAATATAATAAATATAATACGCTATGTGAATCCATAAGCATTTCAGGTTGGTTGCACATAGTCATATTTGTTCATTTAGCACTACACTGGTGGAAATGCAGCCATATGCAGACTGCAGGATATTACATCACCGTAGGAACAGTCAGACATCATATCTCTTTTGTTTTAAAAGCAGATAACTAAGGGTCTACTTCCATTAGTATACTATGAGCTACTATGAGTTACCATAGTGCACTTTAGTTTTTTGCTTCATTTTCATCTACCTCATATTTTAAAGAAAATGTAAACAATTATTAAGAGCTATTCTTATAGGCATGAAAGTACATGGTGTTTTTGATATCACCTTGGCTGTAGATAGGAGGGTAGAATGAGCTAAAAATGCATAATTTACTTTCAACGTGGAAGGCCGTCACCTTCGCATCACTCAAATAGCCTCAGACCCTTAATGATCCCATTACAAGAGTATTAGTTCTTCATTTACTTGATGTATTACCAACAAGTACCAAGGGCAAAGTGCCGCAGATGTTATTTCGCTTAAGCCCATAATTCTCCAATGTATTGCTGCTGGGGCAACGGATGGTGCAATGGGTGAAAGAAACTTTCTAAATCATTCTAAAGCATTGTAGTATATCTTATATTGGCCTGCTTCTTCTTAGGTCCCAAGTTTGATTGCAAGGCGATTCTTGTAGACTTAAAGCCAAGAACATACACAATATTTCACTTCCAAGTTCTATCTTTTTTTTTTAACCAAAAGTTAGGTTGCTGATACTAACGATCATTTTTTAAATTTGATTGTGTCCATGGTTGTCCTAAAGAACGTCTTGGTGTGTCATTTCTTGAAACTGTGCTTAATGAAAAGTTGTCACTAATTTATGATATGGATTTAAGATTGAGTTTGAGAAAACAACCACAATTTTTTGCAGAGCAAAGTTCTTATGAGAACATCCTGATCATTCGAGTGGTCATTATTAATTGAAATAGAGGGTAATTGAAAATGATAATGGATCTTATTGAATTTCAGCCTCATCAGTACTGATTCAGTAGTCTCTAAATGAGGTCTAAATTTTCTTCATGCCAAGTGTAATGCAAGATATTTATGATAAACGCTAGCCTTTTTAAAAGACAGATATCGTAATAGGTTTCAGTCACATTTTTCTGATTTGAGACATCTTCGATACACAATTTGATGTTCAATATGATTGTATTGTCAAAATGCAAATTCCCCATTTCAGGTGATATCCTCGCTGCAAAACCAGTATCTTACGGGTAGAACAATATCTCACACAAGAATTGAATCCAAAATGAAATGTCGATGATCTTGAGGGTTGTTCTATCTTTGGTTAATACTCTATCTCAAAACTCACTTCCAAGGTACTAATATTTAAAAAGAACCAGTTGACCTGGCATGCCATTAACCAGTAGGCCTACTCAGCTCCAAGTTACACACTTTGTAGATTATTTCTTTTCATATACATTGAAGAAAAAAGGTGCTTTTTCCTGCCTTATATCACCCTATACACCACTTTTAGGCTAGATTGTAGCTATCTGCTACTGGCTCAAAACAAGACAATATATCAAACCTTATCCTGATGTGCCAGAAGCTGAATTTACAGTTTTTCTTACAATGAAGTGAATTTCATCATAGTCGTTTATATATTGGGCAGAGATACTAAATAAAGAATTTTTTATGGTGATCGATGGCAATGGTTCGGAGTATCAGTATGTGGCAAAAAAAATTAGAAACGACTTTACAATAAAGTTTTTCGTTTTCAGTGAAACTAGATTATGCTCCCACAATCTGTACACCTATTTGCTTCTTTCTGTGGGGGTGACGGATACAAAAAAACTCTGATCATCCAATTTAACCCTTGTAGCCGCAACCAATTTTGAGTATGCAAAGCCGCAATGGGGGCCTCTCAGGCCCACTCCCTTTCTCAAGCCTCAAATATACAATGGTTTTAAAAATTTACTTTAAAAATAGTATTAGTATATTAAATTATGTCAAAATGGAGGATAGTGGCAGTAAAATTGGGAAAAAACGAAATCTTATTGATAAAAATATGATATCAAGTTTTCATAAAATGTTTGCAATTTTGTCCATTTTGATGCATTTTTGCAATATTCATTATTTTTAAGTTATTTTGAGACCAAACTATTCTGTAAAGTATTGGGATTGTCTTCTGATTTCATTATAAACCATTTTGTGCCCTAAAAATTTCAAGAGATTAGAAAGAGAGCATTGAAAATGGCCATTTTGGCCCTTGCTCTGCAAGATACATTCCTTCAGGTGTCCATTTCGGGCCAGTTTTTTTCTGAGAATGAAGGTCCTGCACTTCTATCATACCAGCTACATTTACAAAATCATCACTGTAGGAGTTTTTGATGATGCTGAATTCATTTTTGTAGGTTTAAGATCACTAAAAGGTCAATTTTGTCCCTTTTTAGGTAAATTAATCAGAATTTTACTCGAAATGCCAATATATATAATTTTAATTGTGTTGAAATGGACTGACAGAAAAATATCAGATCTCCAAACATTTATATAAAAAAGTGACTGTATTGACCATAATCTGATCTGTAATAAGTGGCAGCACAGTTGCAGTATTTTTCTAAAACTCATATGACATGCACAAGGGTGGGGGCCTGCGAGGCCCCCATTGCGGCTTTGTGACGGAAAAATGCTCAAACTATTGCCAGTGACCATGTGAAATATCAATAAATTCACAACTTCTGGATGTTGCTTGCGATTAGTTGGACTAGGATTACATGAAATCTGCAACGCGATTGACCAAATATTGTGCGAGATATTGAAGCCAAAAGTCCCAAGGGGGCCTCTGAGGCCCCCATTGCGGCTACAAGGGTTAAAACAGCACATGGGTGTTTTTACTCCTGAGTCAATTATGGTATTCATGGCTCAATTTGTAGAGCAGACACATCTTATTGCCAGGCAATAGGTGTCGTGTATGGGATCCTGGGTTCGAATCCAGCTTTGTGTGCTGAATTTCTTTGAGTCCATTTTTTCGTCGGTCTGTGCCAGTACATAGTTTGTTGGTCTGTAATCCAATACTAACCAAAACTTTCCCCAGGTTTTCTCGCATTGGGTATGTTGTTCCTGTGTTTTGTCACAAAAGGTCTACAGTATGATTGTTACAGAATACAGACATCTTGCAAAAGATAGGCCTAAAGCTGTTTGCAGCAACATTGATAAATTATGGGAACAGAATGCAAAAGACATGTAATCTGGTCTAGTGCCTGCAACTTACAAGTCTAAGAATAGAATGTTTGCGTGTCTGATTTTGAGATCCTATTTCCAGGCATGCTCTGCAAACAAGCAATAAGAGCCAGGCTGTGCCGAACACCTATTGCTGGAAAATAGTGAATTCGAGCAATACCATGTGAACAAGGGAAAACACACTCAAAAAAAGTCCATCAAAAGGAACCTTAGCTGGTGCCGAAACTCTTTAGCACCAAACCTCTTTGCAGAAAAATAAAAAAAAAAGTTCATCAAATCTACGCCATTAAATTGGATCTAGGCCTATACTAATAAAATTCAGTCTTGTTTCTAACATCAACATCCAGTATCAGCCTTCATATTCACGCCCTAATTTTGGCATCAACAATTTATTCAATGTGCTCGTTGACCCAAGCTGAAACCAATCTATGTCTGTGAGTGGGATGGGATTCATTCGCTATAGTACACTCTAAAAAATGTCGCGACAAAATTGGTTTTTTAGATTCAAAATGGTTTTTTGAAAAACCAAATTTCAATGCAAAACCAACATGGATTTTTAAAAAAATCCATGTTGTTTTTTTGCATTGAAATTTGGTTTTTCAAAAAACCATTTTGAATCTAAAAAACCAATTTTGTCCCGACATTTTTTTAGAGTGTAGAGGTTTCGAGGGAGTGGGCGGCGCTTATTTCTAAACTTTAAGAAAGTTTGCAAGCATAGACTGGAGAACTCTCTCTCGGTCTAAGTGTGCATGCAATCTCTCTTTAAATTGTTTCAAATTACATTGTTGCATTTTCTTTCCAATATTTTTAGTTTATTTTCATCTTGTACATCTTGTGCAAGTTCATAATTTCTACCTTGCATGTCTGCCAATGTCTGGCTGAGCAAAACAGGAAACTTCGTGCAGCAGCCATTAAGAGAATGTTTTTAAGGAAAGTTATTCCTTTTAGGTTTTGCCCTGGGGGGGGGGGGAGGTACTCACTATGTTCGAGTGTACACCTACGCTCAGCTCAGTAGGCCTCCTTTTTCAATTGAAAAATTCCTAAATTTTGGTCTAGAAATCTGGCATAATTCCTAGAGTTGGCCTCTAAATTTGATTATGAACTGTTTTCAAATCGCGATGCTACTTTTAGCCGAAAATCACGGGTTAAAATCTGGAAAAGCAGGTAAATACAATACAACAAAAAAAATTCCTGGAGTCTGGGTATATTCACGACGACCAGCCACCTGGCACTAGGTCTGGTTGCCAAACTTCCAGTCCAACATTTGTATCAGAAAAAATTTTGAGTACTCCCCCCCTCCCCCCGAGGGGTTTTGCAAACAAGCATGTTATAAGTTGATCCCAAGTCAGAGTGTAGTTTTACCCTCTAAGGGTAAGTTTTGCCACTTATAGGATTTGAATTTGATTACTGCCTATCCACTAGTTATACAAAAAGGTGGGAATAATGCACTTTGTGACTCATGGTAGGTGGTGAATTGTCATCTTCTCTACATTCAACATGGAAAAACAAAAAAGAACTCAAACAATTGGGCCACCGGAAATACAAGTGTACTGCAATTATTCAAACCATGGTTACCAGCATAATTACTGGTAACGGGGAACTATTTTGATTCAAATTAAATTAATGTCAATACAAATGACCATAATGAAAAATTTATTCATGGCAACTCTTTGTCAGAATAGAAAATAAATTTATAAGTAAGAAAATATCTTTTGTAATGAATAAGTAAATGCTTTCATCAGTTCATGGCAGAGGTCTACGCCTGATTTTCAAGTTGCCTTCACCGGTTCTTGCGATGGCTGCTTGACGCTCAGCCTGCGCTGAATGCAGTCTCACTGGACTTCTTGGAGTTGATCCTCCTGAAGGAATGTCCTCATTTTTGTTGGTAACATCCGTTTCTGATTCTCGATTCATTTCTTGCAACTCCCTGTCGATCTCTGAATTCACATAATTTTCATCGAAGTTGCCAGGTATTGAAATGAAGTCTGCTTCATTCTGAATGAAAAGGAACAAAACATTGTGATTAACTTTTGTTTCACCTTGATTCGTTCTAGACTTATCCGATGGGATTTGTGTAAGCCTCAGCAATAAGAAATGTATTGTGAGACTGACAGCTGGGGCCTATATATAAAAATAGGCACAGCTGGTATAGCGTTAGGACAAATACAGCACACTAACTGTTTAAGTATATTCAAAAGCTGCATAAATAAAGATCTATTAACATGAGAAATGCTTCAAGAAAGTAGAAAAGACAACAAGCTCTGTGTCACAATAATGAATTCTACATATATGTGATGGCTAAGTTACGTGTATATCACAATAGAAACACAAAAATGCCATTGTTCAATTATGATATCATTGGTTACTCTGAACTTCTCCGGGGACCCATACAAATGTGACTTATAGCAGTGGCGTATCCAGGATTTTTTTCAGTGGGGGCAAACCACCAAGACCTTTCCCCAAAATAGTTATTGCTACCAACAGCTTTTCGTGTGTCACTAATCATGAATTCCATGTGAAAGTGGAAAATTTGAGGAATATCAACTATCTTTACAGAAAGTGACCTAGCAAACACAATTTTCAATAGATGATATGAAATTGCTTTTAATCTTGATAAATTTTGTCATTTGTTACGTTTATTTATTTTTAGATTTGAATGCTGGTTAGATTGTTATCTTTAGTCTATTGATGGAAATTGTGGTTTTTTGGGATGTAATTGCTGCAACATTACACCACCAGGTGGCTACACAGCAAAGACGCACTTCACTTCAGCTCTGACTTTTTTGGATAAATTTGATGTTTTAAATCACTTGTAAGATTTAAAATTTGTCTCAAAAACGCATTTTGTGACGACCTTTGGATATATGCAAAGTTGGATTAAAAACCTTTCAATTTGAAGGAGTATTTGATCTTTTTAAGTATCCAAGGTAAAAGCCCATTGGAATATTGATTTTTTCATTGGAGGGAAAATTGAAAGACACAGCCAAGCTGTGAAAAACTTCTTTGACATTCCATTGTGCTGGGAGGTCCTTTGTCTTGACAGACAATGGGTGACCATGACAATGCTTCAGCTGGTGACAAAAACAATGACCAGTCAAAGCACAGCCAAAGGAAATGTACCATTTCATGCAAGTTTGAAGGAGGGGAGCCTACTACAAAGCCAAAGCCGAAAATTACTTGGGTGAGATGCTGCCTATGTACCCACTGGTTCCATCCGGAATGTGTTTCACTTCCACAGGACGAAACAGCAGGAGTATGGAGCTGCCCCTCTTGCAGAAACATTTCGGAAGAAGTGAGTACTTTAAAAAAGACTATATTTGCTACTTGAGATTGTGAGGCGAAGCAATTCAAGTATTGATGGACTTGTTATAAAACAACAAGAAACTCTGGATGTTGTAAATCGCATGCAGCAAGTAAAAGCTAGTGCTGAGGACCCTGCTCAGGTTTCGCCAGACCCCAAAGTGTCTTTGCTTATTGGAGACTCCCTAATCAGGAATACAAAAACGAACAGCAAGCTTTTGCAAATTAAGTCAAATGTGCCAAAACTTGAGGATGTTTCAAGACACTTGCAAAACTATGATGACATGGATTGCATTTATGTTGTAAATGGCACAAACAACTGTAGCAGTGAGATGGATGCTACAGCTATTGTTGAACATTTCAAAACTGTAATATGTGAAGCTAAAAAACGAGCCAAGAAAGTTGTTATCTCAAGCATCACGCCCAGAACTGATGATGACCTTGTTCAACAAAAGATTTCTACAGTAAATCAATTGCTTGTAGTTCTGGCTAATGACGAAAATGTGACATTTGTGAATAATGATGACAATTTCACTTACAGAAATGGAGCTGCTGACAAAAGTGTACTGCACAATGATGGATACCACTTGTCCCATGATGGTATCACTCGTCTTCTCTCCAACCTGAAGCTTCAAGAACTTGCCTCAAGTACCTTGAAACCTTGTGAGAAAATCAAGGAGAAAAATGCTGGACCAGTACAGAAGACAAGTCAGATGGTGGGGGCTAGTGGAAACAGTCATGACAGATGGTATGATCAACAATTCCCCCCTCTCGTTGCCCCTGCACCGCCAAAACCCCCAGCAAGCAAAAGAAAAATCCTATTTCAAGGACATAGGCATCCGTTGTCAAATTTTTTCCCTTGCGACATTGAAATTTATAACCAGCACTTCGCTAGCTCTGAAGCAGCATACCAGTACCGCAAGGCCCTCGAATATGAAGAATGGGATGTAGCTGATCAGATTGCCCAATGCAACAAAGCTCATGATGCGAAAAAACTGGGTGACGACATCTCTACAGACCAAAGATGGTGGGATATACGACTCCCAGTGATGAGGGAGATATTAATCGCAAAATCAAAGCAATGTCCAGAATTTAGAAATACGCTGATGGCATCCGATGGAAATATCCTCGTTGAAGACACGAACCACGAATTTTGGGCCAGAGGACGGCAGTGGAAAGGCCAGAACCAACTTGGTGAATTGCTCGAAACGTTACGATCCAAAATTCCTCCCCAAACGCACAATCAGATGAAAAATTCCCGAAGCTTCACTCGTCCACAACACTCCTTCAGACATTCTAGCCAGTCCGGTGATCCGGGATGCGGCTACTGTGGTGAGAAAGGCCACAGCAGTGACATATGTGGTCATGGTAGGCCAGTACAATGCAGAAATTGTAAGGGGTACAGGCATAAAGAGAAGAAATGTTGGTATAAGGGTAACAATGCCTATTAGGACACTGGCAAGGCTTTAGCAGCCACAAGAAATCCAAGTGTTGAGCCTAGTGTTTTTATAAATAATTTAGATGAATGTTCAGAAACAAATTTTGAATGGTGCACTTGTATTGACCGTGGTGTTTTTAATGTTGATCTGAACTGTGCATCAGATGGTTGTTCTCAAGAGGCTGTTAATGCTGATAATGTTATAATGAGCGATGACATTTTTGATGACCCGCATGAAAATTCTGTTAATGACACTTCTGAGATTGGTGATTGTTTAGATGTTTCTGATGTAAATGACAGTGATGATCCATGGTGTAATCTCAAGCAACTGCGAAAAAGCCATCCTAAAAATTTGATATTTGGAATGTTAAATATAAATAGTGTAAGAAATAAGTTTCAATGTTTGCAGGATGCTATGACTGGCGATCTCATTGATATTCTCACTATATGTGAAAGCAAATTAGATGCAAGTTTTCCAAAAGCGCAGTTTCATGTTGATGGATTTTCATTGTTTCGTCAAGATAGTACCGCATCTAGTGGTGGTGTTATGGTGTATATTAGGAATGATATCCCATGTCGACGTAGAAATGAATATGAGTATGCATGTCATGACAGTCAAACTATATGTATAGAATTCTCAGTAAGAAAAGAAAAATGGTTTATGTTGTCAAACTATGTTTTACCCAGTGCTAATGTTAAGACTTCTTGTGATCAACTGAATGCAGTTCTTGATAAAATGATGTGTGAATCGTCAAACATTATATTAACTGGTGATTTCAATGTTGACTTGTTATCAAAGGGTTCAAAATTTTCGACTTTAGATGACTTGTTGCAGATGTACAGTCTAAGAAATATAATAACTGGTGCTACTTGTTTTAAAAGCTCAAACGCCACCTTATTGGATATATTGATTGTATCAAAGCCAAAACGATTCAGTGCAACACTAAATTTTAACTGTGGCTTGAGTGACTTCCACAATTTCATTGTTGCTTGTACAAAATTACATTATGCTAGGTTCAGACCAAAAGTGGTCAATTACAGAAGTTACAAAAAGTTAGATGAAGAAATGTTTAAATATGATGTGTCACATATACCCTATCAAGTTCTAGACATCTTTGATGATATTGATGACAAATTTTGGTGCTATAATAAGTTAATTATGAATGTGATTGATGAACATGCTCCCTTGAAGAAAAAGTACTTAAAGAAACCAAATGCACCACAAATGAATGGTCTTTTGAGAAAAGCGATGTATAAGAAGCGTATGACACAAAATAAGTTTAGAAAATATAGAGACCCTGTGTCATGGGAAAATTATAGAAAGGCTAGGAACAATTTTGTGAACTTAAACAGAATGTCACTAAATAATTACTTTAAAGAAAGGTGTAGAGGTGGCACCCAAAATAGAAGTTTTTGGGAAACAATCCGTCCATTTATCACAGACAAATGTGAACTAAATAATGATATTATGCTATGTGAGGATGATGCTGTTGTGACAGATCACAAAATGCTTGTTGATGTCTTCAAAGATTTCTTTAAAGATGCTACAGCTGATATTGGTCTAAATGAAAATATGAATGAAATGAACCTAAATGAAATCATTCAACATTATGCAGATCATCCTAGCATAAGGAAAATAAAGTCGAAGCATACTCCTGAATGGAAATTTGCTATTTCCCCTGTAAATGAATCTCAGGTACAGAAGTTATTAACTCAGGTCAATCCAAAGAAATCTTCTGGATATGATAATTTTCCAAGCAAACTGCTAAAACTGATAAGTCGTGAAATTTCAGCGTCAATGACATCACTTATAAATCATTCTCTAGTAAGTAATAAATTTCCTGCTGGACTAAAATATGCTGAAGTTTCTCCAGTATTTAAGAAAGATGATGCTTTAGACAAAAAGAACTACAGACCGGTAAGCATTCTGCCATGTATGTCAAAAATTTTCGAAAAAGTCATAAATGGACAAATTGGAAGTTATTTCTATGAATCTGTAGCAGAAAATCTGTCAGCCTTCCGCAACAAATACAATACACAGTCTATGTTAATTAAAGCAGTTGAAGATTGGAAATCTGCTCTTGATGAAAGTAAATATGTAGCAGCTATTTTAACTGATTTGAGTAAAGCTTTTGATGTTGTGCCCCATGGGCTCTTGTTGGCAAAATTAACTGCCTATGGCTTCCATGAAAATGATGTCGTGCTGATTCAGAGTTACCTATCAAATAGAAATTTTAGGACCAAGATCCAAAGTACAAGAAGTAATTGGTGTGAAATGATCAAAGGTGTCCCTCAGGGATCTATACTGGGACCGACCCTTTTTAATATCTTCATTAATGATATATTTTATTTCACTTGTGAATATGATGTATACAATTACGCTGATGACACAACTATATCTTATTGTGCTCAAAGTTCAATTGAACTAACTACAAAACTTGAAAGTTGTGCAGGCATAGTAACAGACTGGTTTGTTGAAAATGGAATGAAAGCTAATCCCGATAAATATCAGGCTATTGTATTCGGTAAGAAAACAGATGCTCCTGTAAATTTTACTATCAAGGGAAATGTTTTGAAATGTGTACAAAATGTTAAACTACTTGGTGTTCATATTGATTCGCAGCTAAGTTTTGATGAGCATATCAAATCAATTTGTACAAAAGCCAGTAGGCAAATTAATGCAATAATGAGAATGTCTAGACAGTTAGATACTAATGTTAAAGAAACCATGTATAAGACCTTTATTAAAAGCACATTTAATTATTGTCCTGTTGTGTGGATGATGTGTAGTAAGAGTAATTTAAAGAAATTGGAAAAACTACAATGTCGAGCATTACGCTTTGTTTACTGTGATTATATATCTAACTATGAAGAGCTTCTAAAGCGAAGCAAACAATTATCACTTTCAGTTCAGCTTATGTACAACCTAGCTGTAGAGGTTTACAAGTGTATAAATGATATTGCTCCTGCTTATTTATGTTCTTTATTTGATGCACAAAATCACCAATATGATTGCCGAGGTTTTAAGAATGTCAAGCAAAAGAAATTTAAAACAATTAAGTATGGCTACCAGTCATTTACATACTTGGGTTCAAAATTATGGAACGCTCTACCAAATGATATGAGAAAATCCACTGATATAATGATGTTTAAAAAAGCTATTAAAGATTTTAATTTCTGTGATTTACATAGGCTGGTATGATTTTATGATTGGATGTCTTAATATCGCTTTATGTTTTACTTTAATTTATTGTAAATATTTGTTAGTGATTAGTCTCTTAGATTGTTTTTAATTGTTTTTAGTCATGGAATAGCAGTCTTGCTAATTTTACTGTTGAAATGTATATCATGACTATAAATAAAGATTATTGTTATTGTTATTGTTATTGTTATTGAAAATGCTAAAAATTGAGAAAAAATGTCTTTTTTGGAGGTCTACTTAAAATTGAAACACTGTATCTGCACTAGAAATGTTGAATCCATCAGATGTTATTACTTTTCAAATTTACATTTTTTTCAAGAATTTTCGATAATTTTTCAGTTTTTCATGCCCTACTGCCAATGTAATAAATGCAATTTCTGGTGGAAGTATAGTGATTCAAGTTTCTTTCTTGGGGAATTTGCTTGCAATGAGCATGACAAAATTTAGTGCAAAAAATCACTTCCGTATCAATTGTTATTCCCTCACGCTGAATACAGGGCAATGGTGTAGAACATCCTGGACCCCGGCCAAACATTCTCTCTCCATATGTAGACAACTTAATACCCTGATATATGCTACATGTGGCTTTGACAGTGGAAATAAATACTAAAAAGAATGTGAATTCCGTGACGGTTTTGAATGTCCCTAAATTATTAATATTTAGTAATATGTCTGAATAACATGGTGGAAAAGTCTGGACAATATTGTGAAAATGCTAACAAGTTTGGAAATTTTCAAAATAGCTAAGGAAATTACTTTCTTTGCTGGCAATTCAGAGAAATTTACAGCATATCTTTTCAAAAATAGGAAAATCTAGGATCTAAAATCCAGGGAAATGAATGTTACAAGGAAATAGTGAAATAGCAAAATGTCTAAGAAAAGAAGCAGAGGAAATTAATACATGTGTTCCCTTTTTAGTTATATTTGGTAACTTAATGAAGTTATACAACATTAACAAAAAATATCAAAGATGTCTTTACAAAATTAGGAAAATCCAGGACCATCAATCTGTAGGGGAAGGGGGGGACTCGGATTAACTGATGTTGCGAATTCTATGCATTCTGTAGAGATATAAACATGATAAATGAAAGCTCTTGAGAATTTTTCTTTCAGTTCACAGAAATATCACTGCAAAAAATTATGGGGAACATTTCTTTTCAGAGAACCTTTTAACTTTAATTTTGGGTAAATTTGAAATAACATGTTGCTGATCATTTTCAAAAATTGGTAAATTTAAGGGAAAATAATGCTCAAATTAGCGAAAATTTTAATAAGAAATCCGCAAAAATCTTGCAAATTTTGTTCACTACATATTTTGATAAAAAATATTTCAAACTTCCTTAGGCCCAGTACAATTTCCATTGATCATACACACTTCGTTTGTTACATTTTGAAAAATTTTGTGCATTTTTTTTGTGGATGAGTATCATTCGAGGTCAGTAAAAAAGGGGAAAATGTGAAGAAAAAATGGGGAAATTGTGAGGAAAAAATTCGGAAATCTGATAAAACTCTTCGTATTGGGCATTTCCAATTTTTCTTACCATTTCCCAATTTTTCCCCCTATTTTTGGTAATATATTTGCAAAAATTTCCCCAAAATACTTTCGGTAACGGTAACGCTACTGACTTATAGAGCCCGCACTTCAAGATTTGAATTTCGAGTCGGCTTAAATAACTGAGTGAGATGGTTGTGCAATTCCTTTGAGCTACAGTACAACCCAATAAATTTTCCGAATTCCCACGCCCTCAGGAAGATGCCCTCACTCCCAACCACTCACTTCCAAACACTGGCCCTCAGTTGCTCGCCCTTCTATGCCCTCAGTTTGATTCCCCAGTTGAACAAACGCTGGTGCCATCTATTGTTATATCTTCAAACATATGCAATCAGGCATCATTGATTGCCTTTTACCTGTATCCCCATGTACCTGTACCCCAAGCGGTATAACAGGTTTCATTGGGAATGGCTACATGAATGTTGACTTGTGAAATGAAATTAGGCCAACATGCATATTGACACCAGTCATCTTACTTACAATTACATGAAATCGTAATTTTGTTAATTTTGGTTAGTTCTGGCGATTCTATCTGAAATTCAAATAGCTGTTAAAAATGATTAACTGATTCGTGTAAAGTATACATTCCTAATCAACAAAGTGTGTGTTTCTCAGTACTAAGTTAGTTCAATTAGTCTATTACTTGAGGACAGCCCTGAATTGCTTGCTTTGTAAACAAAACACGGGTTTTAAACAGCACAATTTTGGTTATGTGTTTGTGAAAAATACTTTCTATGTGTTGCATAGATTATAGAGAATATGTGTTTGTTAATTCTTTGGTCATGATGGTGGCTATCAATATAGGCCTACAGACTTTAAATCAAGGGGCCTAAAACCTTGCATAAAATTGCCTGATTAAGCCTAGTTGTCTGGATTTTGACATATTAAACCTTGGGGCATGAAAATATAACGGAATTAGCAAGAATATGTTACATTATCACATGTCTTTATTATATAACGGAATATATATATATATTCTATTCTATTCTATTTATTACTGCTCAAATGTTGTTAGAGCAAATTAACTGTTTGTTATATCGGGATTATGATGAGATGTTATTTCCTGAAGAAAAAAAACCAACTTATCAATGAACCAAGAAAATTTCAGGTGAAATAAATATGGATTCATGCATCATTGCACACTGGAAATCCCCTTCCAGAGGTTCATTGTCATCCTGTAGTTTCTCTGTTTGTTGAAACAATAGAAGTCTTCACCCTCCAGTGGTCACTGTAATCCCCTTTCGTACAGGTGAATGGCAAAACTCCCAAGTAATTTTAGGCCTTAAAGACCAATCATTGTCCAATGTGAATATATTTGATACTTTATCATTAAGCTGAATTATACGAAAAAAAAAGAAACATCAGGTCATTCAGGTGATTTCCCAGTTGTTCCTGCCTCATGTGCAAAGGAAAATGCAATGCAAGCCAAAATTACTAGGGAAATAAAAGCAATATATAATTGTAAGCTCCATTTAAAACTTAAAAAAAAGAAAAATCAACAGCCTATTTAATATAAAAAAATATATATCTACTATCTAGAGCAAATTAAATTGCTAAAAAGCAGCTATTGGTTTATGTCGTCCTTGTTATCAATATTGCTTAAAAGCATAATTATTTGGTAATATTACTTGTTTGTTGTATTACCATTCAGGTGGAATGCGTTCACGCCTTCATGCCCCACTGATTAGCAACAAGAACAGAAAATACCCAAACAAAGACAAAGAGATCAATGTTAATTGAATTGTGATTAAAATTTACATAAACAAATGAAATTGTGAATGATTTGAATGTAATCAAATGATTGCCGAAACAAAAGTTATTTATTTCATGTTCACAAAGTTATTAGCTTTTATTATTTTTATGAATTCGCAAAATGCAAGTCAATCCGTTTAAAGTAATTTTTAAGTCTACACAATAACATTTTCAGTTCAAGATGAAAAAGAAACTTTTTACTCTGTCCAGATTTAAATTACTCATGCGGAGCACAAGCAATGTATTATTATTTTCCACATATCAAGTCTGTTGTCATAGGTGCGGCAGGCCAAGATCTGTAATCAAGTTTTGCACTTGACTGATTGCTCAGCAAATAGTAGGAATATCAAAAGATGAATAAATATTCTATTTCCATAATTATGATGCTTCCTTAGATTCATTATAATGGAACACAATTATGTCAGGTAAAAATTACTTATATTGAAAACTGAGTAAATTACCACATTCAATTATTCATATTGTCTATATAATAATATATTTTATGAACAGAAAAATATCGTCCATAAATTATAATAATAAATTAATGAATAGATAAATTAAAATGCGTAATAATATTTAAAGGAACATAGTGTAAAGAATACAAATCACCATTAAACAAAGAAATACAAAAATGGAATTGAGAAATGTTTTTACATACAAAGACATTTTTGCAAACACAGTATGCCTATTACTTCTTAAAACCGCTTTTTTTTTTAAATGTCCAATAATATCATCATAAAGTTCACGCTACAAAATATCATTAGGTTCTTGGCATAAAGGGTGCACTGCATGTTTGATTGTAAAAGCAGTTGGTCATGGTTGAGTGAATCACCCTTGTCACCTGCATTCCAGGTAGTTCCAGGAATTTCCTGAAGAGGGATTCATGGCTGGGGATAAAGTGTTTTGTTTGCTCAGGAGGGAAAGGGCAAGCAAGTGAGGGCAAAGTAGTGGATGTGCCAGGGAGTATAGGGGAGTGCAAGTGAGGGCACCAGCTCGGAAAATTTTTTGGGTTGTACTGTACATGCAACATAGATTTTTGTTTCAAGTTATGATAATGGACGGATTATCTTAGCTGAAAACAACAAGCTGTGTCAGCTCAAAGGAATTGTGCAACCATCTCACTCAATCATTTAAGCCGACTCAATATTTCAAATTTTTACAGTGTATGGTGAAAGTTTGGCTTATAGCGAAGAGCTGCATTCCTGTCACACTTGCTGCAGAAACAGGGCTCATGTGGCATTCTTTCAAGACCTGACATTTACGGAGGTTTATCGCTGTGAGCTCGCATTAAACTTGATCATATTACAAAACTTTACAGCTGCACTCAAGGAGGAGAAGAAGCTGGTAAAACAACACAAATTATACACAGAAAATACTGATTGCTTAGTCTTGTTGTACACCAATATCCCAACAAAATAATATCTTCAAATGCCTCAGAAACAGGGAATTCAGGTTATAGGCCTCCTGGTGCTTGGGCCCAGCGGTTGAGCTTTGGGCAACTTACCTCAAGGTCCCAAGTTTGATTACCGGTCCAGCCAACCCTTGTTAGACAGCCGTTTCATATTGTCCCAAGGGTGAATTTTGTGTCCCCACCTCAACTGTTAAGCATTCATAGCTGGTGCATATGACATATTTAATTAGATTCAAATGGTATGCTCACATTTTCAGTCACTTCAGTATTTACATCCATTTGTACTTCTTCTGCATTCTCTGCAATTGCCTTAGAGCCTTCTTTGTTGACTTGAAGGGACCCAGCAGATCTTTTCAGCTTATTGACTGTTTCTTCATTTTCATTTTCAGCATTGAGAATATCCTGTGCAAAAATAAATAATTGATGCACTGAAGTGTTCATACTTACAGCCGAAGAATTATCATGTATTTCCAGATATACATCAAAATCTCCCAAAGAGGGTTTATACCTATACTTACATAATGTTATTGCTGATGACCCTTATCTAGTAAGTAGGGTCACATTCTATAAAGCCTACTTGACATGTTATCACCCACAGTCACTGATGGAGTCACACCAGTGAGGTCACAATGAACTTTGTGACACACTGACAATTTGCAAGTTTCAATGTTTAAAGATAGGCCCTAGCTGTCTTCGCATCATTGACGTCTTCCAACAGCAAAATATAAGCACTCCTAATTGCTCGACTGCAAAGCGAGAACTGCAATAATAAATTCATGAATGACAAATGCATTGTGCATCATGATCAACCCAATTCAGTCATTATTATTCAAATACAACCATATTGGGAACACTTCGTTAACGATGATATCGATTTGCAGTAACCCTTTATTTTTAAATTATATTTTTAGTTACAGAACACTCCTAGGGCCCCACTATATTAATTAGGGCACACCTATTGTGTGGATACGTCATTGCTATTATTTATGTTAATATAAATCCACCCACCTGATTTATCGTGTTAGAAGAAGCTTCATCACCATCCGCCAATCCTGAGATTATTTCTACCTCCAGTTTCTTTTCAGGCATATGCATCTGAAGCTGTGACATCATATAATTTAACTCTTCCTCAGATGGTGAAAGCATTTCTGTGCCTTGTTTGGTTTCCATTTTCTTTAGTTCTGCTTCTTTTTCAATTATCATTTCTTCTTCATTTTCATTCTTTTCTTGTACCTTGACTGTCGTTCCATCTTTGTAAGTTATCACTTCACCAGGTTTCTCTGTCTCATTCTTTATCGAATTTTCGATCTGTTTCTTGGAATCTGCCATCGGTTCATCTCCCCTGTCACCAGCCACATGACAATCCTTGGGATCATTAAGGCTGACCTTTGCAATATCACCATGAACGGACTTCGGGGATTTCTTTGGTAGACTTAGAGTGTAGTTGTCACAGTAGACATTTTTGTACTTCAGACGTCGCTGAAAAAATGAAATATGATAAAATAATAATTGTTGTATGTTTATCAAAATATGGAATTAGATTTTTGTATGAGGAAGGCTGAATATTTAAAATTGATATGAAATATAATTCTAGTGGTCTAAAGTGCAACTATAGGCTATACACTAAAATATCCCTCACATTGGTTAAATGTGTTACATCTTGAGGACTCCCGCTCTCTCTTTCATCTCATCAATCATGCAACCCTTGGGAGCGCCCAGAACTGGGCTTCAAGGGCTGCACTTACCATATCTATCTATCAACCTGGTTCAAAATTGCATTAAAAAGATTGCATGCAAAAAAGGACATCACAGTTTGCAGCTGTTTTACACTTATTGCAATGCTGGAGGAAACGGCTGTCAGATGTGACACAGAGTTCTCATATGACACAAGAGTTCAAGAGCATGAAAACAACTCAGGCGATGGATTCCATGTGCACAGACAGACAAGAAATAAATAACAAAGAGAAAAGATATATATATTGATATATAATACATTTTTATAGAAATAAAAAAAACATAGAAGTGACATCATTTGTCTCTTCATTATGGGGAGACCTCTCTATATGACAAAAGAACCACTGTCGAGAGCTCACCCCAGAATAAAGCCCATCAGAAAAGTTGGAATCTGGGGGTTATTTCCCTATATATTTACAAGCCATTAGTGTTGTATTTGCAACAGATTCATAAAATAAATATCCATGTAGCTCATCCTGGTAAAAGAGAGTGTGTACAGAAGAAAATAGATCAAGCATGGGGTCAGGAGGGTGAAAAAGAAGAATCCCGAACAGTGGTCGAAACAGGCCATGTTATTTGGGGCGGTCTCTCAGTTGGAAGACCCAAGGAGTTCAAGCCCTTGTAGCTGGCAGTCCGCAGGCCGCCAGAGGTGCCCTGAAGCCGAATTTTTTCAGATGCTCTAAAAATGAACTCTGGGCTTCTTAAAGGTATGTTTTATCTCAGAAAATGAGTTGTGAAAACCCTATTGGTAATGTATATAAATTACAAGAGGATTTTGTTTACTGATTAGGCTTTACTTGCTGCTTCATGTTCACTTCGCAGCACACTTTCAGTATTTGGGGGATTTTTTGAGGACCCCCTCTAAGTCCTTTTGAAAAATGTATTTGAGGGGGTCACATGAGCATTTGGGGGGTCAAACCCCCCCTGACCCGCCCTTATTTCGACCACTGATCCCGAAGGATTCGATAGTAACACGACACAGTATAACAGACAAGAGAGATACAGAAGAGCTAAAGAAACAAATGTGTGTACAATAATTTATGATATTATAACAAGGACATTAATTTTTATTTCAAAACTTTAAAAAAACTTATTTTGTGATTTTATCCTGATTGCACTGAATCGATATGGTCTCTCCTTACAATGGTGGATCATACAGTCTCTATCTATTTTATTGTATGAATAAAGTACAGTACAACCCAAAAAATTTTCCGAATTCCCACGCCCTCAGGAAGATGCCCTCACTTCCAACCACTCACTTCCAAACACTGGCCCTCAGTTGCTCGCCCTTCTATGCCCTCAGTTTGATTCCCCAGTTGAACAAACGCTGGTGCCATCTATTGTTATATCTTCAAACATATGCAATCAGGCATCATTGATTGCCTTTTACCTGTATCCCCATGTACCTGTACCCCAAGCGGTATAACAGGTTTCATTGGGAATGGCTACATGAATGTTGACTTGTGAAATGAAATTAGGCCAACATGCATATTGACACCAGTCATCTTACTTACAATTACATGAAATCGTAATTTTGTTAATTTTGGTTAGTTCTGGCGATTCTATCTGAAATTCAAATAGCTGTTAAAAATGATTAACTGATTCGTGTAAAGTATACATTCCTAATCAACAAAGTGTGTGTTTCTCAGTACTAAGTTAGTTCAATTAGTCTATTACTTGAGGACAGCCCTGAATTGCTTGCTTTGTAAACAAAACACGGGTTTTAAACAGCACAATTTTGGTTATGTGTTTGTGAAAAATACTTTCTATGTGTTGCATAGATTATAGAGAATATGTGTTTGTTAATTCTTTGGTCATGATGGTGGCTATCAATATAGGCCTACAGACTTTAAATCAAGGGGCCTAAAACCTTGCATAAAATTGCCTGATTAAGCCTAGTTGTCTGGATTTTGACATATTAAACCTTGGGGCATGAAAATATAACGGAATTAGCAAGAATATGTTACATTATCACATGTCTTTATTATATAACGGAATATATATATATATTCTATTCTATTCTATTTATTACTGCTCAAATGTTGTTAGAGCAAATTAACTGTTTGTTATATCGGGATTATGATGAGATGTTATTTCCTGAAGAAAAAAAACCAACTTATCAATGAACCAAGAAAATTTCAGGTGAAATAAATATGGATTCATGCATCATTGCACACTGGAAATCCCCTTCCAGAGGTTCATTGTCATCCTGTAGTTTCTCTGTTTGTTGAAACAATAGAAGTCTTCACCCTCCAGTGGTCACTGTAATCCCCTTTCGTACAGGTGAATGGCAAAACTCCCAAGTAATTTTAGGCCTTAAAGACCAATCATTGTCCAATGTGAATATATTTGATACTTTATCATTAAGCTGAATTATACGAAAAAAAAAGAAACATCAGGTCATTCAGGTGATTTCCCAGTTGTTCCTGCCTCATGTGCAAAGGAAAATGCAATGCAAGCCAAAATTACTAGGGAAATAAAAGCAATATATAATTGTAAGCTCCATTTAAAACTTAAAAAAAAGAAAAATCAACAGCCTATTTAATATAAAAAAATATATATCTACTATCTAGAGCAAATTAAATTGCTAAAAAGCAGCTATTGGTTTATGTCGTCCTTGTTATCAATATTGCTTAAAAGCATAATTATTTGGTAATATTACTTGTTTGTTGTATTACCATTCAGGTGGAATGCGTTCACGCCTTCATGCCCCACTGATTAGCAACAAGAACAGAAAATACCCAAACAAAGACAAAGAGATCAATGTTAATTGAATTGTGATTAAAATTTACATAAACAAATGAAATTGTGAATGATTTGAATGTAATCAAATGATTGCCGAAACAAAAGTTATTTATTTCATGTTCACAAAGTTATTAGCTTTTATTATTTTTATGAATTCGCAAAATGCAAGTCAATCCGTTTAAAGTAATTTTTAAGTCTACACAATAACATTTTCAGTTCAAGATGAAAAAGAAACTTTTTACTCTGTCCAGATTTAAATTACTCATGCGGAGCACAAGCAATGTATTATTATTTTCCACATATCAAGTCTGTTGTCATAGGTGCGGCAGGCCAAGATCTGTAATCAAGTTTTGCACTTGACTGATTGCTCAGCAAATAGTAGGAATATCAAAAGATGAATAAATATTCTATTTCCATAATTATGATGCTTCCTTAGATTCATTATAATGGAACACAATTATGTCAGGTAAAAATTACTTATATTGAAAACTGAGTAAATTACCACATTCAATTATTCATATTGTCTATATAATAATATATTTTATGAACAGAAAAATATCGTCCATAAATTATAATAATAAATTAATGAATAGATAAATTAAAATGCGTAATAATATTTAAAGGAACATAGTGTAAAGAATACAAATCACCATTAAACAAAGAAATACAAAAATGGAATTGAGAAATGTTTTTACATACAAAGACATTTTTGCAAACACAGTATGCCTATTACTTCTTAAAACCGCTTTTTTTTTTAAATGTCCAATAATATCATCATAAAGTTCACGCTACAAAATATCATTAGGTTCTTGGCATAAAGGGTGCACTGCATGTTTGATTGTAAAAGCAGTTGGTCATGGTTGAGTGAATCACCCTTGTCACCTGCATTCCAGGTAGTTCCAGGAATTTCCTGAAGAGGGATTCATGGCTGGGGATAAAGTGTTTTGTTTGCTCAGGAGGGAAAGGGCAAGCAAGTGAGGGCAAAGTAGTGGATGTGCCAGGGAGTATAGGGGAGTGCAAGTGAGGGCACCAGCTCGGAAAATTTTTTGGGTTGTACTGTAGGTTGGGGCAAGAGGCCCGGGTTAGGTGAGAACTTACAGCTCGGCTGGGAATGATATTTCCTCCCTCATCAAAGATCGAATTCACTTCAGGGTATTCATTATATTTTTCTTTTCGTATACAGCGCCTCCGAGCATTCTGGAACTCTTCTCTCGCAAAGTGTCTTGACCACCTTTTTGAGCCCTGAAATAAAAATACCCTGAACATTTTTAACGGACCAATTCCGACCAAAGTTATAGATTAATGCAAGTAGATATTTACGCCTATAATTGTGTAATCGAAAATCAATTTTCCAAGTAATTGGGGAGGTGCAGTTATATGGTAGTTTGATAAAATCTCATACATGTTTAGCCTAATCAGTATCAAAGATATAATAATATTATGAGTACTTATCCGTACAGTGAGTAAACCTACAATTTGCAGGAAAGAATGAACTTAGCAAATAATAATTATGTCAAATGTGAATTTGTGTCAAGAAGATCAATTTAATTGTGACTTGCAGATGATTCTTTTTTATTCATTTCCTTCACACCATCAATTAACATTTTAAAGAAAATCCAGAAAAGGAAAGGATGCATGGTTTAGAACTACATATCACGCAAAGCAGAAAAAAAAAAACTGTAAACAAAATTACTCACCTCTTTGATTTCTGTAGAAATCTTACAATGTGATAGACAATGTGCATCTGACATCCAAAAGTTAAACATCTCCTCAGAATCAGGCCTGCCATGATACATAGTTGTTTACTTGGAGTCTATGAAAGAAATTTACTGAAAATATTTACGATAATGATGTTTTTGATACCGTACATTATAATATCATAAAATCCTTATTACCAACACAACACAAAATCTAAATTATAGTAGTGTAAACAATTTTAACAGAATTCTACCTCGTCTATAAAAATCGGTGGGCAAAACGTTTTTGAAAGACTGTATTGAGATTTTGTGTTGTAAATCCCATAATATAGGCCCGGGCCTATATTTAAAGGAACTGGAAATTCTACCTCCCCTCCCCTCACACTGTGTTATTTGGAATCATTTCATAAATAGATACATGTATAGAAAGAGCACTCTCACCAAATTTCCAGCCTGCCAAATGAGTGAAGATATCAAACAATGAAGCTAAACACAACAATATTGAGTACAATTGCAACCATGGTGACGTCACAATCAGGTTGTGATGTCAGGGCCCCTGGTGGTAATATCAGACATTCTTTTTTCAGAATCAGTAGTTACTTTGACAGCTTCCTGACAGATTTTTTTGAAAAGCAAGTGCGTACATCACTTAATTTATAGGCCTTGACTATATAGAATTATAGAGGCCTGCATGGATAAAAAAATAAAGATTTTACTTGTTGTTTGTTAAAGTTAGGCACCTATGTAAAAAGAAACTAAATTGAAATGGTAGGAATTTATCGTATAAGCCTAGTTGTAAATGCTCTTTCAGTTTCATTTCTTAAAATATGGGATCAAAACTCCTGTTATTGGCACTGCATGAATAATGCGCCGAATTGGAGTAGTAATGACCATTTATAAACAACTCTTTTCACAAGCCTTTTATAAATCAGGGGATGTCTTGTCTATAAAGCATTTGTTTCAAATTATTTACATGCAGATATGAAAGGTTTAGACAAGGGGAATACAGTGAAAACATGGTGCATAAATTAAAAACTTAACAGATAATATAATATATATTGAATTGAGCTGTTATATTTGAATTTGAAAATATCTTATTTTGGAACACAGATGTAAGACCTCATCAATGTGTCACTCTACACCTGCACAACATCATAGATCTGAACATGCTGAAGTTTCATTTGTTTTCTCTTCATGAATTCTAAATGGAGTGTCAAAAAATATCAGCTGTCAGCTCTCTGCTTGTCATCATATTTGAAATTATGTTTCTTTCACACAATTTAAACATGTAGGCCTATAATAGGTTATTTTTAACCAAACATCATTCACTTTTAATCATTGGCGTAACTAGGGGGTCTCGAGCTGGGGGCACGCGATTCTCTAGGGGGGGAACCTATAATACTAAGTGTTTATCTTAGCCAAGGTTGAAAAGTTCATATGGGGGGCACCTGGGGGGCACAGGTCCAATATTGGGGGCACATGCCCCCCTGTGCCCCCCCCCCATAGGGATGCCACAACTTTTGATCTCAAGGTTATGTTTTCTGAATTTAATGGACCAACTTGAAATATCATGCAGTTAAGCTGTTCTTAAATACAATTGAGATGTCGTATTATGATTTAGGCCTACTGTTCAGATACAATACCATTGACTGTCTGAATGTTTGGAGTGATGTAGCAAGCGAAGTCCAGAGAGGCACATTCATTTTTAATGATGTCTATTTCTACTACACACAATGTCAATTCTTGTTGTGGGATGAGAGAAGGTCTGAAACTATGAGGTCCAAATTTTCATCTCTAGTTTAGACCAGGTCCTCACACTGTAAAATTTGAAAACTGTGTTGAAGCAATAATTTGAGCTGTCTGAGAATGTTGATAATTTTCAAGCTATGATAGCTCAATCCTATAAGTTGTCAAGGTATGATAGCTCAATGCTGTAAGTTGTCCAAACTAATCATAACATTAAGCTGTGAAAACATGAAAGCTTCAGTTGTTGCAGATAGCTTGACATCTCAGTCATGCCACATATAGTGCCATCTATAACAAGCACTTCTCATAAGACTGCATTTAGTTTTAAATAATTATTTACTTACAAGAAAAAAGAACATTTATATTAGACTATCCCAGAGAAAAAATGAGTAGCACACCACTTTAGCTGGTTACTTTTTTATTTTTATCTCTCTTAAATTAATTTGTGGGAGTAATTAGATGCATGCTTTCACACGTCAACCAACATTTCCAAGTCAGAGTGTGTTCAAATATAGGCTTCTAGCACTGTATACTAACTGAGATGAGCCACAGGCCATTGGGATTTATTCACAAGAAATTAATTTTTAAATCTCCTTGTGATGCAATGGTCTTTGTTGAATGCATCTTGGGCCTGTCCATGGTGTGCTAAAATGAAGCATACTGGATCAGGTGGATCCCCTTGAGAGATCAAACAATACTTTGAGATTACAGCCAATATTCATAAATAACTCTATTAGACAGGTCACACAAATATAAATCAAAAACAACTAAAAATAAGTCAACACAGCCCAAAATTTTGAGTTGTGTCAGCTTGGATCAATAAGTCAATAAAACTCAATATTTTGAGCTGTAAGTCAACACAGCTCATTGTTTTGAGTTTTCTCAGCTTGAATACCTTAGTCAACATAGCTTAGTATTTTGAGCTATCTCAGCTCGGTATTTTGAGTTATCTCAGCTTTTAAAAAACATTAATCTATGTTAGCTCAATCGACTTGTGCAACCATCTCACTCAATCAATTGAGCTGAATCAGTGCCTCCGATTTTACAGTGCAGGTAAACAAGGTTTATATCCATTAAAAAAATTTAAACTTACCTGAAATTATCATGTCTGGTCTTAAAAATAGACCTGGTTTTCTCGTGGTTTACAGTCTGTCACTTTGATATAGAAAAAGAGTGCACTGTTGCACTCGGAAAATGGCACCTCGTGTGTCATCATGCTGATTTGTCATGATCATACCCAATACTTTCAATGTTAATTTGTTTTAGGGAAGGCTTATCCCGCTTGTTGGTGACAGCCAAACAAAGGATTAGGCATCTGATTTTCACTCTAAAATGTTTCTCTTGTTGAAAGTAGAGAAGATGAAACACTTCATTGGCTATCATGACTCTCAAAGTGCATTTTTCACAGTGGACTGGACCTCATTTTTTCTATATTAAAGTGACAGATTGTAAGCAGAAACCTGGTTAGGGGTAGTTTAACCCCTGGTTTCCGAAGCTGTCGATGTGGATTTTGCACCAGCTAAGTCAGATTTTCTACTTCACTGATAATGTTAGGGATATGAGTTATTCTCTAAATTACTTTATTTCATCCTAAACTAATTTTTCTTTTTTCCCAAATTTTCCCCCTATATTTCTTTTCCCGACATTTTTTCAAAAGTTTTTGCCCCAAAATTTTTCTTTGTTTTTCAAAAATGTTCCTCACAACTTTTTCCCTGAAAATTTGTTTTTCTACATTCCACATTTTGTATTAATACACAATATCTATTTACTATTCCCCCTCCCCAAAGAATCTGTTTTAAAAAAAAAAAAAAAACAATCTTTTTCTCCGCCCCCCACATTATTTTTGGTAAATTTTATATTCCCCAGATTCCCAAATCCCTTTTTTGCAATTTTATTTTTTTCTTCCCCCAACTTTTTATTAAACAAAAACGAATTTTAGGTAATATGGTGTCTCATGCAATTTATTGTCTTTAAAATTTATTTTTTGGGTCTTGGCGTTGTCGTCCTCATGCTTTGACATTAATTTAATAATTCTTCCACTTTCTTGTGTTTCCTTCCTTCCTTTGGCTTTTCTTTTTTAATGGCTTGATTTCCCATTTTCATTTCTTATTCTCCACACTTACCAATTATATATTCGTGTTCCTTTTTTTTCCCTTCTATTCCTTTCTTGTCTTCTTCGTAATCTGGTCCCATTTGTTTATGATTTTGACTTCCTTCTTTTCCTGCTGAATGGCCGTTTTGCTTCTTCTTGTGCTCCCGTCTTCATTGTCTACTTCTTCTTTTTCTTTTATCTCCTTCTTTCAATGCATCTTCCTTCGACCAGTTTCTTCTACTTTATTTCACCTTCTTCTTGTTATTCCTTCTGCTCTCTCACTTTTCTAATATTTCTTCTTTGTCATTTTTACAAATTTTGCCGTGTCCTCCCCTGTTCTAATTAGCCTACCAAGTACATAAATACAGAACGTAAAGCCCCAATAATCCACCCATCCTTTTGATAAATTTGTTTTTCCTAATGTCCGTCCTCTTTGTAGGGCACCTATCTTATGTATTTTCCTTTTTATTCTTCCTCTTCTTTTTGCTTCCTCTCTTATTTTCTTCTTAATTTCTCTATGCTTTTAACTTCCTTCTTCGTCTTAGTTTCCTCTTCTTGGAAATTTTTCTTCACATGCCTCTCCTCTATATTTCTTCTTAATATACTTCCTGATTTCTTTTTCATATCCTCTCAGCCATGAATCTTGGTTTAACTCAGTAAAACTATGGGTTAAACTAGAGATGAAAATTTGGGCCTAATATTCTACTTTACTTCTCAGTGGGACAAGTGGAAAATATATTTATTTGAATGATCTTTAAGAACAGAATCCATGGTTTGAATTTGCACAACTGGAAAATATACTTCTGACGGAGGAATGTAGGCCAATATAGGCTGGACATTTTTTCTTTAGACAGTTTATATTGGTTAGATTTTAGCTTTTAAGATGTGCTATGGAGAAAATCAGTTATACGACTCAACTGGTTATGTCAATATATAACTGTCTTGAATTTAACAATCTCTGTTAATCTGTTACAAGATCAGCTGAGTTAATTACCCGGTGACAAAATTTACATTGAACCAAAAACTGCAGAATATGCAGCTCGAAAGTGCTTATGAGGCATTTCAGAAACTTAATTACAGCAACTTAATTGCAAGATGCATAATTCATAAGATTTGAATCAATTATTCAAGATTTTTGTAATCAATCTTCAGATATTGCCATTGGCTGTGGCAAATCAAATTAATGTAATTTCTTGTTGAAAAAGACACTTTTTCCTGAAGCGAAAAGGAATGTCGCTGAAAAGGAAATCCAGGCTAATCAGGAAAGTTAAACTTTTCGACAACACAAGCAGAATTCGATCTCAACAATAATGGTCATTTTTCTAAATATTGAAATTGAGAGTACAAGATGCAGAATGATTGTTATTTTCAGCTTAGTCATTACAGTTTTGACACACACTCAGTCGCACTGCCTTAAGCTTGAAAAAAGAAAAATCCTCCTGTAGTAAATACACAATTATTTTCAGTTGCTCCTTTTTCATTGGTGAAACACCCAAACTTGATGCCAGTCAGATAGATTGGTACAATTGGGAAACCTTATGATCAGATACCAAAATACTCTGGGTAATAAATGTACATGTTATCTTGAAAATTCTGTCCTTTCTCATCTCATCATTGTGCGGTCTACCACATTGTTTTCTCTAACCTGTTTTAGTTACATTAAAATTATTTAGTGCAAGAGAAAATAAGTATTATTGTGGAAATTAATATGAATGGCCTCATATAGTCCAAGGATCAAATATTCTACTGCACGTTTCTAATGTAAAAAATATTAGGTCTAACTATTATCGTTCCAGAAGGAAATCTATACTTTGCATCAAGCTTCTCTATAACTTCGGAGCCTTCTGAGCCTTTGAGACTCGGGATGTGATACCTCCAGGGAGTTATTGGCTAATACCCTCCAAATTACATCATTAAGTGTCCAAGGTTATTTGGTTGATGGCACACTAGGTGGCCTCCCCGAGATTATTAAACTCCTGGGAAAAGAGGAAAGCTGCTCAGGCTGTATTTGCTCATAGGATGACGTTAGGTATTTATAGAAAGGTCAAAGATATATTGTAAGTACATCTACACAGTCACTTGCCAAAGGTGGATACCACTGATCTGCAACTGTTACAGCAGAATTATGAGCATTGAGTGAGATATGAGAAAATCTGTGATAGCCATCGATTTAGAAGTTCTGTTTCATGTATACATATCTTAAGACATCAGCATGAAGTATGGCCGATTCATAACGAACCTTCAGAAGTATACCTGATATAACTGAACAAACAAGCATTTTGGGACACAATGCCTATTTAATCAGGCGAACACATAATAACACATAATTACAGACATACACAATCAGACGCATTCATTCCGACGAGACATGAAGAAATGACGGATGAGACAGGACAATACAACATTTAACATTCAATATAGATATAAGGACGTGAAGGATGATCTTGTAGGCAGCCCATGTAGAAGATCAGTATGATCGGCGCAGAGAAGGCATCTGAGCAGCGATCCAACCTGGCATGCAGGGAGGCTGAGAGGCTAGGTAATAACTTCGCAAGATACAATTTAAAGGAACTGAAAATATAAAACAGACTTGAAATCTGGAAAAATAGGGAAACATGGCCCAGTTTAAAAATGTTGAAGAAATTATGAAACAAAAAAAAAATTAATGACAATTTTTTAATTTTAACTTAGAGAGCTTGTGATCAAATAGAGATGGTCCATAGGGTGGGATGTGGGTGAACCGAGATGAGGTGAACGAGTGGCGAAATGAGAAGGAACTGGTGTTTATCAGTCCAGTGAACTCAGGGCGCCCAGAACCCAATTGGTTCAACTGGATTACATAACAGAAATTCGGCGGGAGCGAATCAAGAAAGGAGGAAGTGACTTCAGCCATCTTGCTTAAACCACCTCACCCCAGTAAGTAACAAATAAACTCTGTTAGTATGTTAAAATTCAGTCACATTGCTCTAAAACATGATACTCTTGAACACTTCAGTTTAGCCTGAATTCGTTTTTTTACTTTTGCTGACAGAATCGCACTTGGCACTCCTGTAGATGACTTTGATGTCATTAGATGTATAGAAAATGTAAAGATACAGCTTAGTAACTTGTTTGTTGTGTTTGTTAAATAAATTATTTCCAATCTTTTGCATTGTCAATTGGAAACTTTTATTTGTCTAAACCTTTTCTTTAAAAAACCTTGATAATAGTACAACTGGTTACAGGTGATTTCATTACCATCGCATTCTTGTCATTCACACTTGGCTGGGAGGAATCAATGCTAAACCAACGCTTACCACGTTTGATAAATAAAATGTATGATATTCTGCTGTTTCTCAACCAATCAGATTAACTAAAAATGGCATGTATTTAGTTGGTCTAGAATCTAAGAATCGCGTACTAATGAAATCACCTGTAACATCTGGGCCACAGCAATTGGTCCTAGGGTGATTGGTTGTCATGACCAAGCTAACTGATACAAATGAAAAATATTTGATTGAAATACCAATAGCTATTATTTTGGACAGAAACATCAATCACGTGATTGGTAGGGGGAAACGGAGCAGATTGGGACGCGGGGCACTGTGGGACGGTGGGGTTTTCCTGGATCCTGGCTAGGTATCTGATATGGTTGTGCCATCATATCTTGTAATTTCACATCCTTATGTTTCCATGGTTTTATAGACAAGTTACAGCCACATGCTGAAGTATGGCGAAGAAAAGTTTGTTTTCCTACTGCTAGAGTAAACATGGACGGGTTCAATTCGAACCATTCTGTGAACAAACCAAGAACAATGAGGCTTTTTCAGTGCTCGTATGAATTTTATATAATGTAACAAACAGTTACGAATTGCTATCTTGATAAACACACTCACTGGTGCCTGAGAAATTAATATTTTGGTGCAAAAGTCATATCGGGGCTCATTGGGACAGTGAATTCACGGCACATTGGGACGCACTTAATATGACAGAATTCAAGTGTCCAAGTCAACTGAATGACCTGGGACAGCACCCAACAGGTACAGTACAACCATCAAAAAGTGGCTCGTCAGTTTGGATCGACACTTATCTATTGATCTGTAGAGATCCATGGTAATCTTGGTTGATATGGAGTGATTGATCTGGAATGATCTGTTGCGATCTGTATCTATTAATCAAAATTTATATTAATGAATTCACTTTTCTGTGCCCATAACTTATGGATATGTTTTCTTAATCAATATGTTCATTTGTCAGATGGATTTTATCTGTTCTTTGACATTATTGATTTTCACTAAAAGTGGATTAGTAGATCACTACAGAAAGAGTTACATCATCTCAGATTACTACTGATCACTCTTTATCCGGACCACTCTGGATCACTACGGATCACCATGTTGAGCCATTTTTTAGATGGTTGTACTGTACTAATATTACTTGTAATCAGGCCACAGTGAATAGAGGTATAGTGGATTACCATGCTCTGCAAACAAATTTGTCGCAAAGCACTGTGTGTTACTTACATAGATGTCCTCACCAAGGACAGTTAATGTTAAATGTTTAAAACTGTTTAAAGTTATTAACAACTGGCACTACAAGGTATTAATGCACTGTATATTGTCTTACGCACTACTTATGGCCTGGTGCAAATTTTTGTGTCTTTCAGGTGAAGCCAGCATTGTATCGCCAACAAAACCATGCAAAATGAGTATATTACATCCAATGGCACCTTGTTATGTTGTAAGCTGTTTTGTCAGTAAATGTTACAAATTTCAGGGCAATCGGAGCATTGGTTCCAGATATCTGAGGTCCTGAACATCCAAAAAATGGACATTTTTGAGCATTTTAGCGTGACATGCATATTTTGAGCAATGTTTAACCCTTCATTTGGAGAATAATTTTAACAATTTGTCCATGGAAAGCATTCTCAACTGTGGCCATGGGAATTCTGGTTCTATGACTATCAATTTCAATTTGATGCTCTGTGTATTTGTCAAATAGTGTCAATGAGACTCCAAGTGGCAAATGAAGCCAATAATTTAAATTTTAGCAATTTCTGTTTAACAACTCTGTGTACCTGTTGGTTCACGATATTCTATGTTGTATTAGCTCTCCCAGCGCAGTTTGAGGATCCCTCTATACATATTAAACCTCATTTCCTTGTACACATGTCATAGCAACTTGTTTTTTATCTCTTTTTCTTGCTTAGTAGAAGTTGTCCCGACCCTAACACTAAGTTTATTGATACCCTCAGTCCAACAAAGGTTGACTACACAAACCTTTTTACTGCAACATTGTCTCTCAGCAGTAGCTCAATTGTTTAGGACCAAAAAGGATGCATACACCTCTCTGGTTTTTTAACTAATGTTGAAAATTGTTGTTTGTCCCGACCCTAACACCTCTGTCCCGACCCTAACACCCCCTGATTTGCACCTCTGTGTGACCTGAAACTTTCTAGCTTTTAACCAATGATTTTTTTCACTGCTTGCTATTCACAGGGGGCTATGACAAACTAATCGAGTCCTCTATGTAATTTGAGATGGCACAAAGTGCCAAAAGGACTCTAGAAAGTGTTTGGACCTGCAGGAGGGGGGTAAAAAAAAGTGTAACATTAATATACTTTAAGATTATAAAATAACATTCTTTAATGAATGAACTAGCTATCAAAAGTTTAAAATTAACTAAGGAACACTATGTTAGCCTAGCAAGATGACTTAAATGTGCCACTGGTCTCTGGCTGCTGGGTGAATTGTCTCATGTAGCTGAATGCAGCACCCAATTCATTGGTTTTAGCTTGTCTTTAGACTAAAAAAGTGAATTTACTTAAAGTCTTTTTTCAAACTGCCCTGAATTCCACAAAAAAAAAGAAGATTATAATGTAATGTAAAATTACCATTAAGATATATACCAGAGGGCATCTCCCAACACTAACACCCCTGCCTTTTCCCCTCCACTTCGTCAATAGGCAGGTTCCTGACACTGTACCTGAAGGTGAACATGATGGATGTGAATCAAACTGTCACAGATGGCTGATGGTACTAAAGATACAGTTATTGCTACAGACCTGATATAAGCAGCCATTTTTCTGTTTTATTATTAAAGCTATGTATGATCTCTCTGGTTCTTTGGTGTTCAGCACTGGACACCACTTGACTGTGGCACATGATATTCAAAAATTTCTAATTTACTAGATGTACTGTTGTCTACTATGTGTATTATACATGAACAATTTGTACATTATGACATTAGCAGAACCTCAAATTGGTCTTGTTTGCGCAAGAATAGTTCCATGGATAGTGTCCCAACATGGCCAACACTGAGAGATTTTCATCTCACCAGCTTCTTATTTTACAAACTACTTATACTTTTATGACTATTTTCTTTTATTCTGTTGCACATCTCCAACAGCAATGTTACATCCTAATAGACACCTTGTACAATGACATTCTGCTTTCTGAGTGGAAAACCCATCTATAGGTACTTGCATAGAGAGGAACAGGACAGCAACACTTTATGGTCCCCATAGTTCAACCTGCCCCCTTTTTGATGATTCCAGTGGCACATGCATTATAAGACCCCCTGTTGTAAGACCGACTTTTCTGATGTGACCACCTTCTTCATGCACACAGTAGTTATTTTAGTGCAATTTTTCAGTTTTTCACCCCGCGAGAGACCACTTCATGTCCACAGAAGGGGCGGTCTTATAATGCAGGGACCATTGTTACCCTTTAAAATATTTAATTCTGTGTATAATTATTATATATGAAATAATATATGAAATAATCAGCTGTTCAACTAATTGTTTTTTTGTAGAGTTCCATCAGGTGTCCCGACCCTAACGCCTAAAACTAAAGTTTCAGTGCCATGTCAGCATTTAATATCTTCAAGGTTAATGGCTGTATCTATTCGAATTTTGAACTGTAAACTAAGCTGTGTATACAGAGCAATATATGACCATCTTTATCAGCTCAGAATTGAATAAAGCTTTGTTAGGAAGATGTTTAATTCTACCTTGTTTTAAAACGGGGCGAATCAGTGTGAAAAATGGCAGTCTTGAAAATTTGGAACAATTTAGAAAGTTCCATGTTTTGCCAAAATATGCATGCATGTCATACAATGTCAAACAGAATCAGAAATTGGTTAGATATGACTTATACAATGCCTATGACAGAACTTAGCCAAACCAGGTTTTAATGATATGTTATAGCTTCTTTCACTGAAAAAATCACAATATTTTTTTTGAAAATGGTTACTTATCCCTGATTCTTTGCTTACTTATTGCCACAAATATATACTTTAATTTGCACCAAGATTCCATGCAAAATCAACACCTTTATTTTTCACTCTCTTGTCACGCTCTTATTTGCACCAGGCCTTATATGTTATATCTATTGCACATGGAGTGTTAAAATGATTTTTTAATTGATGTCCCAATGTGCCACGCCAGGGCACATTGGGACAGTCATTTTTACGACTCACATTTTGCTATCTGACTGCAAAGGGTAGGTGCCTAGTTTATCATACCTTGCATTTAAGTTGGTGATATTCATGCAAACTTCTGAGTTCTTTAGCGCTTTCAGCATTGAGCAAAATTAGTAGACATTAAAAGCGTCCCAATGTGCCCCAGTTCCCCCTAATTATATAAAGGTAATTTTTAACCTAATAGGGACCTTTGTTTTGTAGCATTGGTTGCAAGCATTTGTTCCTATGAATTTGGAAGTAAGACCTCTGATTCAATCAGTTAAATGGTCCACCTACCCTCACAAAATATCTGAAATTGATTAGTGCTGGGCATCAGGTGTGAAGGAGTCCCTAGTGCCTTTCCTAATCTCAATTCAGGAGCTGGGATTGACCAAAAGGCCGCAGGTGGGTAGGCCTGCTGATCAGTTTCATCACACTCTTCGGAAGATAAAACACTGCATTTAGAGTTTATCAATGCCACTGCTGACCAATTATTTTATACTATCAGCAAGTGTGTTGAATGTCTTGTTTTCACTCTTAGCAAGTGTAAAAGAGAAAGACTGAGCTTTCAAAACAGCTTGAACGTTAAATGTATCTTCCAGTCACCCTTGATCCCATTTGTCTGTATTATAAATTATCATTTATTTGTACATGCAAAGTGACAAGTAGTGAAACAAAAAGTCTTTAATATCATTTGAAGCACTTGAAAAAAAAAACGTGACTCTCAGAGACTAGGTTCGAATTCAACTCCCAGCACTACACAACATTGGCACAACAGTATGAACTTTTCGTAGCCTGAAATGACTGCAAATCCCCTGATCCTCTGGTTGGTTAATTCACTTTTCAGCTTTTTTTAAACAGACCTGAAATGCCCTTAAATGATGCTCAATTAAAGGCATTTGCGCAGTTTTACAGCAAAATTTTTGGCATCAAGAAAACATGTCAAAGGAAAAAAAAAAGTTTTGGTGGGGGGGGGTCGCTGCATCTTTTAATAGGAAAAAATGCTAATTTAACTAAAAATATGATACAAACACTAAAAAAGAGGCCGAGGGATGAATTTTAATAGTATTAATTCAAATAAGTGTCAAATGAAAGCAGAGAAATAGCACTATATGATGCTGCAGGTGCTTTTTTTAATTTTGGTCTGTGTACTTTTTTTTGCCGATTAAAGATGCCAAAAATTGCTCACTTTCAAATAAACCCATGGAACCGGGATTAAAATTCAAAAAAGTTCCTCCAGTGTCATAAAGTGCTACTCCGCTACTTTCATTTGACACCTTAGTTGCATTTCTAATATTAAAATTCATCCATCGGCCTCCTTTTTAGTGTTTTTATCATATTTTGAGCTAAAAATAGCATTTTTTTCCCATTAGAAAATACAGTGACCCCCACCCCCCCGGAACATTTTTTTTCTCTTAACATAATTGCTTTGAAGCCTTATGCCGAAAATTTGGATGAAATATACAGAACTGAGTTTAATAGAGCGGCATTTAACGATATAGCAGTGTAGCCCTCAAAAAGCTCAAAAGTGTATTTTAAAACCAACTGGAGTCCACTCATCATCTTCATGTTGGCAGAGCTCTATCACGAATACCGTTGAAAAGTCATATCACAATTTTAGACTCCCGATATGTTGTGTTTATTTATAGAGATTATCAATCAAAATGTTGTGGATGAAGAATAGGGTGGTCCACATCTCAATGGGACCACATAAGTAAAACAAACACATGCAAAATTTCAGCCGAATCGGTTATTATTTAGAGGTGGCACAAAGCCCTAGAAAATTTGGTCAATTTCTGAGATCTTTCTCCAAAGTGAATATTTTTTCCTGATTTTTTAATATATGATAAAATTGGCATGGCAAATTAATATCTGGGGGTAATCTTTTATTTATTATTGATAGATAGTGAAATTTTGCCTGTTTTTATAATAAATGTTTTTATAATAAAATGTTTGATATATGCTGACATGCTGCAAAACATTTTAAGTCAGAAAGAATATCAGGACTGGACCGGGCATCCAGAACATACTAAATAGGTTACTTGATCAAAATAATATACTGTTATTGCAAGATTTGCAGCTACCCATGATTTTGAGGTCTGCCGATGGGCAATCGCATTTTAAACTTCAATGGCTTTGTGCCACCTCTAAATATTATATGATTTTGCTGAAATTTTTACACAATGCCTTTTCACCATATAAGATCAGAATGCAAGATTCAAATCGAAGAAATTCAGAAGAAAGTGTTTTTGGACCACCCTAATGAAGAATATTGGGAAAATAAGTCTTGGTTGTTGTCCCAAAACATGTTGCAAGTACTCGTACTTTGCATTTTTGGCTCTCTTAATGAGCATTCTCTTGTTTTCTCCTGCAAAGGGTACACTCGTAATAGCCGCCCCAGAATATTGAGTGTCCTCCCACTCAAGAATTCCTAGTTATTTCACTGTCGTGGTTCAATTTCAGCCTGCTTAAATAAATGTGTTCATATTTACCAATTGATATCCGACAAATAATTTTAGAAATTAAACTTGTCAAACTGTGCTGATGTTTTCTTTTTTATGAACCAAACAATTCATATTTGATCTCGGTCAGCCGCAATTTCCTTGACATTTCCTGAAATGTTTTTGTGTTGATTTCAGGAAGTTCCCCTTCTCATAATTAGAATTGAACAAGTTCGAACAAAACTTTTTTATAGGATCTTCTCATTTCTTACAGAACTCGTGCCAATATTCATTTCAATACTATTCCATCAAAGCAATACATGTATATTTTATAGAAATCTTAACATTAAGTATTTCATAAAATGTCCAGAAACAACTATATATTTTTTGGTGGGGGGGGGGGTTCTAATTTTTTTATTTAGCACTCACAATCATAAGACAAATTTTTATAGAGTTCAACAGCCTTCACTTCAGCAAAGTGTGACAGCCCTCTGTTTCTCAATAAAACAAATTGCAGTGGAAAAGGTGCAAAGAGATAATCTATAGCAAGTATGCAGCTTTACAGTATTCTGAAAAGCTGCCTCAGTTAACACCAAAGTGATCTGTCAGGCCAATGGATGGGGAAATTACTTCAAAACAGACCTTGGTCATTTCAACTTTTCGCAACTATTAGCCTCCTACGGTTCCTTGCCCATTTTTCCACTGACCTCTGCCATGAGTACACACGTCAGCCGAAAAAGGCATAACAGGCAGCTGGAAATGTTTGCTTTCAGCTTTGAAGGAGATTAAGTTTTCATGATGACTACATAGTGGTAGTTTATGGATATAGCAGGTGCTCCTGAGAATTGACATGACATTCCTGAGAATTGACATGACATATCTGAGGAGAAGGATCTACAGAAAACAGAAAATTCAATTCAAATGGCGGAAGAAACTTACATGTCATTGCAATCATGGCTATCATTATTTTAAAATTTGACTGTAGCCGCCATCAAGTGTGTTATGCCCTTGAGGAGTTTCCAAACTATTACAGCATAATACTAAGCTTTCAACTCCACACAAGCTTGAAACAGCCAATGAAGAAAGATCTCAATGGTAACTATGTGTGGAATTGTGTCAGACAGGTCAAACATCAATGTCAAATTAATTACTAATCGTATGTGTGCATCTCCATTTGTTTTTCCAGCATGTATACTCATTGTATAGCGATTAAATTTTTATCTTAGTGAGGTCTCCATGCCACATGTAATTTTCATTTCTATATGGGCTAAATAAAATATGTCTGAGTCTGTGTCTGTATACAAGCACAACTGAGTATTAAAAATGCAATGCTTCCATGTAAGCCATCCAAATTCTACCTCTTGCACCCTTGTGAATTCACTCACCCACTCACATGAATGCATAGCTGGTTATTACCTTCACTCCCAGAGGATGAAGATGATGCAGAACTAGTGTCACAAGGGATATCTAAAATGACAATGAGCAACTCCTTTGCCTAAAGAATAGCACTGAGTAGAATATTCAACAACTTATCAAACAAAATACTGTATACAGGAAATAATTCTGTAAAACGATGCCACTACAAACATTTCATGTGCTTATAATACTTTTTTTGTTGTTATTCATTGCTCAATGAACTGGCATGCTTTAATGGTTACTTAGCAAGATATACATTGTATATAGGCCTATGGCATAATTATAAAGGAACTCTGTTGGCTACCTTTTACCATTCTGCGGAAATATGTATTCGGAAGTGGCTGACTATGTCATACATTCTCACAACCGGACCATACAGACAGAAAGTACAAAGGTGTAGGCATACAGCAAATTACTTTTCTGTTTCTTGGTTGATGAGCAATATATTTTAAAGGCAAGTCTCTTGATCCAGATTTGCTAGATTTCAGCTTTTAAGATGTGCCATGGGGAAAATCAGTCAAACAACTTAACTGGTCATGTCAATATCTAATTGTCTTAAATTAGGCAAATCATTGCCGAATGAAATCTTTATTGAGATAAGTGCAGTTATATTAACATTGAACCAAAATCAGCAGAATATGCAGCTCGAAAGTGCTTATGAGGTATTTCAAAAAGTTGATTGAAGCAACTTAATTGCAAGTTGCATAATCCATTATGTTGGAATCAATTATTTAACAGTTTTTGTAATCAATATTAAGGCTTTGATATTGGCTTCGGGCAGTCTGGTGAAAAAGGGAACTGCATGCTGCTGCCACCTGGCACAAAAGTTAGTTTTGTATGCTTCAGCATTGCAGCTTCAAGGAAATAGTTCCAATTTCATGGCACATTCACAAAGTTTCTATTCAAAATTGAGATTACTCAGGGTGAAACGCGCCAATCACTTGCTCTAAGGAAGTAGACAAGGCCATCAGTATACTCAGAAACAGCCCTGGTTTCTTCCAAAATTTTTTGAGTTCCCCAGAATGGGTTGGTGTGGACCACTCGCTGGAGCTCGCGGAATTTCACACTTGCGACTAGGTGGCAACACATGACAGCATACAATGTCATGTACTTTCTGCCAAGCTGGAAAAAATCAGTGGCAATGAAACAGCGGTCCACTTGTAGACAGGACTGTGGGCATGTGGCAAATTTCTTCTTGAAAAACACACTCTGTCTTGAAGAGAAACGTATGTCACTTAAAAAGAATCCTTGCTAATCAAATGATTGCATAATATTTAATTGTCTCAAGTTTAGCAATCTCAGTAAATCTGCAATGACTTCAGCTGAGTTAATTACCCAAAAGCAAGGTTTATATTGAAAAAAAAAGAACTGCAGAAAATGCAGCTCAAAGGGCTTATGAGGCATTTCAAAAACTTAATTACAGCAACTTAATTGCAGGATGCATAATTCATTAGGTTTGAATCAATTATTCAAGATGTTTTGTAATCTTAAGACATTGCCATTGGCTGTGCAAATCAAATTAATGTAATTTATTGTTGAATAAGACACTTTGTCCTGAAGCGAAAAGGAATGTCGGTTTAAAAAAGGAAATCCAGGCTAATGAGGAAAGTTAAACTTTCGATTGGGCAAATGGAAATATTTGGCACTGAAAAATTTGAAATGTCTAGATAATAGGTATGGGACATCTTTTGCATTAAGAGTTAATGAATCATCATGGCTCATAGATCAAGAACATATTTCCAAATTTTATAAAAAAGTAATTTTGGACTTTCAGGAATTGAGAAGGAAAACGATATGTGACAATGAGAGGCAATCCATTTGGTGCAATAATATTATTAAGTTCAATGGACAGCCATTGGCTTTTGCACATTGGGCAAAATGTGGGATTATATACTATGAGGTTATACCATGGGTGGAGGCAGTATATCCCTGGTATAGTCACCCAAGATCCAGTATATCCCGAGACCCGAAGGGTCGAGGGATATACGGGGTCGAGCTTGACTATACCAGGGATATACTGCCGCAACCCATGGTATAACCTTTTTATCCAATGTCTTTTTTTTTAACTTTTTTTTTATATCACTGTAAAACAGTTTGAAGCACTCAATGTGAATGCAGCTGTGCTACAAAAATATCAATACTCTTAATTGGCAGCACTTAATTGCCTTACATCACAACAATCAGCAAATATGCTAATATCTACATGCTAATAAGCATGATATATAGGGGCACTGTTGCATTTTGATTGGTCAGTTCCAGTATATCCCTGTTGATCTCATTATCTTTCAGTATATCCCTGCTGACTAATTAGCCAAAGGAATTTGATTGGTTGAACTAAATATATCCCTGTTTCTTTCTGTTGTATTTCCCTCTCTCAATCTGTATTGACCAGGGAAAAGCTCAGTATGAGGGACACAAGTTGGCTAGACATGGGATAATTAGATCAAATAGTTAAAAATGCAGAAATAGATGAAGGATATATAACTGCAAAGCTGACAAACAAAGCATCATACATTTTTGACATAGCAAAACTGAAGTCTGCCATACCAAACAATTTGTTGATTAATACCAATGATACCAAAGATTATACGATGATAACACAATCTGACAAAGAACAAATTTTGCAGACCTGCTACCATATTTCAAAAGAACATAAAAAACCATTAATCAAATGGAAAAACAAAGATTTATACAATGTCTTCTTGCACAATAAAGGTATAGTACTATAGATATGAAATCCAAAATTTATTGGCAACGTAAATTTAATGACAATGATATTGACTTTGATGTGTGGTTCAAGTGCAATTTTACATCCAAAATCATTCCTCGCAAATGTTTAGATTTCAATTGGAAAATCTTCCATGGTAAAGTGAGCACTGAAACTCATATGAAAAGAATGAAACTTTCTGATGGCATATGCACTATTTGTAAAACTGAGTTGGAAAATCTTGACCATCTATTACTAAAATGCATGGGCATTAGTTCAATTTGGTTAGCCATTGAGAATATCATAAAGCAGTTTTCAGGAAAGGATGTTTTACTTGATGAAAAACTCATTCTATGTGGTACTTTGTCACAAAGGGACTTTGAACTTGAAGTCATTGATGTTATACTATCTATTGCAAGATATATTATATGGAAAAGGAGAAATAGACATAGATATGAAGGTGATAATATCAATATTCAAGGCTGTTTAAAATGGATAATGAGAGAGGTTAAAAGTCATGTTGAAGTGCTATTAAGAATGAAAACAGTATTACGTGACAAAGATAAATTAATCTTGGAAAGACTGTATTATGTTCTATAATTTATAATATATAAGTTTATTATATTTTATTTGGGGTTGAATTTGGTTTGTATATATATATACAGGAAAGTGTAAATAATTGCGATGTAGTGTTGTATTGTTTATACATGCATACATATTAATGGGTAAAATAATTGGTCTATTTATTCATTATAGGCCTAATAAGAATGGTTGGGATATAATTATATATAATAAAAGACTGTATATATATGGTGGGGCATCCAACTTACTCGTGTTATTTTGATGAATTAATTTGAATAATAATGGGAATTTAGCATGGTACTGTATTGCTTAGATGTGTAAATATGAATGGGTAAAATATTTGAAATAACTGCCTTAACTGACTGTTATTACTCTTTCGATGTTTTCGGTGTTGAATGACTTGTACAATATTAATTTGGTAAAAGACTGTAAATATTGTGGTATTGTTGGGCATCCTTCATAATTCTTGTTAATTGTATGAGCTAATGTTCTCTCTGTATATATAACTTGTTACTGTAACCTTGTTAATGATTGAATAAAAAAAACAAAAAACAAAAAAAAAACTGATTAGATATCTGGGCAACAGTTATTTCTCCAAGGGTGATCGATTACAATAACCTAGCTAACGGATACAAATCAACAACATTTATTTGATTATGATATCCAATTGATAATATTTATGATTGGTTAGAAAAATCAGTCACTTGTATGGGGTATTAATATTTATCAGTAATTTTTAATCCAAAATGCTTTACAAGCAGGGTTGCGCCCATTTGTTTTCCAAGAATTGGAAAGTAAGACATCTGATTTCATCAGTTGGATTGCAACTGCTCTACTTACTCTTGAAAACAGCTGAGATTGATTAGAACTGGGCATCAGGTGTGAAAGAGTCCCTTGCTCATTTCCTAATCTCAGTTCAACAGTTTCATCAACAGGGCGCACGTGGATAGGCCTGCTGATCATTGATCAAGTTCGTCACACTCTTGGGAAGATAAAAAATTGAATTTGTAGTTTTTCTATGTCACTGCTGACTAATTATATTATACTACCAGACTGAATATGTTTTAAACTCTTAGCAAATGGAAAAAAAGAATAGGATTTTAAATTAAAACAGCTTAGACATTATATGTACAGTGTATCTTACAGTCACCCTACGTCCCATTTGCCTGTATTATTAAACATATTGATTTTGCTAACTGACAAATTGTGAAATGAAAAATCCTTAATTTAATTTGAAACAAATGAAACAATTGAGACTCTCGGTAATCAAATTCGAATCCCACTCCCAGCACTGCACAACAGCGTGAACACTTTGTCGCCTGAAATGGCTGCAACTCCACAGCGCAACTCACCTCATCTTCATCCTCATATTGCTAGAGCTCTATTAAGAATTGATAACGTAGAGCCCTACACTGCCTTCGCCATTATTTTAACTGATGAGCCATGACACAATTTTAGGTTTCTGATGTGCTGTCTTTATGTTTCGAAAATGTCAATCAGATATTGTGGATGCACAATGTAGGATGTTGAGAAAAAATAAGTCTTGGTTGTTTTCTCCTATGATCCTCTGCTTTTGTGAACTCTCTTAGTCTTTCACTTTGATAAAGAAAAAATGAGGACCACTTTGAGAAATGCACTTTGTGACTCATGATAGACTTGATAGCTGATGAAGCGTCATATTCTCTTCTTTCAACATGGGAAACATAGAGGCAGTTTGATTGGTTGTGATCGAGAGAAGGCCATTTGACTTGTCATAACTGATTTTGGATTGAAAATCAGGTGCTTAATCCTTTCGTTTGGCTGTCACCAACAAGCGGGAAAAGTCTCCTTAAATCAAATTAACATTGAAAGTATCGGGTATGATCATGAAAAATCATCAGTATGATGACACACAAAGTGCCATATTCACATTGCAACAGTACACTCTTTTTTGGTATCAAAGTGACAGGCTGTAATGAGATTTCTCTTGTTTTGTCCTGTGAAGGGTAAACTTGCAATAGTCTCTCCAGAATATTGTGCGCCCTCCCTATCAAGTTATGTGATTGTCACAGTTCAATTTCACTTTGCTTAAATCAATGTGTACATATTTGCCAGTTGATGTCTCATCCAAAGTTTTAGAAATGAAGATTACGCTCAACTTGTCGAGCTAGGCTGATGTTGTCTTTTTCATGAAGACAATTCATGTTTGATCTCGGTCAGTCGCAATTTCCTTGACATTTTCTTAATGGAATTAGTGTTGATTTCAGGAAGTTCCTCTTCTTATAATTAGAATGGAACAAGTTTGAACAAAACTTTTAATTGGATCTCCTCATTTTTGTATTTTTTTTCTCAAGCCAATATGCATTTCCATGCTACTCTATTAAGGCAATGCATGTACATATTACATAATTTTTAACATTAGGTTTTTCTTTAAGACATCCCAAAAGAACAATATTTTTTGGTGGGAGTGCGGTTCTAACTTCTTATATAGCGCTCACAATCATAATACAAATTTCTAAAGAGTTCAAAAGCCCTATGTTTCTCAATAAAATCACTTGCAGTGGCAAAGGTGCTAAGAGTTAATCTATAGCGAGTTTGCAGCTTTACATTATTCTGAAAAGCTTCCTCAGTTAACACCAAAGTGATCTGTCAGGCCAATGAATGGGGAAATTACTTAAAAAAACACCTTGGTCATTTCAAATTTTCGCAACTATTAGCCTCCTATTGTGCCTTACCCATTTTTTCATTGACCTCTGCCATGAGTACACACGTCAGACGAAAAAGGCATAACAGGCAGCTGGAAATGTTTGCTCTCAGCTTTGAAGGAGATTACGTTTTCATGTTGACATATTCACAGTGGAGGTTTATGGATCTAGCAGGTGCTTCTGAGAGTTGACATGACATATCTGAAGAGAAGGATCTACAGGAAACAGAAAATTCAATTTATATGGCACAAGAAACATGCATGTAATTGCAATCATGGCAATTATTATTTTAAAATTTGAATGCTTTTGGGGAGATTCAAAACAATAACAACATAATACTAAGCTTTCAACTCTAAAGCAGCTGAAACAGCCAATGAAGTAAGATCTCAATGGTAACTATGTAATGTGTGGAATTGTGTCAGATAGGTCAAACACTGATGTCAAATTAATTACTTATCGTATATGACTATATGTGCATCTCAATTTGTTTTTCCAGCCAAGTATAGCGATTAAATTTTTATCTTAGCGAGGTCTCCATGCCACATATAATTTAGTATTAATATTATGTATAATATTATGTAATTTCGTTTCTATATGTGCTAAATAAAATCTGTCTGAGTCTGAGTCTGTATACAAACACAACTGAGTATTAAAAATGCAATGCTTCCATGTAAGCCATCCAAATTCTACCTCCTTGGACCCTTGTGAATTTACTCATCCACTCATATGAATGCATAGCTGGTTATTACCTTCATTCCCACAGGATGAAGATGATGCAGAATGAGTGCCACAAGGGATATCTATATGACATTGAGCAACTATTTTGCCTTAGGAATAGCACTGAGTAGAATATCCAATACCTAATCCAATAACATACTGTAAATAAATTATTTGGTAACGTTATGCGGCCCAAGTAGCTATTGCTACTCCTTCCATTGAATAAATGTTTTAAAATAATAAAGGGCATAAGTAGCAATAGCTACTTGAGCCTGTCGAAAAAATGTATTTCAAGAAATACACATCCGATCACCGGTCCGAATTTTTACCCTTGCTTGGCGTTTATAATGCACATTTCAATGCTTTCATTGATGTGACCTAATAGCAGTGACATTACCAGTGTGACCTAATCGCTGCACCCTCATTACTGTGCACTCCTCCTGTTAAATCAGCCCACCAAGTGATGTAAAGTCAGAAACATGCATTGATCTTGCCTTAGCTTGCAAAAATCACCCATAGAATATGCACTGGCATAGTGTTTTTGGGAAATTTGGTTTTAAGTTGCATTTAGAGACAGCAGACAGGACTAAAATTGCTGTACATTTCGCAGACTCCGAAGAGAATAGCAAAGCTGAGTTAGCACTTCATGGCAAATGCATCATAGGCCAATTGTAATATTTGTGAAAAAGATCCGGAAGATAAACTATGGTATCGTTAATGTCAAAAGGCACAGAGTTTGCCAATCCTCAACATTGACCAGGCTACTGCTGCTCAAGCGACAATGGAATTATGCTCCCTGCTGTCATAGACATTTGATATAGGAGGCTCAGTGTCACATAAACTGAATTATGAATACTTTAGGAGAGACACAGGGCTGCTTGGCATACTCCTTTCTTTGTAAGAGGACAGAGAAGCTAATATTGTCAAAAAAATGCCGATATTGAGAGAGAGTCCAAGAAGCTGGATTCAGTTTCTCATTTTTAAAACAATATATTATATTAAGATATAATGTTACGAGAAATTTAATTTTGAAAGATTATATAGCAGGAGCGTTGGTTATGTGGTAGCATGCTTCGCTGCCAATCGCATGGGTCCAGGGTTCAAAGCGAGTTATTACTGGGTTCTGGGCCTATGTCGGACGGCTGTTTCAATTATCCTTCGCCTCATGACTGTGTCCTGTCCTAATTAGACTACCAAGTGCATTAATACGGACATAAAGCCCCAATCATCCATCAATTAGAAGATTAGATTTATATCCATGAGACATAGATCATTGGGAAGTCTGAACATACATCAACCAGTTCTTCTTATTTTATTCAAGTATGGGACACTAACATTATCATGTGTTTGCTACACATCATCATTAGACAAAATATTACAAATAAGCTCTTTAATGATCAATTATGTGAAGCCAGGGCCACATTAATTGCATGCCATCTTCAATTAGTGTAAAATGCAAACATCTGAGTTGATAATTAAAGCGTGACCTTGACAAAATTGTCAATTTTAATCACCAAGTGCCTTTTTAAAAAGAAAACAACACCATTCAAGTGAACAACTAACTTTCCGGGAACAAAGCAAAAGTCATATATAATCATTGATTCAGTGGCGGTTGAATAAATTGTGCGTTTGTGCTATTCATGTTGTCTGAAAATATTACATCCTCCGCTAATGAAAGCATGATGTTCTCGGTGAGTTTTTGTAAAACTACATTTTGTAACACTAATTTAGTGAGTAAAGTGAAAATTTCATCTAAGTCATGATAAAATCAAGTGAACAATGATTTTAACAAATTAATTATCGTTGTCATGTCACAGATCCCATTCAATATGTCATAAGTCGGCATAATTTCACTTATTTAAAAAGAAAGACTATGTAGCATGTAGGGGGAACGCGAGCACATTGCGATGCGGGGCACTGTTGGACGGTGGGGTTTTCGTGGATCCTGGCTAGGTATATGATATGGTAGTGCAATCATATCTTGTAATTTCACATCCTGATGTTTCCATGGTTTTATAGACAAATTACAGCCACATGCAGAAGTGTGGCGAGCAAAAGTTTGTTTTCTACGACTAAAGTAAGCATTGACGGGTTCAATTCGAACCATTCTGTGAACAAACCATGAACAATGAGGCTTTCTCAGTGCTTGTATGAATTTTATATATCATAGCGAACAGTTATGAATTGCTATCATGATAAACACACTCACTGGTGTCCGAGAAATTAGCATTTTGGTGTAAAAGTCATAACGGGCCTCATTGGAACAGTGAGTTCGGGGCACATTGGGACGCACTTAATATGGCAGAATTTAAGTGTCCAAGTCGACTGAATGACATGGGACAGCACATAACATGTGTTCAGGCCACAGTGAATAGAAGTATAGTGGATTACCATGCTCTGTGAACATAGATGTCCGCACCCAGTCAGTTTATGTTAAATGTTTTTAAAACTGTTTATTCAACTTTTGGCACTACAAGGTGTTAGTGCACTGTATATGCTCTTACGCACTACTTATATGTGATATCTATTGCACATGGAGTGTTAAAATGATTTTTTAATTAATGTCCCAATGTGGCCCGGCTGGGCCATGCCGGGGCAAATTGGGACAGTCATTTTTACGACTTTGGCTGCAAAAGGGTAGTTGCAGTCTAGTTTATTATGCCTTGCATTTAAGCTCAATAGCATAGGTGATATTCTTGCAAACTTCTGAGTTCTTCAGGGCTTTCAGCATTGAGCAAAATTAGTAGATGTTAAAAGGGTCACAATGTGCCCCCGTTCCCCCAAGGTAATATAGTCAAAAAGCTTATAGGAGCACTTCAGAATAAACAGTTAAAACTTATACTACATTCATTGTATGAGTGAATTATTTTCTTTTACTTAATTTCAAGATATCAATGCATTTACAGTCCTTGTCATACTTACGTGGAATCTCAAGTTTTTTTTCTATGCTGTTGAACTGTGATGTGCGAGATGACTCTATTCTAGCATCATGTAAATTAACTACAAAAGTAAGAGTTATATCAGGGATAGCCCCTAAAACTACGTCATCATAGCTTGATAGCCAATGGGCTGACAGTAAACTGCGTATCACTGTTCAAACATTGATATATTGAAGGAAGCATTACATTTGTGATCCCAAAGATTTATCACAGCAATCACCAGTATTATCCTACCAAATGGCAGCTTTGTGAGCATTCACAGTAGACAACTGTTATAATCCCCAATGAGTTGCTTGATTAATCAACATACTTGCCAACTTAGGGGCCGACCAGATGATCTTTGGGGGGGGGGCTATGGATATTTGGTGAAAAAAAAAGATTGTTTCCCACTTGACACTGAAAAAAAAAGTTTGTTCAGCACATGGAAATAAAAAAATTTTTGTTTCCACCTGTAGCTAGGGTACCGTAATGTTAAAATTCTGATTAAAAAGTTTGTCGTGTGTTCGCAAGCAAAAAAATTGTTTGTCGATGCGGCGCGAACAAAATAAAAGTTCGTCTCGGGGGTAAAGTCCATAGCCCCCCCCCAACTATCGTCTGGTCGGCCCCTTACAACATTAAACTTTGATGGAAGTTGGTATAAAAGGCTTTGACAATTTGTTTGTAAACACATTATTTAATATGTTATGTATATTTGTTCAGGCAGCCCATTGGCTGAGAGGCTGTGATGTCAAACTTGCATGGGTTTTCCCAGACCCAATTTTCACTCTGACACTGAGTTGAAACTGTGATACTTACTTTGGTGGATTCGCATTGGTTAGAAGCTGGGGAATCTGACCCAGTTTAAAATGACATCACAGCTTGTAGTTAATTTACATATATTGCAATGCTAGAATAGATTCATCTCTGACATCAGCATAGAAAAGAACTTGAGATTCCACATAAGTATGACAAGGACTGTAATATCAGTAGATTCTAAGACAGAACAGATGAGATTTATAAATAAAGCATTGAACAAGAACATCCAACTTTCACAAATCCTGCAACTTGATTTTAAAAAATGTGGGCATTTGTGGCCAGTTCGGAAATGGACCAATTGAAAACTCATGAAGAGAGATAAGTGTAATTGCATGTTAGTGAGATATTGACTGGGTTGCCCCTAATTGTTCTAAAATGGCCTTTTGACATGACTGGGGCTCTTTAATGCAGAGTGGTTGAAACCAATTACCCTCAATTTGTAGATGTTCAGTTGCAGTCGATAAACTGGACAGTAAATACCAGGGCAATGGGCCCTACATGTAAAACATTGAGCTTGCATAAAACTGCAACCCAATTGTTTTAAAAGTGTACATGCCAATTCAATATGCAATATTATGATAATAGTCCAAGAGCCTGGGGTCATTTAATTGCTCGGAGAGACCAAGTGTCTTGTTATAAATTTTGGATAGATCTAATCTTCAGGTGTCTGGAACCTAAAGTCTTAAGTTTCCCGAGTGGTGGATTGAGATTTTAGAGCCATTTTATGATCGAAACGTCGACGCGATTCACGCTGTTTGGAAAAATCAGAAAAATCCATCTTATACCACCTTCTAGTCATCATAGATGGGCATATATGGTACCAAATTAAAGGTTATAATAAGCTCTATTCATTTAAAAATATGGCATTTTTAAGTCATTTTTTAGGGTAGGACGTAGCGTTATTATCCCTGAGAAACTAATTACATTTATAGAGGTGTCTAAAAGATCATGAATACAGTCCCATATAATTACTTTCATCATTACAGGTGACTTTGAAGGTGTTTCTGGAATACTTTTTTGTAATGAGCAACTGATATTCAATACCGCAGCGTCTGCTGAAAATTTGAAAAATTGCAAATATTGCCGTCTTCTCCGTGCTGTTGTACCTTATATGTACATATTTGGTACTGAATTGTGGGTTTTTACAAGCCTAACTTGTTAATGAAGCCACAATGAGAGTAAGGTGTCAAAATAATGTCAATTTACCAAATTTATTATAATATTTTCGAAGTTTATGCCAAGGTCGGACAGCCTCGAGAAAACATTTTGTCAATTCTCTGATTTTTCACACTCATAATTTGATATAAAATATATTTATAGGAATAAAAGGGACATCTTTGAAGTATTGCATATATTGTGAGAGTTTCCAAGAATATAAAGAATTTTGGAGGTCTCAAATATTGCAATCTTATCAATTAATGAAACAAAATGTGTTCCTAATCTTAATGCACGTATTTTGTTTTAGCAATTACAGGAACACACATACTATATTTCAGGTTCAAGCAAGTTTTCATTGATTCATGATGCTACTATGGTATTTTGGTGTGATATTAATATGAAATAAGGTTAAATTCAGGTATTTGTAACTGATTAACATTGAAAGCAGTAAAAAAAACACACTATCCCGCCAACCACGCGAGCTGGGCCAAACTGCCCAATGCGGTGTTTTCGACCAATGGGAGGTTATTGTAGTCATATATCTAGAGCAGACTGGTTTTTAAACAGGCCTTAGGCTGTTTTATTATCCCAAATAGGATAACAAGCACACACTGGTGAACAATATCCCCCATGAAGCCCTGTAAAGTATAACAAGAGAGTACTTCTACAAGATTTTACTTGTCAAATAACATAAATTGTGCCATATATATTGACATAAATAGCAGTTATAGAAAAGAAATTAGCATGGCAGTATCGGGGGTACTTTTCCTGATGCTTTCATGCTATTAATTTTTTAGAATCGGCCATTTTTTTACTGTGTAACTGAAATTTTAGTAAATCAGCTGATTAACCTAAAAACACACAGGTTATATGCCGAAGATTTGCTGTTGCGCATCTTCCAGCTAATGAAGTCGGATTGTTGAAAATATTGTTCTGATTATCAAAATCATTATGATTTTTTGGGGTGTGGAAATCAAATCAACAAATCATTTCTTATTCCTGTAAAACATGATCTTGTGCTGAACCATCACTTACAATCTTTCTTGAAATACCCTACCATGTGATGTTAAAGCCCGAGAGGGGGGGGGAGGGTACTTAACCGCCTTTTGCATAGAAATGTGCCACGGCGATTTTGAAAACCGGAACCGTTTTAATCCGGAAATCAATGCCAAAACCACAAGTTTACCTCAAATCCTTGAGTAAAATATCTGCAACCAATTTAATCTTTATGATTTTGATATCATTAGAATGTCTTTTCAAGCTGATTCTCACAATACCAAACATGTTGCATTGCAAAAACCGTAACAAAATTAATCAGATATTTGCTGAAATACCAAAACCCATATAAATCGCCCAGGCAAATTCATAGCTGCCTCTATATATATATACCCTCTTACAGTGAGAGACCTGCCTGGGGTGTCAGGTTGCCTTTCATTTTGAAGATGTCATAATTTAGTGACCTCAAATTCTAAAGCACAGAGAGAATGAGAATTAGAGTTTAAAGGCTGGAGCTGTCTGCATTTGATATCATGTGCAGGTCCAGCACCATAATTTCGGATTTTTCTTAAACTCCAATACCCTAATACCTTGATTTTCTACTTAAAAATCTAGAATGTTTGTCCATGAAGTTCTAGAAAATGTTGATGCCTGTGGCCTGTACTATGGGCAAATGAAATGATTTCCAGCAGCTATTGTTTCATAATACATGTGGAGATTGGTGAATTTCTGACTTCGGTTGCTGATTGATGAGTGTTGGTTGTGTTGGTAGAACATGATGGAGTCATTCTGTCAAAGCCATTCATGATTTTGAAGATTAGTAGGAGGTCTACTCTTTGGGGTTTTTATTGCAATGATGGCAATTGGTAATCTTTGGTGCTCCAGATGTTGATTTATTAGTACAGCAGATGCACTAGCACTAGCTGGCATAGGTACACGGCGGTTGGATTTTTTTTTGGGGGGGGAGCGACATTTGCCCGAATTTCACGATCCAGATTTTATAACATGTCAAATGAAAGAGCTTGAAACTGCTGATTTGCCTGGGAATGGTTTTGTAACCTTTCTCTGTGTTGCGTCCGCTTGACTTTTTCCAGAATAAACCAGCACACTCCAATTTCCAAATGGATTTGATGAGACTGTGGCAATCTGACGCTTACTTCATTTCATACATAGGAGCAGCTAACATGTTGATTGAACTGTAGGTGTTCATCAATATAGCCTCCTAGTTGTCCACTTCCAGGCTTGCTCTTTCCAAGTGGAAGCTCCCATCTGGTAGATGTAGCACTGACTGTTGTTTCAAATCAAATCATTTTATTTTTTACGTCGGTGAAATATACTACAAAGGGAAAACATTAGCCAAAGGCTAATCACCTGACAACAAAGTTTGTTTCTAGAGGGTCAATTAATGCCCTCTACAAGCAAGGTGAGCACCATATGATGGATGAGAGATGATTAGGCTGTGAGTCAGACACATAACCTATTCATTCAGTTCTTGGTCAAGTTGCCCCCGTTTAGAACTCTGGACACAACTCCCTCCACTTTTGGTAGGTACTGTAAGATGAACCTTAGTCAGGAGCCACTGTCTCCAAGACTAGATTCAGGCTGCAAAGAGCAGCATTACTGCAGGTCAGGTGACCAGCTACAGCTGACACACAGGTCCTGTGACCAGCTACAGCTGACACTGCATTGACTGCAACCGGCTAAAAGATACCCCTAAAGATACTGCCAGAATTTTCGAAGTCTTCATGGCATCTTTGTCCATGGAATTATGAGGGGACTGAGGTGTTATGTCACTCATGAGAGTCATGTGACAGGAGCAAAGAACAGGCTGCATTGAGTTGAAGACCTCTCTCCTTGTTGAGGATGGATGGTGTTGGTTGATTATGATTGCTTATTTTCGATGCCAATCCTCCTCCCTCTCTAAAATATGAACTAAGGCCAAAGTTTATGAATATTAAGTAGCTTTCAGATGTTCCCTTGCCACTGAGTTCTGTACCTCTCTGGAAGGTATGTTCTTTGAAACTGTTCTTACCTGTCTGTCCAACATATGTGTGATGATAATTCTTACATTTTACTTGACAAGCAAGACCACATTTGTTTTCTTTGGGCATAACATCTTTTGGATTCACTGGGAGACAAACCAGGGTTTGTGATATAATGTATTGCTCCTGAAAGTGTCAGGCCCCATTGTATTATGTTGTATTGCATATACCATCGGTCATGCACTGCAATGCTGGCACGAAATTTGTGGTGAGCCTTCCACAATGATACAGCTCAGGGCAGCCATAGTACAGTGCCAATGGGCAGAGATGAGGGGAACATTGCCCAAGGTTCCCATGCCATAGCATTCACCAGTGTTGGTGACCGCCGTATGGTGATGAGTGATTAAGAAGACTGTGAGTCTGGCACATACCCTACTAATTCAGGGATGTCCCCGATCTTTCAGTTGCTCCAGCAAAGAACACTGGAAACAACCTGCCTCCATTGATGTCCCATGGGCTCAGACCAAATTGAGTTCCAAGAGTGGGAGTTGAACCCACGACCTCACAGCCAAACAAGCGCCTTCAACATGTTGGCTTCATACACTCTCATCACAATGGAGGCACCATCATTCATCACAATTTTGGTGTCAAAGAAGGGGATGAAACATACGTACGGCCCTACCAATCATTGAGAGACATGATATATACAATGCAAGGGCTAGTGAATGGCTTCAGTGCACCTATATACTAGCATAATATGACAAATCAAAGAAATGCCCTGGACATGTGTGCATTGTTGTATTTGTCACTGATTTTATCAAATTTGACAGTTGACTATGAAAAACATTTTCTCAAAATTCAGTTATTGTTGGGTGTTGTCGGTTCCAGAAGTTGAGGATTCTTTTCTTAATATGCAAATACTGGAATAGCGAAATTTATTAGCATGTCACTAAATTATCAAAATAAGTGAGATGTCCAAGGTCAGCTATTACATGTGCATATATCTGTATGTCATTAGCAAAATGGTAATGTTTCTGCAGTCTCCCAATTCAAGTTGCATATGCTTGTATTGTCTTATAAGGTATTATTGGTATTCATGCGCATGGATGAAACAGTTTTTCTCAAACGCTTCTGCGTTTAAGGTTAACCATGACTGGTGAAACTGAAGAGCCTATGTCTGTTCTATGCTTCTGTTTATAAACGATTCCATTGTAAACCAAAATGGTGATATCTAGGCAGAATGACCGCAGTGACATTAATTGGTTGATGTAGTGGATGATCCGACCCGGAAGGCTTCATCTTCATGGAATGCTAGTGAATAGCAGCCCAACTTGTGCCGGGGGGCAGTTTTTTGAGACATAACAACTGTCTCAACTTTAGGGTTTTTAGTCACTCTTAAAACTACATTACCAATTAGTATATATATCTTTCATATGAGAATATAGTTTAGTAGTTGTTACTGAATGATACACACATTAGGGACAATTAGACAGGATTAGAAATTTACAATATAAGACAAGTTTAAAAAGTCCTGAATTTCCTAAGGTACACTCACAGAATGGAATATAATGCTCCACAGAAATTCCTATTGCTCATATTATTATATCATAATTTCATAAATCAATAATTTATTATAATTCAAAGAGTAGATCTATATCACACATCATCCATCTCATTTCATTTCATTCAATTTCAAGGGTGTCCAACTGACGAGTACAAACTGCATAGTTTCTATGTCACCCATCAGCATCTCATGTACTATGAATTTATTATGTCCAATGTACTTAAAAGAAATATTGATGTTGAAAAACAAATTACTTGCTTATTAATTCAATTTATATTGTTCAATTTAATTACTATTTTTGGATATTCAAATTATGAGTGTGAATAAGCAGACAAGTGACAAAATATTTTCTCGAGGCTGTCCGACCTTGGCATAAACTTATAAATTATTGTAATAAATTTTGGTAAATTGACATTATTTTGACACCTTACTCTCATTGTGGCTTCATTAACAAGTTAGGCTTGTAAAAACCTACAATTCAGTACCAAATATGTACATATAAGGCACAACTGCACAGAGAAGACGGCAATATTTGCAATTTTTCAAATTTTCAGCAGACGCTGCGGTATTGAATATCAGTTGCTCATTACAAAAAAGTATTCCAGAAACACCTTCAAAATCACCTCGAATGATGAAAGTAATTATGTGGGACTGTATTCATGATCTTTTAGACATCTCTATATATGTAATTAGTTTCTCAGGGATAATAACGCTACGTCCTACCCTAACAAATGACTTTAAAATGCCATATTTTTGTTAATTTCACCCATGAATCACATCATACTACCATATTAAGACCATAAATGAATAGAGCTTATTATAACCTTTAATTTGGTACCATATATGCCCATCTATGATGACTATAGAAGGTGGTATAAGATGGATTTTTCTGATTTTCCAAACCGCGTGAATCGCGTCGACGTTCCGATCATAAAATGGCTCTAAAATCTCAATCCACCACTCGGGAAACTTAAGACTTTAGGTTCCAGACACCTGAAGATTAGTTCTATCCAAAAATTATAACAAGACACTTGGTCATTCCGAGCAATTAAATGACCCCAGGCTCTTGGACTATAATGACATTTATGAAATTTAGATGGCAGTACATGGCTTTCACTTTCTATCAAAATCATTGTTCCTCAAGCACAAATTTAATGTAGCATAATAATGCTACCAGATTTTTCAGGAGTCTGGCAATTTTCTTGACTCAACCCACAGCATATATGATGATGCTTTTGATTAAGTTCCTTCCTTTCCACCTCAACTAGCAGGTTGAAACTTTTCCCTGATGATCCTTAAATTTAAAACATATTGGGACTGTTATCAAATAAATCGATTGTGAATAAAAAATATGTTGCTTTATGCAAGAGCTGTCCAGTCATAGGAGAACATTCACTGTACCCTACTATGCTTTCATAGTATATGTATTCCAGAGAGTTACATTTCAGTTGCTCCAAGATGTGCCTCCCATTTATGCACTCAGCGATTATGCTACATTGTTTGTGGATGATCTTGTTCCTAAGCAACCCTGCATTTCTGTTCAGCGACCACTTTCATCATTAGCACATTATACTGTATATGAGATTGATAACTAACAGCTAGTGTGATGTAGGCAACTATATTACATCAGTCTATTTAAGTCTTGGCCATGGAAGCCTGGTATTGCATTTGAAGATATTTATTCGAAAACAACTTATTTCTTTTCAGAAGTAAAAAAAAGTTGCCTGCCCTGTTCTGGTAACATTCATTCACTGGATAAAGCCATTTCAGTTGTAGTTACTGACTTTATTTGGCAAGCAGTGAGATAAATATACAGAATATTCCACTTTATAAAGAGGAAACCAGCCACACATGATCTTATAACACAGAAATCAAGTTATACGGCAACCTCTAATGTCAACAATATTAGGTTAAACTATCAACAATATTAGGTTAAACTTCATCATTCCAGTAGGAATTTTGCCAGCATCAAGCTTCTGCACAACTTTGAAGCCTTCTGAGCCTTTGAGACGTGGGATGTGATACCTCCAGGGAATGATTGGCTAATACCCTCCAAATTACATCATTAGGTGTCCAAGGTTATTTGGTTGATGGCACATGAGGTGGCCTCCCTGAGATTATTAAACTCATGGGAAAAGAGGAAAGCTCCTGAGGCTGTATTTGCTCATAGGATGAGGTTAGGTATTTATAGAAAGGTCAAAGATATATTGTAAGTACACAGACACTTGCCAAAGGTGGATACCACTGATCTGTAGGCTACCTGTTTCAGCAGAATTCAGTGGCATAACTAGGAGGTCTCGAGCGGGGGGGGGGGCACCTGGGGGGGCACGAGATTCTCTTGGGGGGCACCCACCTAACTATCTGTATATTTTATCTAAGGTTGGAAAGTTCATATTGGGGGCACCGGGGGGGGGCACAGGTCAAATATGGGGTGGCATATGCATCCGTGCCTCCCCCCATAGGGTCGCCGCTGGCAGAATTATGAGCATTGAGTGAAACATGTGAATATCTTTGACAGCCATTGGTATAGAAGTTCTGTTTCATGTAGGCCTACGTATACATATCTTAAAACAATAGCATGAAGTATGGCCATTTCAAAACCAACCATAAGCTCTGTTAGTCTGTCAATATTGCCTTAAAACATGATACTCTTGACCACTTCAGTTCAGCCTGAATTAATGTTTTTGACTTTTGCTGGAACTGACAGAATCACACTTGTCACTTCTGCATGTGTCTTTGATGTTTTCAGATATTTAGAATATGTAATGATGCAGCTTTGTGACTTGTTTGTGTCTTTGTTGATTACGTATGTCTTATCTCTTGCGTTTTCAAATGAAAACGTTCATATTTCATAACATTAAAAAAAAGCATTATTGATAGGACAAAGGTGTGTAAATAAGGATCTTGTGCAGCCATTAAAACTGATTAGAACAATTTGGCAACCGTTATTGGTCTGAGGGTGATCGGTTACAATAACCAAGCTAACAGATAAAAATAAAAAAACATTTGATCATAATATCCAATTCATAATATTTTTGATTGGTCAGAAACATCAATCACTTGTATGTAGTGTTCATATATCAGTAATTTTTAATCCAATGGGATGCACACATTTGTTTTCTAAGAATTGGAAAGTAAGACATCTGATTTCGTCAGTTGGATTGTAACTGCTCTACTTACTCTAGAAAACAGCTTAGGTTGATTAGAACTGGGCATCAGGTGTGAAGAGTCCCTTGCTTATTTCCTAATCTCAATTCAGCAGCTTGATCAAGAGGGCGCAGGTGGGTACTGGGTAGGCCCATCACACTCTCGGGAAGATGAAGAATTGGATTTTTAGTTTTTTGATGTCACTGCTGACTCATTTTTAATACTCTTAGCAAGTGTACTGATTATATATTATGCTTGTAGCAAATATTAAAGAAAGATCGAGTTTTTAAACAGCCTAAACCATACAGTGCCGCCTGTAAGTAAGTGAAACGCATGACATTGTGCCATTGCATCAATGCTAAACATCCTCAGCCAAACTGCTTGTGGAGGCATGAATTCTCATCGGATGAAAGGGAAACAAAGTGGGTCATAAAGGCCGCTGTGTGACTCAAGTGGGATAAAAATAGCAGCCCATTTTCTTCGCTGTAGTCGGAGTTAGGTATGGGTCAAAGTCTTTGATAAGTAAGTGAACCACCCTTCCCTATGTTTTAACATTGGGCCTGCATTTCACTTACTTATCAAAGACTTTGACCCATACCTAACTCCAACTACAGCAAAGAAAATTGGCTGCTCTTTTTATCCCACATGCCTCACATATCGGCCTTTATGACCCAAAATGTTTTCCTCTCATCGGATGAGGATTCGTCCTTCCAAAAGCATTTTGGTTAAGGATGTTTAACATTGATGCAATGGCACAATTTCATGCTTTCACTTACTTATAGGCGGCACTGTATAGGCGTATGGCACATGACTTTTGGTAGGGCCAACGACATTAGCTGAATTTAATACTATTTCAAATGAAATTGCCTGAAAACTATTAATTTTCATCAGCTTTTATTTAATCATCTGCCCGTTTTCCAAACCTTGGTGGCAACTGTCCCCCCTACCCCCCCTATCGCTTAAACATTGATTGTATCTTAAAATCACCCTTTATCATATATGCTTCAATTATTTGAAGCACTTGTTGAAACCAGTGTGTCTGTCAGCAGCCAGGTTCATATCTCACTCCCAGCACTACACAACAGTGGGAACTCTGTGTTGCCTAAACTTGGCTAAAGTGGCTGCAAGTGCCGAGTGCCACTAACATCATCATCTTCATGATGTCGGTAGAGCGCTTTTAAATTGATAACGTTTACTGTCGTTTAGCCTAAAATGGTTTAACTGATAAGTCGTATCACAGTTTTAGTTTTATCGCTGTCATGGTTCAATTTCAGCCTGCTTAAATAAATGTGTACACGTTTGCCAGTTGATGTTTTATTCAAAGTTTCAAAAATTAAACTTTACCTCAACTTGTTGAGCTGGTCTAATTTTGTCCTTTCCATGAAGCAAACAATTTATGTTTGAACTCGGTCAGCCGCAATTTTCTTGATATTTCCTTAATGGAATTTGTGTTGATTTCAGGAAGCTCCCCTTCTTATAATTAGAATGGAACCAGTTCAAACAAACTTTTAATAGGATGTTTTCGTATTTTGTATTATTTTTCTCAGTTCTCAAAAAATGTGTGCTAAAATGCAATCAGCATTTCAATGCTGCTCTGTCAAAGCAATGCATACTTGTACTTTTCGTGGAATTTTTAGCATTAGGTATTTCATAAGAAGATGTCGACCCAGAAAGAACTTTTTTTGGTGGGATATATAGCTCACAATCATTCGACAAATATAGACAAATATAGAGTTCTACAGCCCTCTGTTTCTCTCAGTTAACACCAAAGTGATCTGTCAGAGTGGGGGAATGACTTCATAAAAGCCATTGGTCATTTCAACTTTTCGCAACTGTTAGCCTCCTACGGTGCCTTACTCATTTGCCTGCGACCTCTGCCTTGAGCGCACATGACAGCTGCAATGGACAAAACAGGCAGCTGGAAATGTTGGCCTTTAGCTTTGAAGGAGATTAAGTTTTCATGTTGACTAATTCATAGTGGAGGTTTATGGATTTTCTGGTGCTCCTGAGAGTTGACATGACATATCTGAGGAGAAGGATCTGCAAGAAACAAAAAATCAAATTTTTAAGGTAGAAGAAACATATATATGTCATTGCAATTATGGTAATCATTACTTTGAAATTTGACTGCAGCCAACATCAAGATTCAAATAATTACAGCTTAATACTAAGCTTTGGACTCTACACCGGCTTGAAACAGCCAATGGAGAAAGATCCAATAGCAGATATTTGTGGAATTGTGTCAGACAGGTCAAACATCGGTGTGAAATTAATGACTGATCATATATGTGCTTCTCAATTTGTTTCTCCAGCCATGTATGGCGATAAAATTATTATCTTGGAGAGGTGTCCATGCCACATATAATTTAGTAATAATATTATGTATGATATTATGTAATTTCGTCTGAGTCTAAATACAAGCACAACTGAGTATTAAAAATGCAATGCTTCCATGTAATCCATCCAAATTCTACCTCCTTGGACCCTTGTGAATATACCCATCCACTCACATGAATGTACAGCTGGTTATTACCTTCTCTCCCACAGGATGAAGATGATGCAGATTGAATGTCACAAGGGATATCTATATGACATTGAGCAACTCCTTTGCCTAAGGAATAGCCCTGAGTAGAATATTCAACACCTAATCCATGGTCCCACATCCACACATATAGCATTCACAGAGACATTGTTTCACTCCACTGAACTGAGGTTCGAAACAGGTGATTACAACAAACAGTCAATGCCAAACAATGCTAAACAAGATAATCCAGCTTGCTATTTTGTAACAGGGCCCCTTTAAACATTGTCAGAACATAAGAAAATGTGTTAGAGGCTCACAGAGCCAGGGAATTTTTGCCAAAGAAATTCTAATTTGAGTATTTGTGCATCCATTTATCCACATGGAATTGTTCATGGACTATATTTATATTGCATGGGATATCTATATTTGGAATTGCTTACAGGACAAATTGTAGGATACAGATTCATAGAAAAGGTAAGATATAAATTCTCCTATGGCCATGTAAACACAGAATTTTTTGCCAACTCACATTGAAACTTTGAAGGCTGTTAATCAAATATCAAAGATGTTTCAAGGTTACACTTTGTATAGGCTTTGTCCACAGTGACTAAATACACCAGTTCTATGTGTTTTCTACAGCTGACAGCAATTTGATTTTATATGAAATGACTTTTTCTGAAACATATGCTTTCTCCAAGCCAATGTTTTGATCAAACAGGAAGACATGTACAACATGTACAGTGCTGCCACGTTGATGCACCATGCTAATCCAAGAACATAATTTATATTATAAATAATTCTGTAAAATGATGCCACTGCAAACATTTCATACTCTTATAATATATCCTTTTTTTTATTCAGTGCTCAAAGAAATAGCATGCTGTAATTGTTACCGTAAAACAGTGGCAAATTTGCCAAAGAAATCTGTGTCTGTGAGAAAAGTAGGCATTTCTTCCATTAAGTGGGTTAAAATAGCCGGCCAACTTTCCCCCGAATTGCCAACTTCACCCCATTCTACGGTACTTAGAAAGATATATATATACATGGCATAATTATACAATTTAAAGGCAGTCTGTTGGCCACCGTCTACCAATCTGCAGAAATATGTATTCAGAAGGGGCTGACTATGTCCTGCATTCTCACAACTGGACCATACAGGCAGAAAGTACATAGATGTAGGGTTACGGCAAATTACTTTTTTATTGTTTTTTGGTTGTGAGCAATATATCTTAAAGTCAAATCTCTTAATCCAGATTTCAAAAGACACAATAATTGGCACATCTTGAAAAAATTTCCTGTCCAAATGTTTTGCCCTTGCTTGCGGTTTATAATGCAGGCCATTGCAAGGCCTGCAGCATGACCTCATTTCAATGACCTCATTGCTGTGTCCTAGTAGCAGTGACGTAACTGATGTGACCTAATTGCTGCACCCGCATCGCTGTGCCCTCCTCCTATTAAATTAGCCTGCAATGTGATGTAAAGTTAGAAACATAAATTGATCTTGCACCAATCACCCATACAACATGTACTGAAGTGGCATAATTTTTTGGGAAATCGGGTTGTTAGTTTCATTCAGAAACAGCAGATAGAACTTAGAATTCCTGAACATTTCGCAGACTCTAAGGAAAATGTCCAGTTGAGTTAGCACTACTCGGTAAATGCATCAAAGACAGATTATAATATTTGTGAAAAATATCTTGAAGATAAGTTATGGTGTGGGTAATGTCAAAAGGCACAGAGTTTGCCAATCCTCAACATTGACCAGGCTACTGCTGCTCAAGCGACAATGGAATTATGCTCCCTGCTGTCATAGACATTTGATATAGGAGGCTCAGTGTCACATAAACTGAATTATGAATATCTTAGGAGGAACACAGGACTGCTTGGCATACTCTTTTCTTCATTTGAGGATAGAGAACCTCGAAAAATGATAATTTTTCTCCAGTAAGGTTGAATATGAGTAATTGCTCACTTTACGGCACACTTGCTCGTCTCATGTGATCTCGATGAAATGTACAAAATAATATTATAATTATTTAATTGTCATTTGAACCCATTCCACTTAGTATATTTCCTAGAATTTTTGTCATAGTATTTGCTATAAGATTGGCCATATTTGTGCAAAATTTCATATTCATATATACATTTTTGTCATTGTCTGAGACCTGATATGTGATGTCTTTCATGCCCGTACCTGAAATATTGGTGAAAATCCACAAAAATTTTATAAATTTTTTGATGGTCGATTTGAACCTGTTCCACTCAATTGATTTTGGTAAACTTTTGATATGTTACTCAGTACATCTTGGGCTTTCAAACGCACTATAACAAGTTACTGTTGCAATTTGTCCTGGGTGGGCCCCATATTTTTGACAGGCTGCCCGGACTACTTGTGATCGCATCTTATTTCTCACAAGGTGATTGTTACAAAGTAAAAGTCATATTATCAGCATTGATTCAGTGGTGGTTGTAGGCCTATATACGATGCGTTCAAGCTGTTTATGTAATCTGAAAAGATGACATCCTTGGCCAAAGAAAGCATGATGTTCTCAGTGAAATTTGTTTTTGACTAGATTTGTAGCACTGATTTAGTTAAAAAAATGATAATTTCAGACTACTTTAGGCACGATCAATTCACTGAAATGAGCAATAATTTTAACATTACATATGTATTAACAAAGACCTGGAACTTGACTAATTAATTATCATTGTCATGTCACAAGACCCTATCAATAGGTCATACATCACAAAAAATTCCCTAATTTAATGACTTTTGAAATGGGACCAGAGGCTAAGTAATCTAAATATATGTAATTAAAAAAGTGTTTCGGTGAACTGCTGAAAGCAAACTTAAAACTTCTGCTCTGTGTGATTTATTAATTTTTATTGACTTTCAAGATATTAATGCATCTGATATCAGTAGATGCCTAAGACAGAACATATTATGGATTGACTCACAAGAGGATTGAACAAGAAGCTAAAACTTTCACAAATCCTGCTACTTGATTTTAAAAATGTGGGCATTTGCTGGAAAGTTAACAAATGGACCAATTGATAACTCATTAAAGAGAGATTGGTGGTAATTGTTTGTTAGTGAGATATTGACTGGGTTGTCCCTAATTGTTCTAAAATGGCCTTTAATGTAGATGTTCAGTTGCAGTCGATAAACTGCACAGTAAATACCATGGGCCCTACATGTAAAACAGAAAGCTTATATAAAACTGCAGCCCAACTGTTTTGAAAGCATGCATGCCTATTCAATATGCAATAATATTATTATGATAATGACATTTATGAAATTTAGATGGCAGTACATGGCTTTCACTTTCTATCAAAATCATTGTTCCTCAAGCACAAATTTAATGTAGCATAATAATGCTACCAGATTTTTCAGGAGTCTGGCAATTTTCTTGACTCATAGTACACGGCCTTATGTCATTTAGCGGTATTTTTTGAAAAGCCCAACAATCTTGTACTTTTTGGAAACCTGAGGAGTTGTAGTAACATTTTTTCCTGGATGCCAATTTTTCCCATGGCAACCAAAACAGGAATTTGTTACCATAGCAAACACGGTCAGTTTTTCTAAAAATTTAAGAATTTTCATATTTTATTAAAACCATGGCCCAGAACCAGAATCTAAGTATCAGGATTAATAAATGTACAAAATCAGATTCTTTTTGGTCAAGTGACCTTTGACATCCAGGGTCGTTGTCATGGTAACAAATGCGACGAAAGGTCAAAATTCAAAGTTTTTTAATCTCAGCTGAATTTTACGGACCTCGCATTGCCCAAGTTACCATCAATTTCAACAATCATTGGGGTCATTAGTGGAACAAGTATGTGTACTGTTTCTAAACATATGCACATTACAGTGGTGGCCACGGAAACCAGGTTAGAAGCAAAACTTCAAAGTCATGTCTGCTCAGTAACGTCTAAATTGACTAATTGGGCAACTTTGATATCACCAATGTACTATTTTATCACACCTGGGGTTGAGATATTTTTTAAGTTTTGCATTTATTTATGTTTCAAAAATATTTTTTTGGCCCAAAGTTGGAATTGTCTCCTCCTGCTTCTTGTCTGTGGTTTCCATGGCAACCATTTTTATATGTTGTGTTATTTTGGTAAAAATCTCCAAATTTCACCTTAAATGTGTATAAGAAACTGTCTGTTTTGTATGAAAAAATATTCTAGGATAAAAAGGGGTATATGTGATCACATGACCTCATCAATTAGAGATCCAGGTGATCTTGAAAGTGAGGCTCAAAGGTAAGAAATGTGTTATTACATTGACGTCAAAGTAAAAACATGACAAGTTATTGTCAGTAGGTCACCATCATTAGTTTGGTTGCAATGGCTGTTAATTTTATTTTCTAGATATATCAGTTTCCAGAATTTGTGATTTTCAAAAAATATTGGTTGCCTTGGTAACCGGACTGAATGCACTTGAGACAAATACAAGGATTTCTTTTGCATAAACTAAAATTTACAAACATCATACTGGCAGATTCTAATAAATTTCATCAACAATTTGTGTATAAATATGCTACAACAGTATGTCTACTCTTTCAATAGATGTACTATTCATTGGTAGTCATGGTAACCAGGTTATAGCCAGAACAACCAGGTATAGTTTAATTGACAAATGTGACATATTGGGTTGCCTATAAGATAATTCTCAAACTTTTCTGTCACTTATTTATGATATTCAATTCTATTTTTCTTTTTTTAAATGTTGAGATTCTTCCAGTTCCTCACCATGGTAACCATGACAACAGTTTATATATTTTAGATTAGAAATAAACAAATCTCAAAGTTTTACCAAAAAAGAAGCTGACAAGGGCCTGTACTTTAAATTAAAGAATTTATTGTCCAAGGAAAATTACCCATGCCATGATATCCTGTTGCCATGAATGTTACTTTATAAATCAGAGATAATGTTCAGTTTAGAAATGAGGCTCATAGTCACTGATATACAAAAGAAAATATTAAGACAATGATGCTTATTAAGAAAAAAGGGCAGGTGATGATTGTTACATTCGAAGAATTATGAGTACATTACTTATATTCAGCTGTTTGTGGCCATCAATGACCTCACAACAGGCCCTATTCATTGCATTGAAATGAGATGTCAATTTGTCATTGAGTAACTTGTGATTCAGTAGATTGCTTGTTCTGATAGCATTGAGAGTATAGGATATAAACTGAGCCTCATGTACTGCATGTGAGTCACAGAGAATAACATTACATTGATAGGGATATCACCTGAAGAGGGTCATCTGTTCTAGAATATTTGAGAAGTATGATACTGTTCTTCTTACTTTTATTGTATAATTATATATAATCAGTGTTGTATTTTTTATTCACAACAATGTACTGCGTAATTGGTTGCCAATGCCATGGTATGCATTTGAGAGGCTCAATTGGTATATTAAGAAATGGATTGATCTGGCACATTTTTAATACAACTTACAAAAAGCAGTTCAAATTAAACAAGTTTTTTTTTTTTGGGCTAAAATTCTTTTTCAGGAAAATTAAAAATATAAAACAATTTCTATAACTGGTGAATATGTGTAATTTTTTGGTGAAGTTGAGCACTTGGGAAACATGAAAATCTGGTTAATGGTAATTTTGAGTTTGCTGGTAAAAAAAATTGGGGGTGCCATTTTGTCACTGTTCCAACTTTTTAAGGACTCCAAATTTGTCGAATTAAGACACTCTGAATGCCATGTAAATGAAGAAATTTGATGTCAAAACTAAATCTAACAATCTTCAATTAGCTCCAAAAATCATTAACACAGCTGCTATAGTGCTCCAGTGGCATACACAAGACTCATAATATCCAATAATGCCGGTTACTAGCTGAAAGTTTCAGTGAACAGTGGCTTTATTTATTGTGACAGGAAATGTGTCAATATTTTGGGGGGAAAGTGTCTCCTTCATAACATTAATGTATGCATTGTATAGTCCTATCATGAATATTTTTCTATTCCTTTTGTAACAACAGTAAAGTACAAAATCACTACAAATAGCATTGGCAATGAGGTAAATTCACATTAAGCATGCATAATAGTAATATATTGAATTGACAGGTATGTGTTGACCGTTTCTTATATCAATTATTTTTAAAATCCTTACACTTTCTTGATACTGTAGGCTCTGGGGGGGTCAGAGTGTCCATCTCTCTTTTAGAGCAAAACTTCTTATAATCATGTTCCACATGGTTAGACCTTCAAGAAAAGTTTGGGTAACACCTCAGGTCCGTGCGCATTTTTTCTATATAGCCTTTTTAATAATTACCGTGGACGTCAAAATTACTGATTTAACAAAATGTGAGTTTCATTGAATAAATCAAGAAATAGAATTAGTAATTCAATGATAATGATTTATTTCAATTACAAGGTTGTAATAGACAAGTTTTAAAACAATTTTGGTTCTATAGCAGTAGCACTTTGTGAAAAAAATGCAAAATTCACCAGAATATCGTCAATAAATTCCTTTTAATTTGAACTCGTGCAAAATTTCGATACTCTCTCAGTCAAAAAATATCATGGGTGGAGCTATCAAATTTTACCCAAAATTTCCTTATGAGGTGTTCTTTGTACCAATTACTTCCATTTACAGTTTATACACATTATACACTGCTCCTGGACTGATCTATGTTTCAAAATGTGCCCTACCCCAAAGTTCGGATAAATTCCGAAATTTTTCATGAATCAACATTTTCCAAAGTAATGGCCACAAAAGGATGATCTGCTCATGTAGGCATGTTTTATTTATATCAAATATGATTTAGATTCATATTTAAACTCTTTTTCAATGCAAACATGTTTATTATCAGTATTTGATCTAAATTATGAGGTTCATCATTATTTCTTGGACACGAGACATAGTGAAATTTCCGTATTGATCAATTGCAGTGAACTTCATAACTGACTCCATCAAAAAACAACAGAAGTGAAAAAAAATAATGGATGTGACAAGTACAATTTACACCAATTATATTATTATTAGTATCACAAAATGAACAAGAATCTGCAGATTCAAAGCCTGGCTGGGCATTTACAAAACATCTGAAATCTGGATTTCATTATCAGGTATGGTACACCCATTGCCAGAATTATGTTGAAGCGATCAACGTTATATGGCAATTGGCAATTTACTGTTTTTACCATTCATTCAACAGTAAACATAATTAATTTTTTTGCAATATTTTGTGGAATGGGCTTAATGCTCCATTGAAGGGGTGCTGACCCGCTAGTCATTTCTTGAGGGCAGGAGTTTGGAAAGGGGTGAACGATCCAGTGTGGGCGAGAGTGCATCATATTCACATAATGGATCAGTTGCTGTAAATTACTTAACTGACTCAATAAATATATCAATAGTAGAAAATAAAACACTTAAATAATTTGTGTGGCAATTTTAGCACAATTTTCACCAATTTTGGTGAATGGTGACACGAAATTTATGGAATCATTGAACGATGCGATTTATTTTTAACCAACAAAAATCTCAACTTTGACATTGTCAACCAAACGATTTGTGAAGGTGACTAGGCCTATTGTGGATTATTTCGTACTTATATATTCCTGTTCTAAATTAATTTCATTCATCAACCATAAATAGTGACACTTATTTCGGAGGATATAACACTGATACATATAAAATATTGAAGGTCTTCCATGAAATTGTAGGTCCCAGTAGATTTTGGTAATATTCATGATCCTCTGGCTTTAGGGACCTTTCAGAATTTATGACCGGGGGAGACAATACATGGCTGGTCATGGAATAAGAGTATATATAATGTGTTTTGCTTTGTATGTTGAGCGGGGGGGGGGTACTAAAAATCTGAGAAAAACTTGAGGGGGGTATACATTTTTTACGTGAAGTTCCAGCAAAACTCCCACCCCCCCCCCAAGTCATAAATTCTGAATGGTCCCTTAGTGCTTCCAGAGTTTGTGTGTTGTTATTGTTTTTCAATATAATATTTGCATTGTAGGACCTCAAACTCGAATCAGCCGAATATGACACCATCAGAGAGATTCCTCCTTTTTATAGAAATCATGGCTAGGGTATTCAAAAACAGTGCTGCAGGTTTGGCCTCAGTCCAAAACATGGTGTATGCGTTATCTTCTCTCATCATACTATTAATTCATGGACCCCTTATGCTACTCCAACTAAACTACTGATTGCCCTTATATGAAAACTTGCATTGTCTTGCAAGTACATTTTCTACACTCTCTACAAGGTCCTTAGCCGGGTTGCAGGTTCAATTACAGTCACAGAAAAAGAACTGATGTTCTCTTAACATCTAACTGCGTCTATAGAAAACAACTCTTATTTTCCCCTCCCCTCTTTTCTTCATGGATCTTATGCTTAAGCAAAAATTGGAAGTGGGATTATTTCTTTGGCATGTATGCTGAATGTCCTTCAGTGAAGGATCATGAAAAGATCAAAGGCACCAGTAAACAGTGTAACAATAATACTACTTTTGATGGTGTTATGCAGTTTGAATATTTGATTCGCAGTACATGTAACATGAGTACACAAGATATCCGGCTGTTGTGCAATTAAGAGGACTTCTGGACATCATCATAAAAGATGAACACATTCTGGCTATCTAACAAGCTGCTTTTTAGTGAAAAATACTGACTATAATTGCCAACATGAACACTATGAACATTCATTGAACATTAGCAGTGAACTATAGTTACTGAAGTTTCTCAGGGTGACATTTCTCACTACTTCTAAGTTTATTAATGGCAAAGTGAATGCAATGCCTCACCTAAAAATCTTCATACCAAGAAGTGATCTTTGCATACCACTCCATGAGCAGAAACAGTAAAGCATGTTTGGTTGTCTTAAATGACAATAATTTGAAGGTCCGCCATAAATTTCATAGCCACATTTCATGCATGGGTATAAGTGTGAAACAATACAATGCGACTGTTGTACTGCTCTACTATACTACTCACCAATAGTTGGCAAAATGGTACTGAACAGTTTTAAAAATGTTGCAATGCAGAAAGATACCTGAAGGCTCTAAATAGCGAAAAAATGAAACATTTTAATAAACTCATAAAGGAAATTGGCTGCACACTCTGCCCTCACAAGCATGTTTTTCTTTGTCAAATTTTTTTAGGGTTTTTAGGGCTGTGACATTTATTTAGAATGGGAGCCCTGCTCATCAAGGAATTGAATCATAGCCTGGATGACGTAGGTCTTCTGCCATGTCATAGTGTATGGATCAGTCTTATTCAGGGCCTTGTTAACCATGGGGCAAAATGGGGCATTCAACCAGCCCATGGCCTAAGGGGAGCCCATGACAAAGATGACAAAGTTGCTTAAGTAAAAAGGTGCCTATACGGTAAGTGACGCGAGAATGTTCCTTTTCAGAATTTTGAAGTATATTCTATTTTAAATGCTTATAATGTGCCTATAGCATTGAAAAATGTGCTTGAGCTTGAGTTTACAAGAGTGACAAATCACTCAAGGTCTCCATTAGTCAGCACCTCTGAAATGGTTAGAAATAATAAGAAATAGAATCTTACATTTGGGATAATAAATTAATTTCTTACCAATTAAACTACAATGTATGTATATGTATAATATGACTTCCATCTCTTGCACATGCATGAAAAAAACTGTTTCTCCTAGCAAACAAAACCGATTCACTTCATATACTTCTTATGGGAATTGCTTACGTAACCCTTGTCAGTAAATTCCCATTCAATATCAAAATCTGATAATAAATATATCTATATATGCTGGCTGTCAATAAAAGTTTTTTGTTTCCTCTGCAAAAAAACGTTGGCGTATAGGAAGGGGGGAGGCGGGAGGCCGCTGCCACAAAAGTTTTGGAAATTGTAAGATTCGGATAAAAGGCAAAAGAATTTGGGCAGATGATTAGATGAAAACCATTGAAAATTAAGGATTTCCATGCAATTTCATTTGAATCGGTATTAAATCTAGATCTTGAAATTCGGGCAAATGTCGTTCACTCCCCAAAAGATCGCACGTGCCATACGCCTATGCAAAAGTTCTGACTCCTCAAAGTTGTATTTCAGCCACAGACATAAGTCACATGGCTCAAACAAATATTGAAATTTAAAGAAGTGAAACATGAAAATCCATATTGTGGCACTTGGAATAATAGGCTTACAATAGAGAAGAATTTATTCTTCAATTATATTTTTTCAACTCCTTTGGCTAACTTTGCTACGCCAATGGTCGAGGCCTAGTTGTAGTAATTGTAGGCAAATATAACATTTGGTTTACATGGGTCATGAAAGGGAGATGGCATGTGAGATTACAGAAAAGGCATGTTTCATTGTCAATATTTTAGTAGACAATGTTTAAGAAATAGATGAAATGACATGTGTCATTTTTTATCTGTTAATGTCCTTAGTTTCCATCAATATTATAACAGCTCTGGTGTTGCAATGTTGTTTGTTTTAGTGGGCTGTGTAACTAAGTGTGTAAGTGCGTTGAAAGTTGAAACTGCTTTTCCATGATCAATGATACTCTCTTAACACAAATGCCCAACTGAACTGAGTGAAACGTTTGTCAGTGGTGCTGGCAAGCCATCCAAAATAGGTTCAGGAGCAGATGGGGTCGCCCATTCACCATTCATTAAAAGATTCTGCGCACATACATGTACAACTTCTTTTTATCATTCTATTTATTTATTTAATCGAATATATCAAAGAAGTAGGGGAAAGTAGGGAGAAGTGGGCCACTTTTTGCATTTAACCTTTTTATGACTACACTATTGAAGTTCAGTGTCTGTATTTCCTTTTAGAATGGAGTTTTGGTATGTTAAAACTTATATCTGGTGTGTACTACTTTCAGTCCATGATATGTTTTCGTGAAATTGGGTCGTTAATTTTTATGACCAAGTGGCCCAGTTCTCCCTCTGGTAGGGAGAAGTGGGCCACAGGGGTGGGAGAAGTGGGCCACCTGTTTAGTTATTGACTGAGAAATAGCAGAATAGGGGTTTACTCTTCAACTGAGCCAGCACTTAATTTAATGAATACAATAGCATTCTTCTAATACATATTTTTAAAATTGTTGTTGCTATATGGACACCATGTGGGACATAACAAAGTGAAAAGACAATTTGGCCACATGAGCGATTTTCTTAAAAAGGATAATATGATATTTTAAGCTTTTAATTCATGTATTCAGTAACAATAAGCCCAGAAACACCAAACCTACCATTGTTTCATGATTTTTTAATTCCTGAAATCAGAATGAATAATTCGGCCCACTTCTCCCTCTGCAAGGTGGCCCACTTCTCCCTCCTGCGCATTTTCATAAAAAGTGACCGCCATTTTTTCCTAACTGCATACAATGCCTCAACAATAACCTGATACAACACTGATTTTACAGAGATTATAACAACCCTTTCATGTCCAATCTATCCCCTATCTCATCATATATATAATTTTTTTTATATAAAGCAGAAATTTTACTCTGAGGCACCGAAAAATCACAATTTAAGTTTTTCAAAAAATGGAATAAGTTATCTCCTTCCTGGCTTCAATATCACTCTTAGGTATCACACCGAATCCATGGCACTCAAATTCAGGGATATCCCAATGCTATATTAAGCATAAAGCATGGTGGCCCACTTCTCCCTACGGCCCACTTCTCCCTACTTTCCCCTACATTAAATTATACATGTATATATTCAGATACCAATAGAGGTAATAATCTGTATGCTTTGGCAATTAAAATCACACATGCGAATAAGATGCACTCTCGCACACACTGGGTCTTTCACCCTTTCCAAACTCCTGCCCTCAAGACATGACCTGCGGGATTGCACCCCTTCAATGGAGCGTTAAGCCGATTACCCAAAATATTGCAAAAAAAAATTATGTTTTACTGTTGAATGAATGGTAAGAACAGTAAATTGCCAATTGCCATATAACTTTGGCCGCTTCAAATAATTCTGGGAATGGGTGCACCTGATAATGAAATCCAGGTTTCAGATGTTTTGTAAATGCCCAGCCAGGCTTTGAATCTGCAGATTCTTGTTCATTTTGTGATACTAATAATAATATAATTGGTGTAAATTGTACTTGTCACATCCATTATTTTTTTTCTCTTCTGTTGTTTTTTTGATGGAGTCAGTTATGAAGTTCACTGCAATTGATCCATACCGAAATTTCACTATGTCTCGTGTCCAGGAAATAATGATGAACCTCATAATTTAGATCAAATACTGATAATAAACATGTTTTTGCATTGAAAAAGAGTCTAAATATGAATCTAAATCATATTTGATATAAATAAAACATGCCTACATGAGCAGATCATCCTTTTGTGGCTATTACTTTGGAAAATGTTGATTCATGAGAAATTGCGGAATTTATCCGAACTTTGGGGTAGGGCACATTTTGAAACATAGATCAGTCCAGGAGCAGTGTATAATGTGTATAAACTGTAAATGGAAGTAATTGGTACAAAGAACACCTCATAAGGAAATTTTGGGTAAAATTTGATAGCTCCACCCATGATATTTTTTGACTGAGAGAGTATCGAAATTTTGCACGAGTTCAAATTGAAAGGAATTTATTGACGATATTCTGGTGAATTTTGCATTTTTTTCAAAAAGTGCTACTGCTATAGAACCAAAATTGTTTTAAAACTTGTCAGTTACACCCTTGTAATTGAAATAAATCACTATCATTGAATTACTAATTCTATTTCTTGATTTATTCAATGAAACTCACATTTTGTTAAATCAGTAATTTTGACGTCCACGGCAATTACTAAAAAGGCTATACAGAAAAAATGCGCACCGACCTGAGGTGTTACCCAAACTTTTCTTGAAGGTCTAACCACGTGGAACATGATTATAAGAAGTTTTGCTCTAAAAGAGAGATGGACACTCTGACCCCCCCAGAGCCAGGAGTATGAAGGCTGTGCCACAGCAATGATGCTGGTTTTAAAAATGCTCTGTTCTTTACCCTACTTTCCTTACTGCCTTTTGATGTTTTTTTTTGTTTGGTATTCATTAGTTCATTCATCATTTTGAGGTACTGATGTGCTAGACCATTCACAGCTTTCCAAATAGCAGTCATGAGTTTGAATTGCGATACTTCTTTCCTTTGTCCACAAATTTGACCTCTTTTTTAGTCCTTCAGTCAGTTGAACAGCTGAGTTTTGGGAAGGCTGCTGGTCTAAGTTTTGGGCAACTCTGAGTTTGTATGTCAATAGATTGAAAGAACCCTTGGTAAGACAGTCCATTGCTGTCAGGCCAAACCATTACTGGTATGTTTCATTTTGAGTCAGATTACATTGCTGTAGTAAAGGTGAGGGGTGATTCTCACATTGAACGCTGTTTTGATTGACTTCTTGTTCAGTAACTTCCAACTAGTTATCTTGATTTTAAAATGCTATGTTTTCATGATGATAACAGACTTGCTTAATCCTAAAGAAACAGTTGGAAATTGATGAAAATTAGGAGTACAATACTTATCTTTTCAAAACAGATATAATTATACACTTTTGGTTGATGACCCTCCTTTTTATTACAGCAGTCGGACAACACGATCTACATGTCAGATTTGACCTTCTCCGCCTTGATACCATGATAATGTACCCTAAATGTAAAAAAGATTTTTTTTGAAGAATGAAACGAGAACATTTCTTTAACCCAATCGATCAGCCTCCAAAATCTTAGGTCTGGAAACAAGGCTCATGAAACACTTTTCTTTTTTACTGTTTAAGGCAGCAAACTTCAGCATTGGGCTTTATGAGCCGCATTCTAAAATAAATAATTTTATACCAAGACTTAGGCTACATTATATTGGAGAAATTCGATTGGTAAATTTCAATGAAAAAGAATCATGCCCACTGTTATTGGGAAGAAGGCTACACTGTGCTGCACACATATTTGTTTCTCAAGAAAGTAGGATGGATACTGGGCAATGCTCTACTATTTTACACACATTTGTGACATCCATAGAATGGTTGAAGTCACCTCATGGTAATTTCGGAAAACAATTGTCTCAGTCAGAAAGGAAATAATTTAATTCACTGTTCAGCTCAAAAAAGTTTTTTGACCCTAAAAAGACAGAAATAGTGGCAGAATATTTCACTAGGGCAGAATAATGATTCTCGGCCTTTTATTTCCGCTTAATTGTCTCTCATATGCATTCGGTCTGGTTACCATGGCAACAAATATTTCAATAATTAAATAATATGGAAACTGATATATCTACAAAATAGAATTAACAGCCATTGCTACCAAAATAATGATGGTGACCTACAGGCAAAAACTTGTTATTTTATTACTTCGCCGCCAATGTAACAATGCATTTCTTATCTTTGAACCTCACTTTCAAAATGACCTGGATCTCTAACTGTTGTGGTCATGTGATCACATATACCCCTTTTTATCCAAGAATATTTTTTCATATGAAAAAGACAATTTCTTATATATATTTGAGGTGAAATTTGGAGATTTTTACCAAAATAACACAACATATAAAAATGGTTGCCATGGCAACCACAGACAAGAAGCAGGATGTGACAATTCCAACTTTGGGCCAAAAAAATATTTTTGAAACATAAATAAATGCAAAACTTTAAAAATATCTCACCCTAGGTTTGATAAAATAGTACATTGGTGATATCAAAGTTGCCCAATTAGCAAAGTTAGACGTTACTGAGCAGACATGACTTTGAAGTTTTGCTTCTTACCTGGTTTCCATGGCCACCAATGTAATGTGCATATGTATAGAAACAGTACACATACTGGTTCCACTAATGACTCCACTGATTGTTAAATTTGATGATAACCTGGGCAATGCCAGGTCCGTAAAATTCAGCTGAGATTAAAAAACCTTTAATTTTGACATTTGCTCACATTTGTTACCATGACAACAACCCTTAACCTCATAGGTCACCTGACCATAAAAAGTCCCTTTCAAGGAAGTATTAACCCTGATATTCTGATATTGGCCGTTGACAATAATTATCTTGAAATATGAAGATTTGTCAATTTTTTCAAAAAATTGACCTTGGTTGCTATGGCAACAGATTTCACCTTTGGTAACCATGGAAAAAATTGGCATCCACCAAAAAAAGATAGCACAACACCCAAGGATTCCAAAAAGTATAGCATTGTTGTACATTTCAAAAAATACCACTACCCCCTTTTTTGTACCATAAGGCCGTGTACTATCAACCCACAGCATATATGATGATGCTTTTGATTAAGTTCCTTCCTTTCCACCTCAAGGAGCAGGTTTAAACTTTCCCCTGGTGATCCTTAAAGTTAAAACATATTGGGACTCCTATGTACTTAATCAATTGTTAGTAAAGAATATGTTGCTTATTCAAGGGCTGTCCAGTCATAGGAGAACAGTACCCTACTATGCTTTCATAGTATATGTATTCCAGAGAGTTACATTTCAGTTGCTCCAAGATGTGCCTCCCATTTATGCACTCAGCAATTATGCAAAATTGTTTGTAGATGATCTTGTTCCTAAGCAACCCTGCATTTCTGTTCAGCGACCAGTTTCATCATTAGCACATTATACTTTATATGAAATTGATAACTTACAGCTAGTGTGATGTAGGCAACTACACTGCGTTCCCAATTATTAATCAACCATAATTTTTTTCCATTGAAATAGTATTGTAAAAAGGAATAACCTGAATTAATTTCAACTGCACTAGAGAAATTGTATTTTCTTTGGTTTTGGGGCGAGTTCTAAACCTCGGGAAAGTGAAGTATGAGGTTAATAGTGATGCCATAATTTATCTTGCTGACACCGAGCTTTTATTGCAAAAAAACATTCATTTCCATATTATTTCAATGCAGGGATTAATACCATTTGCCTACATATAGAAACCCCAGCGTTTCAAATGATGATTCTATTTTTCATTTGGTGTAAGTGGGTAAGTGTTCACTGTTCAGGTATTTTAAGATCAGTTTGATTGATTTTGGGTGGTAGTGGGTGCACTTTCATGAAATTGCATAATAATTGGGAACACCTCAAAACTTTATTTTGTGGCGTAACTCCTCATTGAGCAAATGGAATTGCTCAAAATGTATAGGATATTGGCTCCATGGCACACACATAATTTTTTGTAAATGATATCCTTATATTTTTATTTCTCTCGGAGATATCATAAAAAATATTGGTTGCATAATAATTGGGAAGTTATGGGAACGCATTGTATATTACATCTGTCTATTTAAGTCTTGGCCATGGAAGCCTGGTGACTGTTACATTTGAAGATATTTATTCAAAAACAACTTATTTCTTTTCAGAAGTAAAAAAAAGTTGCCTGCCCTCTTCTTGTAACATTCATTCACTGGATAAAGCCATTTCAGTTGTAGTTACCGCCTTTATTTGGCAAGCAGGGAGATAAATATACAGAATATTCCACTTTATAAAGAGGAAACCAGCCACACATGATCATATAACACAAAAATCAAGTTATACAATAACCTCTGATGTCAACAATATTAAGTTAAACTATCAACAATATAAGGTCAAACTACATCATTCCAGTAGGAAATCTACTTTGCATCAGCTTCTGTATAACTTTGGAACCTTCAAGCTGAGCCATTGACACTTGGGAAGTGATACCTCCAGGGAATGATTGGCTAATACCCTCCAAATTACATCATTAAGTGTCCAAGGTTATTTGGTTGATGGCCCACTAGGTGGCCTCCCCGAGATTATTAAACTCTCGGAAAAGAGGAAACATCCTAAGGCAATAATATATATGTAAGAGGAAGACAGCCACAAAGGGTCTTATATCACAAAAATCAAGTTGTACGAACACCTCTAATGTCAACAATATTACGTTTAAAAACTACACCATTCCAGGAGTAATTTTGCCAGCATCAAGCTTCTGCACAACTTTGAAACCTTCTGAGCCTTTGAGACTTGGGATGTGATACCTCCAGGGAATGATCGGCTAATACTCTCCAAATTACATCATTAAGTGTCCAAGGTTATTTGGTTGATGGCCCACTAGGTGGCCTCCCCGAGATTATTAAACTCCTGGGAAAAGAGGAAATCTCCTAAGGCTGTATTTGCTCATCGGATGAGGTTAGGTATTTATAGAAAGGCCAAAGATATATTGTAGGTACACATAGCCATAGGTACTTGCAAGAGGTGGTTGCCACAGATTTCAGCAACAATCAAAAGCGTTGACTCTTTCGCTGAGTTATAAGTGCATAAATCTGAGACAGCAATTGATTGTGACAGCAATTGATTGTGTTGCTTGTGTTAATATTATCTATTCCATTGTATTTTCATTTGGTTGTGATAGCCTATTAGTAGTATTTTGGAATGATCAGAAACATGAACCATTATAATATATTCTGGATAAAAAATAATATGTTGAAATTTTTTTATTCAATATTGTTTTGAGTGGGGGACACAGCCTTTGATTTTGTTATTGTTAGAATTTGAGTGCGATACCTCTGATTCTGTCACTTACAGATGATTTCATATTTGTAGACATTTTGGAAATATGAAAAAAGATTGCAGCATTCGTGATCTGACATCATGAATTCCTACCCTGTGATTGGTCAAGCCACCCATACTATGTCATTTTTCTTAATTTGCATACTACATGTGATGCTGCTGGAAAGTATGATGTCAAATGTATTGACCTAGATAGATACTGTGTATTCTGATCATCATACCTCGACCATACGGATCTGACTTGCGCTGGAGGGTCATATTTTTGAAATACCAAAGGCAAATGAGTGACCATGGAATTAATGACACACTGAGAATGAGCAAATCATTCGTCCATCGTGTTGTGCAACGTTTCAAGGCAACAGGAGATGTTGCCAGCAAGCCTACAGGACCAAGACCAAGAATCTTATCACGTATGTATGAATTATACTTCGATCGGCATAATCATTGTAGCCCCAGCAAATAAGGACCGACAATAAAATTAAGAAAATCAATTTTCAAGTGCATCAAGAACAGTACCCAAGAAAACAGTTTATATTTTATTTTACAGGTGTTCAACAAGACACGTTATACAATATGATTGCATCTGGTCCCCACCTCTACCTGGATGAATTAAAAGAATGGTTTGAGACATCCACCGGAATATTCATCTCAACAATAACTGTATGGCGTTATGTGCGGAGGATGGGCTTCACCTACCAAAAGTTCTCAATCAGAGCTTACGAACGAGATGAGTTCAAGCGAGCAGATCATGTGAAATTTGTTTCCAAATTTGATAGCCACATGTTCCTGTTTGTTGACGAGTCTGCCAAAGACCAAAGGACAGTTCGGCGTAAACATGGCTATCTCCGAAGAGGAGCAAAGAACAAATCCATTCTTGGCCACTTTGTGAGACGACATCGAATCAGTATTCTTGGGGGAATGGATGAAACAGGCATGGTGAGCAGTTTCATTGTGAAGGGGTCATTCTCCTCAGAGCTCTTCCTGATGGCATTTAATCAGTGCCTGCTTCCACATCTTGGCAACTTCGCTCAAGAAGAATCGAGAAGCATTGTTATAATGGACAATTGTTCTATCCATCTAAACCAGCGGCTAATTGACGGTATACACAGAGCAGGTGCCATAGTCCACTTTCTACCACTTTATTCGCCAGACCAAAACCCCATAGAACTCGCCTTTCATTTCCTGAAATGCTGGCTCAGAAGAAACTATGCATTTGCAGAACAAAATCCGAAACAAGCAGTATACCAGGCATTTGAAGACTTGCCAGCAGAATATGCAGAGAATTTTGTTGAAGCATGTGGTTATTAGCACATGTAAATATTGTAACTTTATGTTATTCAGAATTTGAAATAAATGTACATAAAAAATTGTGTGATATTGTATCAGAGCATCAGTTTATTATGCACATCAGAATTACTTCAAGAACAACGGTTCAACAATATACATCAATATTTACATTGAAATATGTAAACAACTTCTTGGTTACTCTATCATCAACTTTACCGATAAACTAAGAGAAACATTTCATAATTATCAACACAATGTTATAAAGAACAATTTAGGAACAAATTGTATCACTAGAATAAAACATGGGTTATAAATAAGTCCAAAAACTGAATACCCCAGCAATGTGCAACACAAAATGTAACCAACAGGGCAGTGGTATAATCATGCCTACCTTGTTAGCAGCTTCGCAATTTTACCCGGAAGCTGGGCTCGTTCAATTGGTGACACAATTCCCAGCATGTCCAATGATGCATGATCAAGGTTTACTAGAGTAGACCCATCAATGTTGTTAGCAGCAAATGATGCTACACATGCGCCAAATCCCTGCTGTCTCAGAAAGTCACCGACTTCCTGCACATTCCAGCTCATAACTCCTGGCTCAGGGGCTGTCTGACTTACAGATGGTTGACTCACAGAAGTTTGTCTGCCGCAAGCCAGCAGCAGCATCGTCCTCTGAAACTGCTCATCTCTTTGGCGCTCGTCCGCCCTCCTCTCCTCATCTCTGATCTTCTGCAGTTCTCTCTCCTCCATTCTAGCCTCCTGGTTAATCATCATCATTTGCTGCATAAATTCAACATTTGGATTTTGCTGTCTCCTGCCAATGGTTACAGTACGCGGTGTATGATCCACAGCTTCGAGATGCTTGTGCGAGTCTGGCTCCTCCTGGGGTCCAGCAACCTTCCCTTGGAGGATCTGCTCAACCCAAAAATCAAGGTGTCTGGATGAATACCTATCATTCGTTCCCTTTTTTCGAAGGTACTCTAGCAAGTTCACCATACAATGGGTGTAGTTCATGTTACCTTGCTTTACAGGGACAACCTTTCGCCGCTTTGGGTCTCTCTCGATGTCACTACCCTCTGAGGATTCAGTTGCCTCAGCCGTCTCGACGTCACAGGCAAGTCGCATCTCTTGCACTTTACTATCCTTGTTCAAGTGTGATTTTTTTAGCGAGTGCAAAATCATTTTCATTATCCAGTCCATAGCATGCTGTACCTTTCCTTTTCAACCAATACAACTGGACGTTCCTATGGACTGGATGTGCTCCGTAAAGGTCTCAAGCAAATTGGCTCTGGTAATATTGGCTGGGATTTTATGCAGCACAGTCACTGGTCCTTGTGCCTTGTTCTTCTGCTTGCTTGTTGAGCCCAATCGTCAAAGTCAAATAAATATCCAGTGTTTCTGTGGCAGGTTCTTCAACTTCTGAAAAACAAAATGTCATCATTTTAGAATTAGAATAAATATTAGAAATTTTCAAATGGCAGCCTTCAAAATTTTTCCAATGGATTTCACGTGTGTGTATAACCCAGTTGATGAATAGATGATTGAGGCTTTTCATCCTGTTTTTCTACACTGGGACTGCAGGAAGGCACAAAAATGAGACAAAAGAAGATTGAATCTGCTGTCCAAGTTGGCAACATAGGCCTAGGTGAGCTGTAACAGCTGGATTCAAAGACCGAGACCCAGCAGCTGTTTGAAACCAGCTATCTTCAACTCATTTACATTGCCAAGGGGAATTGGAGGACTATGCAGTATACTGCAGAAGCAATAATTTGGGAGCCAGAACAACACTAATTGGCATTGCAAATGTATGAAAATGATGCATGGCTCCAAACTTCAGGATTAAGCATAGCTGTAGAAAACATGGGGATCAGAGTTTACCCTTTTTTTGTCGCCAAAATTATTATAATCAAAGGGGGACTGAACTTGTTGGATCCACTACTGAGCTCATATTCATAAAAATACTCCAATTATAATTACCAGTGTCATCATCATCTGCAATTTCCCCCACTGCTGTTGCATTGTGCAGATTCATATTTAGAGGAATAGCAGTTCCACAAACTGAAAAAGAAAGAAATACAGATGAGACAATAATCACATAGTGCCAATGATGCATTTTCTCAATATATATATATTATACTGTATGACGCAAGGGAACGTTCAGAATTTATGACTTGGAAGGGGGGTTGTTTTTTCTGATTATACCAAGGAGATACACATTTATGCATCATGCTCAGGGGTTTTCAAACTTTAACAAAAGAAAAATATCATATGATATGGATACAGTAAGTTCATCTGTGCCTTTGTATGAATCTACTGGCGTGAACTTCCTAGGCGCTCAGTACCTATAGTGTGCAGCTTTTCATGTTATTGATAAAAAAATATGTGGGGTATCTACTAAAGACCTAAGGGTACCAAAAATCCAGGTGAAACCAAAGGGGGGGGAATTATTTTTTTATGGGAACTTGCGACAAAACTCCCACCCCACTACATGTACCTGGCTTACACCATCCAAGATGGTGTTACGTCACAGGGGTGTATTACGTAACCTGGTACGGACCCTGTGTGCGCAGTGACGCGTAACATAAGTGGATGTTACATCACAAGTGGTGGGATTAAAACATCAAAGGATGTTGGAATAACATCAAAGGAAGATGTTACGTCATAAGTATTAACTCACATCAAAGATGGAAGTCACTTAAGTGGATGTTACATAACATGTCATGTCATAAGTGCCACTTGAGATGATGAGTTATGTAATAAGTGGAATTTCATTACCATATATCATGAGTATGACAGTATTACTAGTATTACACAACATTAAAAAAGGAATTATGTAATAGCATTAGTCACGGTATGTAAGTACTGTTTAACATTGAGCAATCTTATTAGCATGGTATAACAGTGATCATATTAGTCATGGTATGTAATCAAGCATATCAAGTGTATGATTAGTCGCTGTATATGAACATGTCAGTGCATAAGCATTTACTTAAGCAATTATCAGAGTTTAACATTATTCTCTTAAGTTAAAGTGTCAACTCCAAGATATATCTTTGATTTAATTGTTATAGAACAATGGACATTTGTGGATTTGAATATGAAAAAAAATACCCATGTCTTTATGTTTGATTATTTATATTTCTAAAGTGTACTTGAAGAGTTCATAATTCTTTTTAACTTGTAACAAGAATGTAAAACTGTCTCTAATATGCCTCACAACCACAATACACAAGTTTGACAATGACCTCACCCACTTGATAAATACCTCCTGCCGAAGGCATTAATGCTAGCAATAAGCCCTCCATTGATAAGACAAAAGGGCTAAATTTCAATCAATAAGCCCTCATCACAGATACTGCAAAGGGGCTAAATGACAGACAACAAATGCAGTGCTATGAGAAATCAAAGCACCAAAACCACCATTCTCCATGCCTACAATAAACCCATTGACAATATCAAAAGGGTTTAAAAACAAGTGTGGAATCAATCAACAGTTATAAATAAAATCAATTACATTATTTCTATTCAATAAAAACACTTATTCCCTTCCCTATACCTACTTGGTGCGCGGCTGTCCTTCAAAAATCAAAACTTCTGAAGTTCTGTCAAGTCACTCAAGTGGCATGTAAATCCAGTCCACATTGTTCCACGAATCGAATTCGGCTTTTCTGTGTATCCAAAATAGAGTTTGCATCGCTCCTTGTCTATTGTCATTCACTTTCACTCTCCATAACTCGATTTTAGCAAGTTTTTTAGAAGTTATTCCACTCATCCTGTTGCACCTTGTCACTCACTAAAACAGACATTTCAGAAGTTGCCTGAAGATGGCGATGTTCGTGACCTAGAAAAATACTGCTTTCAGCACCTCTAGTGGCAGCATCAAAGGTTTGCCGCCGAATCATCACACACTGTGAAGGGCTTATTTTGATTGAATGGTGTGTTTTACTAGAGTACTTGTGATCAAATAAATGTGAAATTAAGTCACATATTAATTTAGGAGAATTCCATGCTAGTTTAGTGTTCCTTTTGCTGGCGGACAGTACACTGCCCTTAGCCCTACACTGAAGTTAAGCCATGGAAGTGAATACACAAAGTGTGCATATTGACATGATTTCTGAATGTGACTCAATGGAAAATGAGGAAGGAGGAGAAAACCAAACAGAGAGAAATGATTCTGATTCCTGCAGCACTCAATTGACAGATTTAGACAATGTAGACCTGGGTAACCTGGCGAATGAATTTGGTCTACAGCAACAGGGAAGAATTGAGCAGAATGCAAGTGACAGCCAGTGGATAGACTTCGTTTCCTCTTTCCCAAAACTAGAGGCCACCTATTGGGCCCAGACTTTGGCCTACTACATTATAATTATAACAGCTTTGATCAACTTATCACTACACAATGAGCCAATGGAGATATGGCTGATCACCCTTTCTAGTTCCATAACTGCTTTGCTCCCTTCACCCCATCAGCTGAGTCAAGTGGGGAAAGAGAGGGCAAACAATGGGACAGATCATAGAGAGGCCATGGCTGACTTAAGATAGGGTGCACCCCATCACCCTTAACAAGACGCTTCAAAGAGGAGCAAGATTATTGACTGGTCATGGGGAGTGACTTTTTTCTATTTGTCATGGCTGACTACACCAGTCACCTCCCCATTTTCCCCCATAGCCAATAGGGGTGGCTCCACCTGACCCCCGCCCCTTTTACTTGGGGCAATATAAGGCTGGCTTCACTCTTGCCACAGTGTCACTTTGGACAACAAGACTTTCCTTGCTCCAAACATTTCTCCAAGCTTTTTTGCCTGTCGCATTACGCCAGTCTCAACTGAGAAAAAAATGGATTTCTACAACACAAGGTTGACTTCTGAACTGAGATTCACCCTGCAGGATGGAACCTTCACTTTGGACTGTGAGTTCATCATGGGAGCTCACAGGAGAAATCACCACCTGACCCTGACCCTCAACCACCCTGTCTACACTCGGAGAGTAGTGATCCTGGGAAAAGACCTTGCAAAGCTGCACTGGGAGATGCAGAGACTTGGTGATGACCTTTTCCAGGATCAATGCAGTAACTTCACCATATCCGACCAACTTCTGCTCCTGAGAAAATGTGACATGGGAGGTGCCTGGGAGACCTGCATTGCAGAAATTCAGTCTAGCTCTTACAAACAGCTGACTGAGACTGTAAAATTTCGCCTTGAACTTCCACTGACCAACATACTGTACAATGAACTGATCACAAGACTCGCTGAGGTACTTCAACTCAACTACACAGTTATTGAATACGAGCAGGACAAACCTCTGATCCAAATCTACCAGAGAGTCAGCATCTTGGACGCCGAAGAGGCCCCAGAACTGTTTCTGACAGAGATTGACGCCACTCGTGACCCGACAAAGGTAGTTTTGAGAGACCACGTATATGAAACGCTTCTTGAACTTCAGAAGATAGCTTTCGCACAGAAGGTTCAAGCTCAACCTGACTGGGGATCTGAAGAAAAGCCAATAGTTTTGGAAGATACTGCATTTACTGAACTGCACCTGGATGAACCCCCTTCGCATGTCCTTTTCCAAATGCAGGCTGTTAGGCCTACACCTGATCAGGTGTGTAGACATCTTGCTGCCTGCCTGTACAGAAAGAAAATTATGTACTATGGCCAACCCCAATGTGAAGTTTATGGAATTGACCAAGGGTGGGACTCGCAGGAATTTATTATGCCAAAATGGACGACATTCCAGATGATGTGCACCGGCATATTATACCAGCTGAATTACAGAGACTATGGACCCACCGCCAACTACTGCTCCAAACTGCTGGGAGATTTCTCTCCAGATTCGCCATATCATGTGGCCATGAACTCTCTTAATTATCGGGGTTGCATGAACGAAGTCCAGTTCTTGACCCATGCTGTGCTCGACTCGATTTGGAAGAAGTTTTCCAACATGTACTTTTGAAGGATGCTCCAAAAGTTTCAAAGATTTTTGTTATTGAAGAAATAAAATATATCATGAATCTTAATTTTGTTTGTAGTGCACCTTTTTCTATTTTGTTCACAAGGGCAAAGCAATTTTGTGTGAAATTTCACCAAGTGCTCAATATGATAATTTAAAACCCAACATAGTAAGTCATCCACCTGGGTTACATTAGGTATTTGCTATAAATTTTTCAAAAATTGAACACCCTAAGCTGGTGTTAATGAAACAAAAGCAGTTTTTAAAAAAATTAAAGTTTATTCAAAACATACCCTGAGCACCAAGTTTACTGAACAAGTAAAAAACAACACAATTATACAAAAACACATCATAAGACTTCACTGGTGTTGACTAGATTGAGAAAAAGAAACAGTTTTTCTATTAAGATATATAATTGAATAGTAATAAAAGCTATTGCTGGTATTTAGTGTGATAATAAGTATCTTTAGTTACAAAGCACAATGTCCAGTTAGAAAGGAAAGTTAATTTTTTTCTAAAGTGAAAAGTGAGCAATGGCTGCATTAATTTTTACATACACCATACAAAAACAAGTTTCCATTTTCTTTTGTTAAAATATTTACTTTACAGGTTAAGGAAATGATGTGATAAATTTACGAGCCCACCGAGGTTCCCGGAGTGATGTGGGTGTTTGACCTGACAAATGGTACTAGGTACCTCATGACGCCCTCTCTTCAGCCCGGGCCTCATGGACTGCCTGATGGGAGCTACAGCGATCTCCCGCTTAATCTCTCCACAGGGCCTTCTCCTCCTGCATCGGGGGCTCCTACTTGCACTCCTGCTGCGACTTCGACTTCTGCTACCGCTTCCGCTTCTAGGTGTCAAGTCGACATTGCAAAAAGGACAACTGGTAAATCTAGCCCTACGGCAACTACTGCGCCCATCGCACGCCGCAGGACTCGTTCCACCGTTGCCACTGTCAACAACACAACCACCACCACCGCTCGTGGTGTGCGGGCAGCCTCTGGAGTCTATGCTACTGCTACCAATGGTTCCGCTGCAGACAGCACTGCTGCCACCAATGTAGCAGCCACGGCTACCACCAACAAGGTGATCATTGCTGCAAACACTGCTGCAAACACTGCTGCCACCACTGCTGCCACCACTGCTGCCACCACTGCTGCCACCACTGCTGCCACCACTGCTGCCACCACTGCTGCAAACACTGCTGCAAACACTGCTGCAGGCACTGCTGTAAGCACTGCTGCCACTACTGCTGCAAGCACTGCTGCCACTACTGCTGCCACTACTGCTGCTGCCATCACTGCTGCCACCACGGTTGTCGACACAACTGCTGCCGCCACGACTGCTGCCACCACGACTGCTGCCACCACGACTGCTGCCGAGACTGATGCTACATCCGCTGTTACAACTCTTGCCACAACTCCCGCCACGACTGCTGTCACTGGGCCGACTACTACGAGTGCTGAGTGAGTTTTGATTATTTTTTCCTTTTTTCATCTTTGGTTTCACATTGATTATATAGCAGCTTTTCCTGGCATCGCTTATAATGTATGGTAGGATGGAGTCGGGGGCAATTGCAAACACGAAATCACGTGTTTTGGCATCCCTCCACAACATTTCATAAATGGCCGAAACCTTCATGTTAGATACACGTTTCTCTGATAGTCAAATTCAAAATGGCAGGGGTATTTAACCCTTGTGAGCATCACCACACTCTCGGGCAGTTGTCGGGCAAACCTGAGCTCGATTCTCACTGAGCCGTCACGAGATGTGGGGTAGTAGGTGTCACGGTTTTGCGGGTTGAGGTGTACGACAAATATAGAGTAGCCCTGCGGAAATTCGTGTAGCGATATTCTCTGACTGTGAGTAGGTCTTTTGGTCTTGTCGGCGTAAAGGTCACCGTAGGTCTGAAGATATTTACCTCGCTCAAAGTCAAATGTGAGGGGGCCCCGAGCAGTGGGGCAACCGGATAGGCTGACATTTATGCTTGCTAGGTCATAGTGGGAAAATTTGTACGGGTTGGTTTCAATTCGACCTGTCATCGAGTCACCCGCGACAAAGGCAATTGCAAGTGTGCTGGGGATTCTCACATTGTATCCGTCCTCCACAAAAAACGTGCTGATCCCGCGTGCCAATGTGAACTTCCTCAGGTCCTCCTTCAGGTAGAAATATCGGGCTCTGGAAAGTTCACTGCGCATAATTTGCTGATGTGCCACGAGAACTTGTGGAGCAGGTACTACCTGTTTAACTATGAGTGAGATGTCCTGTATTTCAAGGGTGTAGTCTTTGTCCGTGTTGTTGCCCGTCATGAGTCTGAAAGCTGCCGAAGTTGGGATTAGCACCAAATCCAGGGTCACACCATTGATTAAATATTTATTTGTCTTGAACACGTCGGCATCAAGCCTGGCCTGTAGTTCCACAGACCTGCTCTCCTTCATGAACTCGGCTCTCTTCTTATATCCCTTATTACCGGCGTAAACCAGTGAGGTGTTAGCCATATTGCCGGCAGTGTCTTTATAAAACATAGTGCATTGTAACTCCTCATCTGACACCTGTTTTTCGTCCAGAAGTATGTTCAGCATTGAGGCATAGCAGTAGCCCGTCATGCCGCCTAGCACGACCGTGTCATTCATTCGAATTTCCAGTTGGTGCCAGAGTGAGTCCGCCAGGTTGTTAACAGGTCCCACGCTAAAACCGCCTTCGTCCATCTGCGGGTTTCCACTGACACCGGCACCTGCAGCACCGTCGGCAGCGGCGGCAGCGGCGCCCGCTGCATCTGCATCGGTGTCCGCATTGCCTGTACCGCCTGCAGTGCCCGAGGGTTTAGTTTTAGTAGCTTGTCTTTTTGGAAGTGGTTTTGCCGGTACGAGACGACCATCACGACGAGTGATGTGTACAACTGTCCTGACAACAATGTCCTGCATATCATTGTAGGCAGATCCAGCACCAGGGACACGGAATTTAACGTTACCCTCTGTTGAAAATTGATTCGTAGCTTTGTATACGATATATTTCACGTCACTCACGCCTAAATTGCTCACGGGAACTTGGAAAAGATCCAGGCCAGTCTCATAAGCCAAATCGGCTGATTTCAGGATTTTCTCACCACTTGCCATCTCGATTTATTTGCCGCTAGTCAAAAATGTCTCCGCCGGATGACCTTTTCCTGCCTTTCTTGGCCGTCCCCTTTCTAGTAGTCTTGCTCTTCTTGTTCTTGCCGCTCTTCTTATTTTTCTTTTTCTTCGACCTCGTCGAAGAGTGTTTAGTTCGTTTGGAGGGAGGGGAGGGTTGGTTGTGAGTAGACGCACTGGCACGTTTTCTCTTCCTACCCGCACGGTTTGCTGACTTGCGAGCTACTGAAGGTATCTCCGAGTAATTGGCCTTCGTCTCAGTGTTCGCAAATAAATGTCTAACTCCTTCGCCACGGAACAGCTGCTGCACTTTAGCATTGGAGAATTCACCCCCATGGTCGCTACGTATGAATGCTGGCTTGATTCCTGATCTTTTAAAGATGTTCGAGAAGGCCCTTTCCATTTCCGTGGCTCCTTTGTTTTTCACCGGTTCAGCTCTACAGAACCTTGAGAAAACATCCACTGTGATCAAGATGTAGGCAAAGCCTGAATTGCTTTCCGTGAAACGTTTACCGGCCAGCTCCAAAAGATCAACATCCCACATGTGGTTCATACCTGGCGAGACTATTCGCCGGTAGGCGGGTTGTCTCTGTCTTACGGTTTTATGTAGGGATATGATATCCTCACCTTCCGCCCATTCCTTGATTATTTTTAGGGAAATATTGTACCTCCCCTCTTCACGAATAGCTTTGTGGAGTTTAGAGACGCTTGTGAAACTCCCAGGTTGATCAGGGGTATAAAATCTCCGTTTGAGGTAGGCATCTATGTTTTTAGGAGTCGTCATGTTTTTTTTTTTGTTTTTTTTTATAATTTCACCCAGGGTATCTTGTCCGATCCAGGACGAGGTCCGTGTGACACACGACGACGACGACGTCTTGCCGACTGAGAAGAAGTGGCCAAGTGCATCGAAGGAATTCTCTCTCCGAGGGCACTATTGACTTTGTCGGGGGATCTCCTTACTGTTTTTTTGTTCTTTAGATAGTGTAGTACACGTCTGAGTTTCTTGTTTCCAATGAACTTTAGCGGTACATTTTTGTCCAGCAAGATAGAGTAGAAAGATTTGTAGTTTTGTGGCAGGCGTGACTCTGGTGACTGGGTGTGCAGCAGAGCCGAGACAAAGTTGGCCGCACCTCCCTTACCCCACGATACAGTGGTGATATCATCTGGTAGATCCGCCGGAGATTTTTTCTCTCCCCTTCGGAGTGCACTGCACCAATTGCCCTGGGCAAGACTGTTGATGATGATGATGATGGTGATTGTGGTGATTTTGATGAATTGGGCAATTTCGAAGCTGACAAGCTTGCATTCCCCTCTTTCTTCTCCCTTTGATTCTTCTTCTTCTTCTTCTCCTTCTTATTCTTGCCCACCATCTCCCCATTTGTCATGAGAGAAGGAGCATCACCTGCAACATCAGTTGCCGTAGTGGTAGTACTAGTAGTGGTAGAAGGTGTGTGCCGACGAGGGGAAGAGGAGGAGTCCCTCCTCTCCAAGGAATCTTTGACAGGACGACTGTCTTCAAGAGAATGGGTTCCGGCGCCCCCGGAAAACTCATGCACGCCTTCGCGTAGAGTCGTCGTTTTCTCACTCCGCACGTTCGAAGGCTGTGCGATTGGCCGAGGAAGGCGAGCGCGACAGCCGATCGTAACTTCCGATCTTCCATCATGCTTAGGTACTTCTCTTCTGGCACTACGTAGACTTTTCTGTTAAACTTCATTGACGAGGTCATCTTTCAAAATAGTAGTTTTCTTTCCAGTGGTTCTTTTTTCTTATTTGTCACTCAATCGTTGCATCATTGGTTAGTCGTGGTGGCCATTGTAACATGCTCCGAAGTAGAGGTCGTCGTAGTGGCATTAGGTGGTGGTGGTGGTGGCGGTATAGTTAGAAAAGCCCTCCTAGTATTATTGTTATTATTAGTTCGACCTTCGCTCGCTGTAGCTTCTATGATGTACTCCTCTCCAGCAATCTCCGGTACTGTACATCGATATTGTGTATCCACCTCTCCTCCAATGCGTTCACTCTTACTCGTATTTTCACTGCGGCTAGAATTATCGGGCGACCTTGGAGGGATCTCATGAATGGATGTATTGTCACTGTCACTGCCACCGACACTGCAGCTGTCACGGCTGGTGTTGAGACTACTGCGACTGCTCTGACTGTTGTTACCAATGCTGTTACCAATGCTGTTGGTGCCAATGCTGCTACCACTGCTACCGCTGCTGCTACTGCTGCTGCTGCTGATGTCACTGCTTGCACTGTCGCTGTCAATGTCTGTGTCACTGTCAATACTACTACTACTACTACTGTTACTCCTGTGGCTACTGGCGGTGCTTAGACTACTGCAACTAATTGCACGTTTGCCAGTGGTGCTATCACTACCACCACTGTCACTGGTGTAAAGGCTGCGGTTGCCTCCTCCACGACTGTCACGACTGCAGCTGCTGCTACTGCTGTCGCTACCGCTGCTGCTGCTGTTGCTGCTGCTGCTGTTGCTTGAGCTACTGTCACGACTTACTCTGTTTGTTCGTATTTTCTTGCACATCTTCCTCACGTACGGGTAGCATAAATTCAGAAATGAGATGGTGGTTTTACTGTGTCGACAGAGTGCATCAGGGGCAAGCGACGGCCTACGAACACAAGCCAGCTTCCGTAAAATAGTTTTGCTTCTGGAGAGCACGATACTGTCATCAGCAGATATTTTTAAACTCCCTCTCAACACGTTCACTATTAGCTCTATTACCGAAAGAGCTTGCTGTCCACTTGCCTCAGCTAGTAATTTACGGGTGAGTGAAAGTGAGACTTTACTTGTTTTCACCACAAGCCTGATGAAGGGGTAGCATTTTTTCACACGAACTGACATCATGCGTGCTGGGGTGTGTGTGTGTGTGTGCGCGTGTGTGCAGTGTGTGTGTGTGTGTGTGTGTGTGCGTGTGTGTGTGTGTGTGTGTGTGTGTGTGTGTGCGTCTGCGCACTTGTGTGGGTGTGTGTAATGAGGAGCATTCACTTCTTCGTGTAGAGCACAAGGTCATCTGCCGGGAGTATTCCAGTGCTGAGTCTTATATCCTCATCGCCCGTGCTCGTCAGGTTGTTTACAACGAGGTAGCCCCGTGGTAGTCGAGTAGCATCCTCATATGCCTCGACAAGTCTCTTGGGACTGTCGGGGAACATCTCTCGAGAGAGACAATGGATCTGCTGCAGATCACGACAGGTTTTCATGAGTATGAGGTAACTGGTGTTCAAATTTATGGTGCGTGAATACCGTGACTGGTGGAAAATATTCTGTGATAACATTATGACTGAAATTCGCCTGTGATGCACCTCCCTTGTGAAAAGTGCACACATCTCGGCTGATTTAGTTATTTCATCCAAGAGATCGTCCAGCACGAGCAGAGCATGATGCTGGGGGTCTTCTGAACCCATGCTTTCTATTAACTCTCTCCCAGGTAAACCATCATGCAGAGTGAGATTCTCGACTTCCTCCTCGAGCTCACTAAACACTTTTTGATAAACCCCATAAGCGTAGACAATTTTTTTGGGTGGAATGGCATACATGTGATGAGAGTGTCGTAGAATTTTCATTGTCAGCACCGTCTTCCCCGACATTGAAGGGCCTACTATTGTGGTGGCGGCGGGACACTCAAAGTATAAAACATTCCTTTTTTCTTCACCGGGTGGCATTTTCTATCACTCCTCTTCTTCTTCTCCTACCTCTTGCTTAGGTCACTTCACACCGAGTAATGCGCACTCTTAAAAGGTTATAACTTAAATGTGTGTTTCATCTATCTTTTCAGTACCCAGCTAAGAGAATCAGTGGATGGCCTCGTGTCTATTGAGAAGGCATACTAATCCCGAGCAGAACGCCTACCTCAGCTTTGTCTGCATTGAACTTGTCTTCAACCTCTGCAGTACCTGCTATGGGCACTAGGGAGGGTCACGCCTCAGTGACGGCAAGAGTGAGCTGCCCAAGTGACATGGCTCAACAACCTGCCAGAGACAGCCAGTCAGGGCGTGTCACAGGCAGGGGAAAGATGGGCGGTTCAAGACAGAAGACTCGACGAGTTGAGGGTCGAGCGGGAAAGGAGACCAGGGCTGCTCAGCAAGAACTACTCAACCGTGCAGTAAACCCAGCAGGAAAGCCTAGCGAGGCACGAACGCTTGATGAAAGCAGCCCATTGCAGCAGGGGAAAGGGTGGTCTGCTTGTAGCAGAACCTTGGACAGGGTAAATTATTTTTTCTCTTTCCCCTTTCTTCCCTAAACAACAACAACAAAAAAAAAAAACTTTACAAAACAACAATACTTCTCTCTCAAATCCATTTACCTTATTAATTGTTCACCCTTTCTTGAAAACAGGATGTGAAGTCTGGTCTCAAGGATTGCTGCTCAACCATCCTCAAGTTGACATCCATGAACAAAACATTGACGGCCAACCTCAAAAGGAAACGCGGTGACCAGGATTACCCGCACTGCGAATTCCTGGAGGCTGCGGTCAAATGTTTCCTTGCGTAAGTGTTTATTGACATACTTTTTTTTTTTGGTTGAAAAAAAATTTTTTTTAATTTTATTTCTGACATATTATTTATTCCTTTATTTGTTTCTCTTATTCCAGAGTACACTTCGGTGGTGTTCAGGAAGAAGAAGAACAGGAGCAAGAATGCCAAGACATGTCCGTGGCCTCCTCTTCACCTTCTACTCCTAGCTGGTGGATAAGGTGTGGTCGTCGGCGCAAGGCTGGCAGGCGTGCGACAGTCCGGTGTCTCCCCCTGGCACGTTCTACTCCAAAGCCCGGGAAACTTGCTCCATGGAGAGACATTTCCCGCGACACTTTGGAGGAGCTCGAGTCATTTTTTGATGACGAGTTTGCGTGGGCAGGGGGAGACAACGCCGAATCCGGATCGGATGCGCCTAATTTGGCCAACAGGTATGTAATATATAATTGGATAATACAAAATTTTATTGGAGAAATTCAAAAAGATGGGAACATCTAATTATCGAGTTGGTTTTTCCTTAACAGACCCGAACCAGTGTACGTCTTCCTGGGAGAGGACGGCGAAGGCTATCGGATGGAATCTGGGTCTGAGGAGGTGATGAAGTCGGCTGGTGAAGATGTCGTACACCAAGGCATGGAACAAGCAGGCGCGGAGGATGGTCAATGCAGCACAGGTGCCTCGTCAACAACGCCCCACTTCTCCCCTTGCTCACTGCTCTCACAAGAAAATCCCATGGTCGATTTTTTTTGTAAAACAAACTCCATGGAGGGTCTGGTTGTGGAGGGGCAGTTACAAATGTAAGAATACGGTTTCTCTTTTTTTCCTTTTTTAATACTAGTGCTCTACATATGGAAATTTTCCCATTCTCACTACAAAATATTTTTTTCAGGCTCGAAAATGCCGAAAGTACACCCCTCCAGGCAGGTGCGGTCCCGGAAGTGCCTCCCTGCAAAGACGACCGGGAAACGATCAAGCAAAGGGCACTGGTAAAATTGAGGGAGCTGCAAATGAAAGATCAACTAAATTACGACCTCGAGCAGTTTCGCAAGGAGAGAGAGGCCGAGATAGAGGCATTAGTGCAGCAGGAGATGCAAAAACGCCAGGAGCTCGAGCTGAGGGAACAGCGGGAGTTGATGGAGGCAAGACAGAGGCACCTGTTGGGGGCTGCCTACAACGACGTGGCGCAGGGAGGAGAACGCCTCACAAGAGAGTGAGTACAAAAACACGATTTTTTGTTTACTACTGGTAGAGAGAGTGAAAAAAAAAAATCAGTCAGTGTGTTTTTACTCTGCCATTTTGATTGTCCTGGCAGGGAAACTGACGAAATTTTTGAGGCAATGGAGGATGGCAAGGTGAGAAGAATGGGTAAAAGAGACCTCAGTGTGGATGAAGACTTGAAAGCTCTAGTTGACATCCTCTACAATAGTGAAGATTGCGAGGGGGAGGGGATGGCGGGGGTGTTGTCAGAGGACAACAACATCGAGGAAAATGAGGAGGGGGAGGAGTTTGCTGGGGAGGATAGGGCAGCAAATGAGGGTGTGGAAGAGGAAGAAAAAGAAGATAGCTTAGACTTCTTTGAGGCACCACCGTCACCCTCTGACGTAGAGCCAGACACCGAAGACCCCATGCTGTTTCAGGGAGCAAACTACAAACTTACCTTTCATAGAAACATCGATGTAAACGTTAGGGACAACAAGTTCGCCGATGGTGCAGTTAGGGAAATTGTATATAGGGTACAGTTTGATCAGACCTGGCAAAATAATGCTTTCAAATTTAGCGAATTACTGGGGGAATTCTTAGAATTAATTCAGGTTATAATTGAGAGGCTAAACATGAGCTACGCTCCCAATGACCTGGTCAGGATATATCTGTCAAACAAAAAATTCTACAGCCCTTGCTCCATCGGTCTCATGCCCCTCAAAGATCTAACAGTGGGGGTGGTGGCCGACTACCTGGAGGCAATTCTCCAATCAGATGAGGATTTAGTCTTAGATGAACCCTTGGAGATACAGGTGGCAGTAGTGCGTAACCCAAGGGGGGCAGGTGTCAAAAAAAATCAACGTCTTATGTATGTATTTGGAGAAACAGACCCTCTACATTATTGCAAGGCAATCTCAAAGACAAAGGTTACGGACAACCTCTGTCTGGCAAGGTCCATTGTGGTTGCCCTGGCTAAGCTGAAGAGGGTGGAGAGTGGTGAGAGTGGTGACAAGGAGGCCATTCGTAGGGCTCAAAATCACCTTGACCAGGTATACAATGCAGGGCGTGAAGTGCTTACTAGAGAGGCACGCGCTCTCCAGACATTAGCAGGTTTCTCTCTCAATTATACACCTGCATTCACTGACATTGCAGCTTTCGAAAGGGCTGTGAATGCGCAGATTGTCGTGTTCCAGTCGGGTACTGATGTAAAGCCGGTCTACGTAGGCAGTGCAGAGAGGCAGCGAACTGTGTATCTTTTCTACGCAAAGTTGGAGGGGGATGACAGGAGACCAGGGCACTTTCATGCCATAGTCAATCTGACTAAAATGTTCATTAACGCTAAATTTTGTGAAACTTGTAAAGAATGCTATGCAAAGAAAGACAAACATGCATGTAATGACAAATGTCGATCTTGTCATTCTTCAACCTGTCCTGTCATAAAAGATGAGCAGAGGTTGTGTAAAGATTGCAACAGGTATTTAAATTCGCTTGCCTGCTTTGATAGCCACATCTTGAATGGGGTGTGCTCCACTTCAGTGCGCTGCCCCGTTTGTGGGTATTTCCACCGGCGTGACGCCGAACACCGCTGTGGCTATAGATTGTGTAAAATATGCCTTCAGCAGGTGACGGGTGTTCACTATTGCTACATACGCCAAAAGAAGCCTAAAGCCACTTCGGCAAAGTACATGTTTGCAGACTTTGAAACCGATCCTACTGGTAATGTTCATGAACCAAATTTGGTTGTGGCGCATTGGCAATGTGAACACTGCGAGGGTTCCAGTTATCGTGAGAACCCTCGATGCGTGCATTGCGGTACCGCATGTGACAATTGTCGTAAGCTGATAGGCAGACACAAGCGAGGTCATGACCTACGCAATGTATGCCTTTTGGCTGACGACTGTGGTAAGAGGGGTGTGGATTTCTTTGGGGATGATGTTGCCCTAGAATTTTGCCGATTCTTCTTTGATGGCCCCTTTGAGGGGTATACCTTGATGTTCCACAATGGTCAGGCTTATGATGCTTACTTCTTGATGAAGTACATTCTCTGCAATTTGACCAGAGAACCCTTTATCATTTGCAGGGGAAGCAAGGTAATGAGTGTGAATGCGGGCGAATTCAGGGTAATAGATTCCCTAAACTTTCTCTCCATGCCACTGTCACAGATGCCCTCAGTGTTTGGGCTTAAAGGTATCCGCAAAGGGACATTCCCGGTATTCTTCAACCAGAAAGAGAACTGGGACTATGTTGGGCCAATGGCTCACCCCTACTGCTATAGAGTCAATTCCATGAAACCCAAGGCCCGCAAGGAGTTCATGGCATGGTACAGACAGCAGAGGGGTAAGGTATTTGATTTCCGAAAGGAAATCTTTCAGTACTGCGAGGATGACGTAGCCATTCTCGAGGAAAGCTGCAATGCATTCAGATCATGGATGATAGGGTTGTCAAAAACAGAGAAAGTGATAGATGTAGGAGAGGGTGGGGAAAGAAAGACTATGATCTCGGCCATTGACCCTTTTCAATACAACACTTTGGCGGGTGTCTGCATGGCCACCTACAGATACCTATTCCTCACTGAAGAATTCGAGGTGGAGTTAGATGACGGCCGTACTCTGGTGGAATATAACACAAACAATGTCAGTAAATTCTACGACTCGAATGGCAATGCCGTAGAGGCCGACTCTGTGGAAGTGAAGGTGCGTACTTTCAAATCTACGGCTTTTGCACGCATGCCCTCGACAGGTTTCGGTGGGCAAGAGATTCACAGTCGCTCTTCCATTTTGTGGCTAGAGTACGAGGCTCGCAGGCTTAAAATTAAAATCAAGCATGCACGTAATGGTGGCGAACATCGAGTGTTGAACAACCGGGCTTCGGGAGGTTGGTTAAAACTCGATGGTTACCACCGCGACGAGGTGACAGGGCGTGAGTCTGCCTGGGAATTCATGGGTTGAGTATTCCATGGCTGTAAAAAATGCTACCTGCAAACAGCCTCAGGCAGTAAACTCACCCACCCCCACACGGGTGAACCTCTGGAAGTGTTGTACGACCGTACAATGAGCCGACTTAGTTACCTCAGAAAGGACTTGAACTTGGAGGTGCATGTGATGTGGGAATGCGAGTTCAACGTAATGCGGGAGGTAGACCAGGGATTACCTGAACTTGCACTGGAGCTTGATTTGCAACCAAGGCTAGACCCTCGCCAGGCCTTCTATGGCGGAAGGACAAATGCCGTCAAGCTCTACAGAGAAGCTACGGAGGGGAGGAAGATTGGCTACATTGATATTTGTTCCCTTTACCCTATGGTGTTAAAGAACGACGTTTACCCATACGGTATACCGGAGGTCATTGTAGCGCCTGACTCCAATGACATTTCGCAATATTTCGGTCTTGTGCAATGCAGAGTCAGGCCTCCAAGAGGTCTTTATCACCCGTGCCTACCCCTCCGAAGCAATGGAAAACTCATGTTTCCTCTTTGCATGAAATGTGCAAATACTCTCAGCAAAGAGAAATGCGTTTGCAGTGATGCGGAGAGGGACCTCTTTGGCACCTACACCACGATTGACCTGGAGGATGCTCTGTCGGTGGGCTATGTGATCGTGCAGGTGTTTGAGGTCTACCACTTCAAGAGGAACGCCAAGTATGACAGAGCAGTGGAAGGTTCTGGCCTTTTTGCAGACTATGTAAATGATTTCATGAAGGGTAAGCAGGAGTCTTCCGGTTGGCCTAGGTCGGACATGACCGAGGAGGAAAAGGTCAGCTACATTGAGGAATACAGCCGAGTGGAAGGGGTGCAACTGAATAGGGAAAAAATCGAATATAATTCAGGGAAGAGGGCTACTAATAAGTTGCTTTTAAACAGTTTCTGGGGGAAGTTTGGCGAGTCCAATAATCACAGGGTGCATAAGTTAGTGACCAGTGTGTCAGAGCTTCTCAGGACAACATCTGATCCGTCTATAAAGTTAAAGGACGCACAAGTATTTGCCAGTGACCGGTGTTTTTTACAGTATGCTAGAGCCAAGGGCTTCCTACCCGAAATGTCTCATGTGAATGTGTTTGTGGCAGCATTCACCACTTCCAATGCAAGACGCAGACTGTATCAAACACTTCTAGGTCTTGGCGAAAGAGTGCTCTATTTTGATACGGACAGTGTGATCTATGAGTATGCCAAAGACAATGAGGATCAGTACAAACCGATTCTCGGCACGTATCTTGGACAGTGGACTGACGAGTTGGATGAGGGTGATTACATCACCACCTTTGTCAGCAGTGGCCCCAAGTCATATGGCTATTTGACAAAGAACGGTAAAAGGGTAATTAAACTCAAAGGCGTCACCCTAAACCATGAGAATTTACAGCAATTGACCTTTGAGTCAATTAAGAGGTTAGTGTTGTACGTCGGAGACCCTGACAATCACCCTCTACCAGAAGGGGTGAATGACTACATAACCACTCGTAGTGACAAGATACGTCGCTGTAAGAAGCGGTTTGTCCTGTACAGTGCAGAAGAACTTAAAAGGTTCAGAGTCACATACAACAAAAGAGTCATAGTGCCAGGTACTTTTGACACTCTACCCTATGGTTACTGAAAAAACCCTAATTGCACGCCAGCAAATTATGGTGTAAGGAATTTATCTCCTCATCCTAAAGCACACCCAGTAGATTAGTTACCGGTATAAGTTACTTCTCTCTCTTTTTTTAATCATTGACTAAATGTGCGTTTTTTTATTTCTTTTTTTCTAAAAAAATCAGAATCCAGGGAAGAAATGTCGTGTGATGGGGAAGAGATGAAGAATTAACCAAGAAGATGGAAGAAGTTGCCTCTCCCGGCTAGCAATAGAAGCAGTAGCAGCAGCGGTAGCAGTAGCAGTAGTTTTTTGATATTCTTATGTCGTAACATACAATAAACAATCATGTCTTTTCTACTTTCTAAACCGTGTTAAGTTTTTTCTTTTTCTCAAATGTGACAAATAAACAGACTCAAGGATGTAAGTTTTTCAATCTTTATTAATTTCTTCAGAAACAACATCATGACAGTAATCAACTACACGCGTAAATTGCCTTCCGGTACATGAGGCTGTGTGTTTTACAAGGTTGGACTTAACTTTTTCCATACCACCAAAATACATGAACAAACTAATCAGTTCTCCACTCAGGTACAAATTCTTGTAAGCCAGTTTGGCAAGCACTTTCTTAACTAAAATGGCAAAATAGGACCTATTCAAATTCTCAACAACATCATCAATTGATTTCTCAGGCGGTGGTACATCATCATTCTTTTCAGCTAGCTTTTTAACTAACACGACATAGGCAAGGTGCTCTATAACATCAAGCTTGCTCGGCCTGTCAACAAAAACGGCAAAAAAGTCAAAATTAGTTTCGCGTTCACACTCCATAGGCTCCACAAGTTGAGCCTGTAATTCATCTGGATGAGTTTCGTAAAAGTGACGGTCAGCATCCCTTATGCATTGTTCCAGCGATAGGAAAATCTTAGCCGAACGATTACCGGTATTAGCGGGGCAGGTATGTAAAAAAATAGTGCATTTATACATAGAAGCATGAAACTCGGGAAACGCTTAAAAAACATCTATACAAACATATTTGGATAGGGAGCCACCTTAGATTAAGCATAGGTGGCTCCCTGCAGCTATTTTCCAAAATGGCGGCCAATTCTTCCATTTTGCTGCTTTCTGTGTAATTCCTACAAATAGAACACATGCAAATAGTGTTTTTTGTTGCTTTTCTAGGTATTCAGTACATTACTCTAACATTTGTTGGTAGCCTGGACTATTTTCAGGCTTGTTGGAATCCATTTTGGTAGAAATATTGATTTAAATACTCGATTTCGCGGTTACGCATGGTTACGTCAATTCTTCATAAATCTCAAAATTAGTTACATATTTGAATTCCTTGCAAGAAGAGCTTTCAAATGAGTACCCGCATCAATGGGTTCCGTAAATTTGTTATGAAAATGGAAAAAATGAAAATAAAATGTTTTCTGAAGATTTCGGTTTAAGTTTAATTTTGACAAAGAATTCACGAAAACTATTGATGCAACCATTCATTTGAAAGCTCTTCTCACAAGGAATTCAAATATGCAGTCTGTTTAAAAATCAATTGAGATCCCATGAAACTATAGGTAACCGCGAAAATGCTGCATTTTCTTCAACAGTTCTAACAAAATGTACCCTGAATACCCTAAAATTGTTCAGTTCAATCCAGTAATCAATTGATGATGTTTTTTAGATCTGTAGAAAGAATAAAAAGCACTGTTTTCATACAGTCAAACCATAGGCACTTCACAGGAAGAAGAAAAATCAGAAAATTAGCCGCCATTTTGGAAAATGGCTGCCATGGGTCAACCAGGTCAAATCTGAAGTGGCTCCCTATCTAAATATTTTCTTTAAGATGTTGTTAAACTTTGTGCCAAGTTTCATGCTTCTATGTATAAATGCACTATTACTCCCCTATTCATGACAAATCTGCCCCGCTATATGTCTACAGGTCCATCTGAAGCCTTCTATAACGGCCGCCTCGTCATTTTCACCTTTGGAGGCTCTACTCCTGACTACCTCGGCAATTGTTTCGAACGCCTCGACAAACTTGTAAAACTCCTCCCTACTAAGGTTTATGGTCTTGGCATGGTTGACTTCATCTTTTGGGCTCATTTTTTCTTTTTCCTCAGTAGGATGCATGACACTGACATAATGAAGAGTGTCCTTCCCGTCGCGGACAAAACGCGACGTCAGCACATGCTGCTTCTTGTGCAGCATGACCTGATGCTCACCGTTCACTTTCAAAGCTTCTTGGAAAGCGTCGAGTTCTTTACCCAGCTTTTCAAAGGCAGTCTTAGAAAGATGAACATTACGCCAGCCCAGCCTGGTTGAAGACAAACGAGAGAAGGTCATGTAGCCTGCCTTATACTTATCTCCTGGATGAGCTGTGACCCTAGTCTTATCACTGAGATCACTAGTTTCAGCAGTTTGAAGAGTAGTTGTAGGTGAACTACTTGAACCTCCCGCAACAGCACCAGTCTTAAGATCCACAATTTTCAGTTGAGCGCCAGCCATTGTGTCACGGAAGTAGCGGATGATGATGATGAAGAAGAAGAAGAAGAAGTAGCTGTGGGTAGATGTCTATAGTAAAAGACTCCTGGGAAGAGAATGACTATGTAGAAATCTTCTCCCATATATATACTTTGGATTACGTAATAAAATTACATAATTATTTCTATTTATGGAACTTGTTACATAATACTTCTATTTTTAACTCTTGACAATGAACCATGGCTAATACTATTGCATAATAATTAAGCTGCATGACTAATCCTCTTAAGCACCACTTATGATGTAACATCATCCTTTGATGTCAATCCACATACAACATCCTTTGATGTTTTAATCCGCCCACTTATGACATAACTCAAGTACCACTTATGATGTAACATCCACTTATGTTACGCATCACTGCGCACACAGGGTCCGTACCAGGTTACGTAATACACCCCTGTGACGTAACACCATCTTGGATGGTGTAAGCCAGGTACATGTAGTCACCCCTCGTTCCAATCATAAATTATGTAGGTATGGTCTCTAATTATATGAAAAACGAATATACAATGTAGCCATTAGTGAGTAGGCCTATACCAGTCACTTACCTCCAAGTTTGGCGATTTTCTTCAGGGATAATCGGAGACACTGGGTTGTTGTGGTTATTTTTTCAACTTTTCTTTTGGCTGCTAAGTTGAAGACCCTGTCAACAACCATTTCCAGGCCTTGTCTCAAAGATATCCATAGGTCATCCTTTGAAGTTAAATTTACATGAAGCAGGGTCCCCTTGTCGTTTCTCTCTGGCCAATTGCTGTCATCCAGTGGTGTAAAAACTCTGACCTGCTTCTTTTCCATGTTTGTTCTCAAGAGTGATAAATTGTTGTCATTCAGTCGAAAAATCAGGTCAAAGGATTAGATGCCTATGGTCACTCACCTGAAAACCTATATCACTCTCTCAGTGAAAAATGATGTCATACCCTCTCTCGACCTATCAAACTCTCAGGAAAAATGATGTATTTTTTACAACAAATGTCTACAAATATGAAATCATCTGTAAATCGGAACAGGTTTATTTTTAGTATCACAAAACAGATGAGATAGTTTAAAGCTTGGCATCAGGTGTGAAAGAGTCCCTAATCTCAATTCAGACTTTTAGATTTATTAAGAGGTCACAGACGTGTTTGGGCCTGCAGATTAGTAACTGGTTTCATTGCGCTCCTCTGAAGACAAAACATAAGAATTGCAATTTTTTCAATCTCCCTGATAACAGGTTATAATATATTATTAATATTATTCTGTAATTTTTTTAGCATGTACACTGTATATGCGCACTGAAGCTCATGACACTCATAGAAAGAAAAACTGCTTTCAAAAGGGCTCGGACAATCAATGTTTATTTTGGTTTGCCCAGATCCAATTGGCCTAGAGTCTATTTGCTTCTAACCAATCAAGGGTGACAGGATTGGGGGGAGGAGGCTATATACTGCCCCTACTGCCCTTGTGCAGGGCTGTGTAAGAAGGGCCCTTTTGGTACAAGTTGGTATAAGTATATATATCAAGATACCTCTCTGAACTTAATTCAGAAGCAAAATATTTGGGTATCTGAAATTACTGATGCTGCACTCAAATTGTGTCGTAAAAATTAGATTTAATTGTCCTTGTTTCATTCCTACAACCCGGGACCAAATAATTGCTAAATTTCATCCCGCTTAAATAAATGTGCACATATTAACCAGTTGATGTCTCGTCAAAAGTTTTAGAAATTAACATTGACGTTAACTTGGTAAGCTGGGCCAATGTTGCGTTTTTCATGAAGCAAACAATTTGTGTTTGTTCTGGGTCAGCTGCAATTTCCTTGAGATGTCCTGAATGACATTTGTATTGATTTCAGGAAGGTCCCACTAATTTGAATGGAATCAGTTGTCATTCTGACAAAACATTTAATGAGATCTTCTCGTTCTGTATATTCTTTTTTCTGAATCTTACAAAAAAGACTATGGAAGTGAAACAGACCCATTTTTTCTTGTGATATTAGTAGTAGAACTGCTGTAACTTCACTTTGTTATATGTAAGTAATACAGACCTGAGATCTGAAAAGATGCCTCAGTTAACACCAAAGTGATCAGTCAGGGTACTGGAGGGGGGTGAGACTGAAGTCTTCATAAAAGCCATTGGTCATTTCCACTCTCTGCAACTATTAGCCTCCTTCGGTGCTTTACCCATTTTGCCATCAACCTCTGCCATGAGTGCACATGACAGCTGAGAGGGACAAAACAAGCAGCTGGAAATGATCGCTCTCAGCTTTGAAGGAGATTAAGTTTTCATGTTGACTAATTTAGAGTGGAGCTTTTTGAAGTGGCAGGTGCTTGTGAATGTTGGCATGCTGTATCAGAAGCGAACCTCAACTATGAATTTTAACTAATGGACCTGCAGTTATGATCAGGAGCTTGTGTTTGATCTGCGCATCTGCATACGTTGTTACTTGAGGTGTACGAAGTACTTTTACTTTTAAAACAGATTGCAGCTGCATGCAGCATAATGTTTCCTGAAGCTTTCAAATTTATTCATGCCTGAAAGCATATTTTCTTGTAGACAGATTCGTAGCAAGTTTACATAGAAGCAGGTGTTTTGAGATCTTTTACAAAACTCAAAGGACACAAAAGCAAGTTTTGCCTCTCTCAATTACATGTTTGCATTACAGTTTCCTACCTGTAGCAAGCATGGTGTGGAAATACATCTAAACAATGCATAATTGATTCCTATCTTCCAATGGTTTAGTGTGTCAACCTTGTGAATATTAGATGTAATCGCATAGAGCGTAAACGGAAATACATTGTGAATCGTTGAGTCAAAAAAAGAGCCAACTATATTTACATGTACAATATTCAGGTACATGTTACACTTGTTGGTTATGGTGAACAATGAACATCTTAGTAGGGTCTACTAAAAAAAGGATGACTTCTCAAAACATTACTGTAAAAAGAACATACAAGAAGAATAAATTTTCATCCTGGCAGTTATGTATTAAATTTAACAACATAAAGTGTTTGAATGCAAGTAGCAATAATGGTATTAGTGCTGGTACAAGGAAATACAGTTTGGCACAACTCGATACAGTGTCATAAGTAATACTAACAATGGTAAAGAAATGTGACAATGGCTATGGCTTACAAAAAAAAAAGAAGGAGACATCACATGTGTCCCAATGACATTTCTGCTGCCAAGGTAATGCTCCATGCCAGTGCCATGTCAACCAGACAAATACTTCTTTAAAACAATACGAAAAATATTGCTCCACATTGTGCCAGTTTCAATTTACAGATTTCCCAGGCCATGTAGTAAATGGGATGAATTAGCCATTTCTTGAATATATGAACATACATTCAATCACTCAGGCACAGCACTGTTATTATACAATAGTGTCTGTCTGATTTTCCGAGCATTAAAAACAACTTTTGCAGTCAGATATATAGATTTCAGTCATGCCTTTTTATAATGTAACTGGTCTTCTGTTTGAATCATGCTCTGGGCGAGTCACCATTGGCAAATTGCCTAGACCTAAATTGTTGTTTCCTAATTGTCGTGACCTACAGTAATTTGTGTGCACTCTGTTCTAATTGACCTACCAATTGATTTAATGTCCCAATCATCCATTGATATATGGGTCATTCTCAAATTTCGGGACAATTTGCGTCACTCCAGTTCCCTGACATTAATTTGAATGCAATTGATATCTGAAGCGCCACTCCACATCTGTTATTCATATTTCTATTTAGAACCACTGCATTTGGAACAAAAAGTCATTTATAAGACCTTTTTTTGGTGCATTGTGTACAGTAATCTGTGCCAAATCAGTGGTTTTTCCCTGTCACTGGACCTTACATGACAAAATCAAGTGTTAATTTTCCTCCTAAAGCACCATCATTTCCAAAGTTTCTATGCGCGATTCATGAGAATATAGACTTGAATTAATATATACATCATATTTAACTTTTTTCTTGTTTCATTTCATTGAATTAATTGATGTAAAAGACGTGTCACTAGTTTATGGAAATTTTTTTGTCCCCTCCGTTACCAGGCATAGCTCGGCTCGCTATTGTTTTTAATGAGCAATTTCCACTCAAGGTTGTAAGATACACATGCGCCAAACTACCACAGCTTTGCAGATTTTCATTAAACTGGTATTCAACAAGTTAAGGCATCATTTTCATTGGAACATTTTTTGGTCCCACTGAAATGTCCCCTCCGTTACCTCCAATTCCGAGCTTACCAGTGATACCTTTTCAAAGAAATTTCATGTATATATTGCTGAGGGTGACAGGATTCAATAGAGTGCAATCAAAACTTTTTATCTCCCAAATAGAAACCACTATTAAGAGAAAACCAAACCGTTCCTGTCCCCTCCGTTACCATTCCTGTCCCCTCCGTTACCACAAAAAATCAATAATTAATTAAAAATACGATTGATCTTAGATGAAGTACTTCTGAAAATAAGACTTACATATTTATTTTATTTTTTTTCCATTTTTAAATTGCTCAAAATGCAGGTTTTTTGCATCAAAAGTCCCCTCCGTTACCACATTTTCCAGAGCATTTTGTCCCGAAATTTGAGAATGGCCCATATCTTTACCACCTCAGAGAGCAGGCATGCAACATTTCATTGAAAATCCATCCTTAAAGTTAAAATAATTTTGCTGATTTTGTTAAATCTATTATTAGTGACAAAAACATGTTTCCTAGGGCTACTCAGTCAATAGTTATACACTGGAATGCTTTTATAGAATATATCATTTCCAGCAAGTGACATTTGAGCCTCTCCGAGATGTGCCTCCTTTTATGCACTCAGCAATTATTTGATATTGTTTGTGGATGATCTTGTTCCTAAGCAACTGTGCATTTCTGTCCAGAGACCACTTGTAACATTAGTGAGTTAGTGTGTATGAAATTGATGACTCGTAGTAAATATATATGCAGAGCAGCTTTCAGCTGGTGCCGCAAAAGATTATATACTCGAGTACTACATTTATCTATTTTATTAAGTTCCTAATAGCACTGATACCCATTTAAGGTTTGACAAGCTTGATTATTTATTATGGAAGTTTGATAATGTATATTTGAAGACAGTTATTTAGAAACAACCTATTTTTTCTTCAATGAAAAAACGGAGTGACAATCAATCAACTTCTAGTCAGTCTGGATTAAACATACAATATATGATCTTGAAAATTCCACCCTTTCACAGCTTAATATTTTTCATTTTACCACGGTGTTTCCTTCAGTTGTGGTGTCAAACAGTGATAAAACATTTATTCCACTGTATGTATGTTTATGCAAGAGGAAGGAAGCCACACATGGTCTTATTACACAAAAAGAAAGTTATAAATACAATAACCTCTAATGTCAGCAATATTAGGTTCAACTATATCATTCCAATTGGATCTTGCATGCATCAAGCTTCTCCATAACTTTGAAACTTTGTGAGTCTTTGAGACATGGGATGTGATACCTCCAGGGAATTATTGGCTAATACCCTCCAAATTACATCATTAGGTGTCCAAGGCTATTTGGTTGATGGCACACGAGGTGGCCTTCCCGAGATTATTAAACTCCTGGGAAATAAGGATTGCTCCTGAGGCTGTATTTGCTCATAGGATAAGGTTAGGTATTTATAGAAAGGTCAAAGATATATTGCAGGTACACATAGACATTGACGTGTTTGCCAAAGGTTGTTGCCACAGATCTCAGCAACATTCAAAAGCATTGACTCTTTCACAGAGCTATATGTGCATAAATCTGTGACAGAAATTGGTTGAGAGGGTCAATGTATATATCAAGATGCATTGCATTATAAACTGCCTTTTCAGAACAAATCATAAGCTCTGTTAGTCTGTTATAATTCAGTAAAAATTGAATCAACGCGTTTGACTTTTGCTGCAGATTACTGCATAACACTTGCCATGTCAACGAGTGCCTGTGATGTTTTCAGATCTTAAAAATAAATTTATTGTACGTGTGTCTAAACACAGGCATCAGCCACATTTGGTGCGATCTGCCCATGCTCTCCAAATTGCACCATTGTGTTTTCAAGGTTTCTGGCCTGCTCATCCAAAGCCAAGCCCTTTAGAAAGGGTGGTGGTGTGAGGGTGGTTGGGAAGGCTGGAGGGGCAGAGAGAGAGAGGGGGGGGGGGTACTACTTACTTGTTTGTTTCTTGTGTTAATAATTTGTATTCAGAATCTATTGTATTTTCGTTTCGTTGTGATAGCCATTTAGTAATAATTTGGAATCTTCAGCAACATCAGCCACTATTCTGGATTGTTGATAATATGTAGATAATTTGTAATCCAACATTTTTTAATGGGTGATCGATATACAACCATTGATTTAGTTTTTGTAAGGATTTGAATGCAATACCCTGATTTTGTCAGTTAAATTGTAACTGATCTACTTGACTGTCATAAAACAGCTGAGATAGTTAAAAGCCGGGCATTAGGCCACACATAATTGATCTTTAGCTTCTCGGATCCTCTCAAGGCATTTTTCTAGGGTCCGTCGGTAGGACAAAAAAAAAATTTTATAATGTCAAAAAAAAAAAAGCTTTTTTTTTCCCATTTTTTTTTTCATTAGCAGGAAATCTATTGTGTCGACGGGTCCGCGAAGCTAAGAATCAATTATGTGTGGCCTTAGGTGGGAAAGAGTCCATAATCTCAATTCAGATGTTTAGATTGATAGAGAGGTCACAGATGTGTGTGGGCATGCTGATCAGTAACCTGTTTCATCACAACCCTCAGAAGACAAAACATTAGAATTGCAATTTTCTAAATCTCCCTGCTGAAAAGTTATATATTTTAAGTTTTTTAGCATGTACACTGGATATGTGTGCTGAAGCCTATGACACTCACAAAAAGAAAAACTGCTTTCAAAAGGGCTTGGACAATCAATGTTTTCTTTGGTCAGCCTAGATCCAATTGGCCTGGGTGTCTATTTGCTTCTAACCAATCAAGGATGACAGACTACTGCCCCTTCTACCCTTGTGCAGGGGTGTGCAAGAAGGTCCCTTTTGGTACAAGTTGGTATAAGTTTACATATCAAGATACCTTTCTTAATTCAGAAGCACAACACTTGGATATCTGAAATTATTATTGACACTGTACTCAAATTTTGTTGTGCAAATTTGATTTAATTGTCGTTGTTTCTTTCTTACGACCCAGGACCAAATAATTACATGTTCAATTTCATCCTGCTATAATAAATGTTACATATTGACCAGTTGATGCCTCGTCAAAAGTTTTAGAAATTAACATTGACGTAAACTTGGTAAACTGGGCCAATGTTGCATTTTTCATGAAGCAAACAATTTGTGTTTGTTCTGGGTCAGCTGCAATTTCCTTGAGATTTCCTGAATGGCATTCGCATTGATTCCAGGAAGTTTGTGCTCTTGTTAACGTGAATGGAATCAGTTGTCATTCAACAAAACATTTAATGGGATCTTCTCATGTTACTTATTATAATTTTTTGTATATCTTACAGAAAAGACTATGGCAGCGAAGAAGTCCCCTACTTTTTCATGATATCATGAGTAGTAGAACAGCAAAGCACCTAATTCTGCAACTGTGCAGCTTTTCAAACATGAGATCTGAAAAGCTGCCTCAGTTAACACCAAAGTGATCATTCAGGTTAAGGGGGGGAAGACTTCATTCAAGCCTTTGGTCATTTCAACTCTTGACAACTTGGCCTCCTTCGGTGCTTTACCTATTTTGCCATCAACGTCTGCCTTGAGTGCAGATGAAGGCTGAGAGGGTCAAAACAAGCAGCTGGAATGTTTGCGTCAGCTTTGAAGGAGATTAAGTTTTCATGTTGACTAATTTGGAGTGGAGGTTTATGGATCTGGCAGGTGTTTATGAATGCTGACATGACGTATCGGAAAGAGAACTTCTACTATGAATTTGAATAAATGCACCCAGTGTTATTATCAGAAGATTCTGTTTAATGTGGCAATCTGCATACGTTGTTACTTGAGGTGTCTTTGTTATCATACTTTTGAAACAGGTTGCAGCTGTATGCATCACAACATTTCCTGAAGCTACAAAATCTATTCATGCCTGAAAGCAGATTTTCTTGTAGACAGATTCACAGCAAGTTTACATAGAAGCAGGTGTTTTGAGATCTTTTACAAAACTCACAGGACACAAAGGCAAGTTTTGCCTTTTGTCAATGACATGTTTGCCTTACAGTTGCCTACCTGCAGCAAGCATGGTGTTGGAATACATCTAAACAACACATAATGGATTCCTATATTCAAATGTTTTAGTGTGTCAACCTTGTGAACTTAAGTTGCAATCGCATAGCGAGTAAAAGGAAATACATTACCATGAATCGTTAAGTCAAAAGAAGAGCCAATTATATTTACATGTACAATATTCAGGTAGGTTATGATGAACAATGAACATTCAAGTGGGACCTACTAAAAAAAGAAGATGATACCTTAAAAACATTACTGTTAACAAGAACAATCGTCCTGGCTTATATATATATTAAATTCAATAATATCAACTATTTGAATGCAAGTACATGTAGTTATAATGGTATAGTGCAGTCAAAGGAAATTCAATTTTCCGCAACTCTGTAGAGCGCCTCAACATAATGCTGACAGTGGCAAAGAAAATGTGGCAATGGCTATGGCTTACAAAGAAAAAACATGGAGACATAACATGTGTCCCTGTGACTCTTCTACTGCCAAGGTAATGCTCCATGCCAATGCCATGTCAACCAGACAAATACATCTTCACAATAATAGAAAAATTGCTCCAAGTTGTGCAAGTTCCAATTTACAGATTTCCTTCACGTTGCATGCCATTGTGAATAAATACACCACGTTCCCAGGTAATGCAGTAAATGGAGTGAATTTGCCATTTCTTGAATATATATCAGTCGTGTCTTCCTAAAATACAACTCGTTCTGTTTGAAGTTTGCTCTGGGTGAGTGACCTTTGCCACATTGATGTGCCCTAAATTGCTGTGTCCTAATTGCTGTGACCTAATTATTGTGCCCTCTGTTCAAATTAGCCTATCAAGTTATGTAATGCTCCAATTATCCATAATTTATCTCTCTTTGAACCTGCCCTAGCTTGCAAAAAAGCTCCAATTATATCTGTACCGAAGTGGATAAAATCATTTTGGAAATATGCTTTTTACCTTCAGCAAACTAAATTCGAAGTACAATGTAGGGGTGCAGGTAGGCTTTTGTTGATGGGCGGATAGATCGTTTCCGGGCCAGGACTCTGCTTCTATTATATGTACATGGATGAAATTAGGTACACATATAAAATAGCCTGTATGTATAAATAAAAAAATATTTTTTTCATATCCAAGCCAAAACTTGGCCACTATTGCATATGCAGGATTGAAATTTTACACACATATCACTTCTCATTGATTTTTGATGTATTTTACACTTAATAACTATTGAAAAAAACTTGAGAAAATATAAATAAATATATTTTTTGGATGGGCAAATGGCAGGGCAACAGGCGAATAGAGATAATTTGCTACCACGACTGGGCCATGATTAAATAAAGGCAATTTGGTATACACACCAATTTTATTGTGCAATTGTAACCTTCAAAAGGTGTTATTCGCTGAAGGTTTACCGCTACGCAGCCTATGTTTTATTTTTAATCCCAATGAGCAAATGGACCTAAAATTGCTGTACTTTTGACTAACTCCAAGGAGTGAATACTTTATAATAATAAGGTTAATACAATATAATTATATACATCATTTTTCATATTTAAGGAAAAAAAACCTGCAGATAATGATCAACTATGGTGTCGTTAACGTCAAAAGTTCCAGAGTTTACCAATCCTTGACATTGGCCAGGCTACTGCTGCTCAAGCGACAATGGGATTATGTTCCCTGCTGTCATAGACATTTGATATAGAAGGCTCGGTGTCACATAAACTGAATTATGAATATCTTAGGAGAGACAAGGGCTGCTTGGCATACTCCTTTCTTTGTAAGAGGACAGAGAAGCTAATATTGCCAAGCAACATTATACAGGTATTAAGAAACTCCATGAATCAGGATTTAATTGAAATTTTACAATGTGCTTTAATAATATCAAAGTTTGCTTTTGTCACAACGATAGCTCTAGATTAATCATAATGATACTAATGATACAATGGCCCCATCCAACGGCAGTGGTCACTGTGAGGTCTGACAAATACATAAACTTTCTCCGTTATACTTTTTCTGTTACGCATCATTTTTAAACCGAATATTAAAGATACACTTTTCCCCAATCAATTATGGAACCACTTTAATTTCATGTCATCCTCTGGGTAACTCTTGGTATCTCTGGGTAACTCTGGGTAACTCTGAGTAACTCTGGGTAACTCTGGGTAACTCTGGGTAACTCTGGGTAACTCTGGGTAACTCCGGGTAACTCCATTCTGTTAGTGGAAAATCCAGTTATTTAAGTTGATCATGACCTTGCATTTGATTGAGTCAGCTTTTTAGCAGCAAACATGTATGTCTTAATGAAAGAAAAGGATAAGGATACCAGGTAAGTATTAACATTATTGTTGGAAAAAAAATGTACTCTTTGCTAAATGCAAATCTTACCACCTTTCTTTGAAGGCTGGGACTTCTACCAATGTTTTTAACTATTTATTTTGTACTCATGGTGCGGGAAAGTAGAAAATAAATTCACAGAATTTAATTAACTTTGTTAAGTATAATTTGTCAACTCTAATAGATCATTTCAGTGAAATCCTTGGATTTCACTAAAGTCACCTTCCCGGGTTTTCTTATTGCCTTGGATTAGATGAGCACTTCTACATGCCCTTGGATGATGTGACTGTGAGGAACAGATATTGTTCAAATTGGTTAATTTTGCAATAATAATCCACCATGGTATGAAAGCATTCTTGTCAGAGAAGCTACTTGATGTGCCTGCGCTCTAAAAAATTTCAGACAAAATTGGTTGTAAAAAAATCCATTTTGGTTTTTTGCATTGAAATTTGGTTTTTCAAAAAACCATTTTGAATCTAAAAAACCAATTATATCTCGACATTTTTTAGAGTGTGTCGTCTAAGTTCATTCCTCTGCTGTAGAGTCCATTAAAGTTGCCGTGCTGATGGTCCTCAAGAAGCCCAACATCGACAAGATATACAGTGCCGCCTGTAACTAAGTGAGACGCATGACATTGTGCCATTGCATCAATGCTAAACATTGACAGCCAAACTGCTTGTGGGGGCATGAATTCTCATCGGATGAAAGGGAAACAAAGTGGGTCATAAAGGCCGGTGTGTGAGGCAAGTGGGATAAAAATAGCGGCCCATTTTCTTCGCTGTAGTTGGAGTTAGGTATGGGTCAAAGTCTTTGATAAGTAAGTGAACCACCCTTCCCTATGTTTTAACATTGGGCCTGCGTTTCACTTACTTATCAAAGACTTTGACCCATACCTAACTTCAACTACAGCAAAGAAAATTGGCTGCTATTTTTATCCCACATGCCTCACATATCGGCCTTTATGACCCAAAATGGTTTCCTCTCATCGGATGAGAATTCGTCCTTCCAGAAGCATTTTGGTTAAGGATGTTTAACATTGATGCAATGGCACAATATCATGCGTTTCACTTACTTACAGGCGGCACTGTAATAAGGAAAAATTTATTTTTTGTTTAGTGAACGGCAAATATTGAATGCGGCCTTAGACCAGCTGCCACAAAAATATGGATCCACTGACTGTAAGAATGAGTAGATAAAACTTCCACAAAGAGCAAAAAGCCTAACTTGATTTCTACACTAAATGTAGGCATTTGAGGGCAAGTTCACAAATGGACCAATTGAAAACCCATGAAAGAGAGATTTGGGGTAATTGCATGTTCGTGAGAAATTGACTGGCTGGCTCCTAATTTTTCTGTGATGGCCTCCTGACATGACTAGGTCTCTTTAAGCCAACTGGTTTGAAGCAATTACCCTCAATTTGTAAATGTTCAGTCGCAGCCGATAAGCCTAATAGTAATAGTAAATTTTATGGTGCTACATGCTTTTGAAACGAAAAGGTTATGTTACTGAAGCCGAAAACGTTTAAACGCCAAATGTTTAAAGCATGCATATTGCATAACCATAAAAAGCTTTCTCATATTGACTTTTTGGCTAGTAACATTCCTGATGATATGATTCAACAGTCAGTAGATGATCAGCTTCATACTATCAATCGGGTAATGCATGTGGCAGCCACAGAAGCAGGATGTACACCGAAACGGAAACATCTACCAAAACCATACTGGAATCCAGACCTTAGTAGAATGAGAGACCGGAAGCGATTTTGGTGGAGGTTGTGGGTGGAGAGTGGCAGACCCAGAAACGGTGTTGTTTATGATACTTATAAATGGGTGAAAAAACAGTTTCGCAAGCTATCAAGACACTCTGTGAATAACACTCAACAGCAACACCTCGGGAAATTGGACAATTTATTAAGGGATAGAAAGATGTCATCATTCTGGAATGAAATCAAGTACCTAAGAAGGAGCAAAGTGAATTCTGACCTGAGTCCTAATGACTTTGCAACATTCTACCAGGGTATCATGTCAGACCAGAGTCCGCGAAAAGTGCCGGTTTGCCGGTCAAAACCGGTAAAAATAGCGTGTGTCCGGCAAAAATAAAGTGGTTACCTGCCCAAATGTCCGATGGGTTAGTGGAGAGTCAATAAGCTGATACAGCAATCAGAGGCAGAGTTAGCAGAGGCGTTTGAAATCTCCAGTGCAATTGAAAAACTACATTGAACAAATTGGTGACAGAAGTGTCCAATTAGCTCAAATAGATTGCAATTAAACATTGTAAGAAGTGTCAATACCTCAGCATTGCAATTAGATTTGAGGCCCTGCAAGCTTGCAATGGTCAGCCATGTTACAGATGTTAGAAGGGGACCTGTCAGGTTTTCTGGATATCCAGTGAATTGTGAACATATACTGTTTTGAGAGATTTATTGTTATGCATCAGGTACATAAAATTTATTTTAATTAAATGTAATATTATCATTATGAAATAAACCCTACCTGGTCAAGCAATGAATACAAGCTTGTGTTCAATGCAAGCATTTTTCGAGATTTTATAAGTTATCTAGGTAGATAATCCTCCCCAATGGGACACAATTTACTCAATTTGGGTTTGGCACAACTTCATATTATGAAGGCACAGTGACACCAACTAGAGATCACCGATTGAAATAACTAGAATTCAAATTTCGGGCAGATAAGACCACATTCGGGCAGGTGAAATTCAGAATCTACCTGCCCGAATGTCCTGTGTGTCAAAATCACTTTTCGCGGACTCTGTGTCAGACAGTGGCAACAGAACTGAGGAACAATTGACAGATTGGGCTAAAGTTGAGCACCACAAGACCAAGTGCAGAAATGAAGTTATACACCAGCACATCACAAGTTCTAGTATCAGTGATATCATTGTTAATCTACCAACAGGGAAGTCTCCTGGAATAGATGGAATTACCTCTGAACACTTGAAAAATGGCAGATGCATGAAACTGTATGAACTTTTGGCTAATCTTTACAGTATTGTCTTATCTAAAAGCTGTGTTCCTTCTGTATTTACCACTGGTATTATCATTCCAATACTAAAGAAGTCTACATTAAATCCAAATATAACAAAACACTATAGGCCAGTTACACTAAGTTCTGTTCATACCAAGATTGTAGAGCTGTTAATTGTCCCAAGTGTACAACTGTGTGATACCCAGTTTGGTTTTCGAGAGGGTAGAGGTACTAGTATGGCTTGCAACCTATTTACTGATGTTATACAGTGCCGCCTGTAACTAAGTGAGACGCATGACATTGTGCCATTGCATCAATGCTAAACATTGACAGCCAAACTGCTTGTGGGGGCATGAATTCTCATCGGATGAAAGGGAAACAAAGTGGGTCATAAAGGCCGGTGTGTGAGGCAAGTGGGATAAAAATAGCCGCCCATTTTCTTCGCTGTAGTTGGAGTTAGGTATGGGTCAAAGTCTTTGATAAGTAAGTGAACCACCCTTCCCTATGTTTTAACATTGGGCCTGCGTTTCACTTACTTATCAAAGACTTTGACCCATACCTAACTTCAACTACAGCAAAGAAAATTGGCTGCTATTTTTATCCCACATGCCTCACATATCGGCCTTTATGACCCAAAATGGTTTCCTCTCATCGGATGAGAATTCGTCCTTCCAGAAGCATTTTGGTTAAGGATGTTTAACATTGATGCAATGGCACAATATCATGCGTTTCACTTACTTACAGGCGGCACTGTAAGTTACTGTAAATCACAACAAAGCCCCCTGTTTGTGGCTAGTTTAGATGCAGAAAAATGTTTTGATACTGTTTGTCACAAATCTCTTTTTGTTAAACTGATAGATGTCCTTCCCGCTTACAAGTGGTTATTACTGTATGAATGGTACAATAATTTGAATGCTGTTGTTAAATGGTATGGTAAGTTAAGTAGCAAATTTATTGTAACCAGAGGTACCAGACAAGGGAGTATTTTGTCACCATATCTTTTTAACATATTCATAAATGGGTTATTACTGGAATTGTCATCACTAGACACTGGTGTGCGAATTGGTAACATGATTTACAATTCTTTTGCTTATGCTGATGATGTGACTGTTATGAGTTCTTCTATCACTGGACTGCAACATATGTTAGACCTTTGTGTGAATTACAGTAAGAGATGGAGGTTTGATTATAACAAGGAGAAGTCAAAATGTATGATTATTGGAAATAATCCATTTGTTGTTGAACCCTCATGGTTGATAAATGACAGTAAACTTGAGAATGTTAGCACCCTTGAAATATTGGGCTGTGTGTATAATAAAACGGGTACAAGTTCTGATCATGTAAATCATCGATTCAGTAAGTGCAGGAAATCATTTTATAGTTTGTCATCTGCAGGTATGTTGTATCCAGGGGCATCAACTGATGTTAAAGCACATTTGTATAAACATATATGTCAACCTTCTCTTGTTTATGGTTCAGATTGTGTTCATCTGAATTCAAATGACATTGATAAAAAGGACTCTGTTTAAGGTAAACTTATGAAGCAATGTTTAGGTCTTAGCAAAAGGTCTCATAATACACAATTGTTACAAGCGATGGGCTTGAATAAAGTTAGTGATATAGTTCACAAAAATTGTACCAATCTGCTTCACAGGATAGGGCAGGTAGAGAGCCCATGTAGAAATTTACTTTTGTATTATGTGTCACGTTTTCTATTATGTAATGAAATTTTACCAGGTACATTATTGTCAAGAGTTTTAATGAGGGGTGAATCAGTCATATCTTTATTATTAAATCCTCCTATAAGAAATAGCACTAATTCATTTGATGGTCATGTTGATTCTTTAAAAATGTTACTTTTTCATGAAAATTTTGTAAAACCGTATTCTGACGAACATTTTTTAGTGCATCTTTTAACAACAGCTATCTAAACTGTCACAATTATAATGTTTATTTCTAAAATGTACATAAATCATATGATTTTTGTGTATTATCTCATTTTCAATGTGTATTATTTGTACTTTTTCTCCCTTTGTGGAGGTGAAATGAAATAAATAAATAAATAAATAAATAATGCTATCATTTCAATATGACAATGCTTAGGAAGCACCTCTGAATCAGTTATTCCAACCTTTTGCTTCCATTTGATGATTTGAAGGCCTTGTTTGATTTTGTTTGACCATTACAAACCTTAACGCTGGAAAGGTCACAGGTTCTTTTGAAGATTCTAATGTACTCAATAAAAGAATAGATATCTGTCCAATTATTGTCCACTGACCTATATTACAAAGCTCCAAGCAACCCTCTTTGTCACCTTAGGGAGCAGGCTGCAACATTTCACTGGAAATCCTTACAGTCTGTCACTTTGATGTAGAAAAAATAAGGACCAGTTCACTGTGAAAAATGCACTTCTTGACTCATGATAGCCAATGAAGTGTCATCTTCTCTACTTTCAACATTGGAAACATAGAGGCTGTTTGATTAGTCATGATCAAGAGAAGGCCATTTGACTTGTCATAACCGTTTTTAGAGTGAAAATCAGATGCATAACCCTTTCGTTTGGCTGTCACCAAAAAGAGGGATAAGCCTCCATAAATCAAATTAACATTGAAAGTATTGGGTATGATCAATTGATCATGACAAATCATCAGTGTGATTATGATGACACATGAAGTGCCATTTTCACAGTGAAACAGTGCACTCTTTTTCGGTATCAAAGTGACAGGCTGTAACTTTTATGATTACGCTGTCATAGTTTGTCAATTTCAGAGAGTGACATATCACTTGTATTGCTTCTGGGTGTGCCAAACATTTGTGCATGCACTTCATGCACTCAGCAATAATGCATTGTTGTTTGTGGATGATCAGGTTTCCAAGCAACCACACATTTCTGACCGGCAATCACTTGCAGCATTACTAAGTTATTGTGTATGAGATTGATAACTTGTAAACATAATATTATAATATTATGCAGACCTGCTTTCAGCTGCATTGTACTGTTACCTTTTTATAACATAAAGAAATGTTGTAGATTATAGGGTACAGTCCATAATGAATGAATCATGTAGTGATGTCTGAACTCTCCAATTTTTTTTTTTTCAGAAACATTGTTTGTAATTTGTTAATTCATGATCAAATATATATTTTCCAATATTGAAATGTATTGGGATGAGAATTGAATTCCCCATTGTAACAGTCAGTTTAAATTCTTCATAATAATTATAGATGCATTGTTCAATTCTTCAATGGCTTTGGCAATGTAACTGAAGAGGGCACTGAGCCAAGATCAACTCAAATAGAGTCTCCACATTGTAGAAGCGCATCATATATAATTATATTTGATTATAATGATTTCATGTTTCCTAATTTGTCTCCCTTATCTTTCATATTCCACCTGCTTAATGAAAGAGACACCAATTCGAGCCCATGCCTCTATTGAGGAATCCTATAAAAAGTTTGAATGATCTTTCCCTCTCCTACTTCCCAAATCAAGCCACTGTGATAGCGTAATGAAGTATGGGTTAGTATAAGGCAATAAGGACATTCATCAGGATAAGAAAAGACAGGGCGTTATCTTCGAGACACATTAGTCCTTGAGCCAAAACAATTTTTTTCTCTTCTCCTCAATTCATCACCAGCTAATTGTTCAAGAAGACAATGCGAATGGCACTTACAATTCAACAATTATTGAGAACATCAATGATGTTAAACGGACACCCGCTCCATATTACAAACCTTTGTCAAGTTATCATTACGTAATTTGAGACCTCACTCTGAGTGATGTGACTCACTGACTTGGGCTTATAAAATAACAAGTGCAGGATACCACTCACACAATCTGGTGATGCAGATATGAAAACTGACTAAGAATAACATGGCAAGGTAAATGTTGGTGCATTTCCGTGAGCACTCAGAATTCTACGGTTGTAAGGGGGCGACCGTTTAATAATCAAGGGGGTTTGGACGCTCCTTGGCTGGAAATTATTTATTTCACTGTAATGGCAGGAGTTATTATTTATTTCAAGCACGTGAAGTCTCCGAATATTCATTCCGAAATCAAGCAGCACCTTGTTAAGAAAAAAGCCCTCCAGAAATTATTTCAAGACTGCCAAGAAAGAATATATCTGTTTCACAAATAAGGCAAGTAATTATTTATAATAAAAATAACTCCAACTCCCCCTTAAGATTAAGTGGTGGCCCCCTAATACAACAGAGAGGAACATATCATAACAATGAGCTGCACTCTTGAGCCAAGGTAAGTATAGGTTATTCACCATGGAAGAGGGAATAATTATGTGGTTTCTCACACAAGGGCATATTCCCGATCCGATGGTGAATAGAAGGTTTATACCACTAGACAAACAGTCAAACAGAACATGCAAATATGAGATGATAAGTGGTAATCAAAGAATATCAGTGAAAAGTGGAGAAAATTTGTTATAAAATATGGGTTTCTCTTTTAATGTTGTGTTTCTGCAAAAGTTCACTGAAACTACAACAGGTGTTAATTTCAATTTTTTCTTTAAAAACTGAAGTTTTAAGTGATGATGCTGTAGCATATAGATAAAAGACTGAAAGTCATTTTGCACAGTAGATAGTGTTTCAGCTTGCAGCTTACTTCCATGATCTGAAAGATATATCTGACTGAGATTGAAATGCATGACTTTTACGGAGGACTTTAATCAACATCAAATCATGCTCCGTCATAAAATACATATCGCATGAATATACTTAATCCAAATATAATGGGCATTGATACAGCTCAATAACATGCATTCTTTGGATTTCAAATAATAAACTTTTAAAGCTTATATAGAAATAGCATTTCAGCAGTACACTGTTATTAACAGCTATGCTTTCACGCTACTTGCAGCGCCTACACTCGCTCACTCGGTGCTGCCCCCTTACGAGCAAGTTGCTATGCTTTAACACAAAAATGAAAGATGATAACAGATATTTAAACAAATGGACTAATAAAATGCAAGAGTCAATAAAATCGGTTTGAAATAAAAGAGTCTTTATAATTTGATTTCAAAATTGCACTTATTGGAAATTTTCAGTACGTAAAATAATAAGTTTGGACAATTTATATGTTATGTCTCTATGTGCCAAGTTATTGTATCTTTCATCGATTAATTGTAGGGTGAGGTTGCAGGTGAATAAACTCCAACTGCCAACTCCATTGGCTCTCTGAAAAGTGAATTCTGAATTACGACTTCAACTTCCGACTTCACTTATAGGCATTATTGCACTCAACTCAAATATTATAAAAAGCTATTCCACAAAGTATCCATAGGATTACGTAGATAGAAACTGGTTCATAAAAGAGATTTTGTGTAAAATTGGGCTACATTTCAAACTTTTGTTAAAGTGTTTTTGTAAAATATATTAACAAGTTTTAGGAGTCAGCAGTTACCAAATCAATTTTTTTTTTTGACTCGGACTCCCGACTCCTCCTGAAAATCAGAGTTTGACTCTGTTTCAGACTCTAACTCTGACTGAACATCAATGTTCGACTGTGTCTCCGACTCAATGTTCGACTGTGTCTCTGACTCTGATTCCATCGAAAAATCTCTGCTTCCATGACACCGATTCCTGACTCCGACTCTAAAGCCCTGATTGTAGGATATTTTCTTAATGCCTGCAGAGTCATACGACCAATCACTACCAACTGATTCAGCATCATCAACCCAATTAGAATGATCTTCTGGCTCAACAATGTTTGGATCACCATGAAGATTTATGAAGTTAATGAGTATGTCTGCCATGCCTGGGTATCGAACTTTGAGAAAGTCTTCGTAAGGCAAGCCAGACTCATTGACAGCTACAGCAGACATAGTAAGTAATGTCATTGAATAATGGTGTTCATATTGCTGCAAAAGTCCTCTCATTTCAATGTAAGCTGCTTCAATTGGCCTTGCATACAGTTCATAGTCTAACTTGTCACATGCATCTTCAAATAAATCTTCAGAACGTAACATGTCTCGAGCTGTCGCATTTCTTCGATTTCGAGCATTGGGGTAGACACCTTTTTCTAAGAGAAGTTTTATCATGGAAACTGGTTTGTTAATGGTCCCTTGAAGAAGAATTTTTCTGGTGTCATAATTACATACGTCAGTGTTAATCGAATCTACCGCTATGTGAAGTAAAGTGTTTCCTTGCCGATCCACCACATTCAACTTAATTTTTCCAGATTCTAGTAATATCTTCATCAGTTCATAGTCATACGGAGTGCGAGAGACTACATTAGGATAAAGATGTGGGAACTTAAAATTTGTCTTTGTTATTAAATGCTGAATAGGAATTATCTCATGATCTTCGTCTAAAGACATCGGAATTTTGTCAAACAATTCCTCAAGCAACTCTTTTGCAAGGATCCGTTCAGTTTTTGACGCATCTTCCACTTGCCTGTTTCTCCGGAAGAGCTTCATAGCCATTGTGGTTATGACATCCAGCAAGTCTGTGAAATACCATGGATGGTTTTCTTTACCTGCTAGGGATTTAATTGTTAACTGTGTCAGTTTGACAATACTCCATGTGTCAAATGATTCAAAATGTTCTTCCATCACTTCCTTCCATTTTGTCATAGCAATCTTCAAAAAGAAATCAGTTTGACCCAGGCCACCACCGAAGCCAATACATATTTGCAAGTGCCGCTCCAGCAGTTTTCCAGAATCACCCTTACTGGCTTCTAAAATATCTAAAACATAAAACAATACATTACTGCATTCATTTCTCTACTCAAAAAAGAGAACAGAAAGATCATCCTAACTGTAGGCTAACTCAAACGAAACACTTCTGCAGATTCTCTGGGTGAAACAAACAAGCTTTGTTAGCTTAAACAAATTGGGCAACCATCATTCTCAATCATTTAAGCATACTAAAAATTTCAAATTTTACAGTGTTGGACAATTCCTTTTAAGTGATACACTGAAGACTAGAGTGTTTTTGCAGTAGGCAGCACAAAAATTATGATTGTAATTTCTCTGTTGTTCTCCTATTCACTTCAATAGTTAACATATCTTACAAAAATAAGCATGGTGACGCCAAATGTATCAAATCACTTAGCAAGAGAGTGTGTGAAACTGTCATCCTTGGGTTGTTAGCATAATCAGAGACAGAACTGGAGATTCCTATACGGATACATAAATTTATGTCCATCATACATCAGCCCCTATTCTAAATACACGTAAAATTTGTAAGGATGTAATTTTCTGGAATTTAAATCCATTGATTCAAAAACTTTATCATAGATTTCTGGGTTTAAAATGACCAACATTCTCCAATTGGTAAACATGCTACCTGTTATGGCTTGTCTTTTGGTAAAGTGTAGGAATGCAAAAGTAGTCAAGCGTAGGAAGGTAAAAGATTAATAGTCTCTCAGAAAAAAATACCTTAAATTTAAAAGACAGTTATTTTTAAAAAAAGTCACGTTTCAGAAGAACAGTTTACAGGCCTCGCAAGTCTTGATTTGGCATACATTTATATCAAAGCTGTCCAGCAGACAATCCATCGATTTATATTCTTATCTTAATTACACTAATGTTGTAACAGATGGAATTTATGTTAATATAGGAATGAGTCAAAGAAATATTTCCAATTTTTGTAAAATCTGTGCTCATTGCCCCGTAAATGTGGGTCTGACATCGAGGAAATCCGTTGGAACAAACTTATGTGATAAAAATATAATTTTGAAATTGCATTTTTGCATCCGTTCACAAGCATTTGGCACTTGAGAGGCTTTACTTTTAAAATTCCGGTTTATGTGACTTTTAAAAAGTTTTGGACCAAAAGGGGTGGTTCTGACCCCTATAATCCTCACCCCCCCTTGCCTATGCCCCTGGCCATAGGAGTTAATGGAAAAAAATCAAGGGGTAGCATAAACTTGCTGTCAAGTGATCAACTGAACAACAATCCATTTGTTGGAAGGTTAGAGACTACAAGTCTTTACCTCTTAGAAAATTTTTTTTTTCAGCAACATTTCAAAAGATATAGATTTGAGGTGACAATAATCATAATATTATTGTTGAATTCGGAGGAGGAAAGCAGGGAATGGGAGTCTGTCATCAATTAAAGATCAATATAAATTTAGATTCTAAGCGTGAATTGAAAAAAGAATGGTCATTACCAGATATCAATTCCTCTTTAATCAAATCCATCAGGTACTCATTTTGGCCTTGGTGGATCCTCTCTCTTGCCAAAACAGCCTGCAACTTCAATCCCTTCTTGTTTCCTCTGTATGCCTCCAGTTCTTCAATTGTCTCCCATTCTTTGCGTAAGCCATAGCATTCCATGGGTTCCAATATTTTCTTCTTAATGTCGTGTTCCACTCTCAGCTGAGTTGCTTTTCGCATACATTCAAATGGGTCTGAGCATGATTCAGTCAGTGCTGTTAATTCCAAAGCTTCAATTATCACCTCTTTATTTTCCTTTGGTTCTTTCAAACATAAATCAATCATGTGAAGCATAGTTGCATTATCCCACTTAGCTACTATATGCAGTTTGCATCGACCACTATGGTCCTTTATTGTAGCCAAAGCACCCACTTTCAACAATGCCATAATCTGCCCATGTCGAATGATGTCATGTAATGGTGTTTTACCATCCAAGTCTTGAAGATTAACATCTGCTTGGCATGCTACTAAAGTATTTAGTATTTCAGACTGATTCACATTTGAATGAAGTCTACCGTACAGGTGTAAAGCAGATTGTCCTTTATTATTGGTCTGGTTGACGTCAACCTTGGCGTTTATGAGCTGTCTAATCAAAGTTAGATTTCCACTCATCACCGCAAAATGGAATGGAACTAACTTCTCTGAAACTAAAAACAACAAATCTAAGTTCCTCAGTTCTCCAACTTCTGTATGATTTGAATCATGCAAAAATAATTATTTGGACTTTGTCCAATTGTTTAAGGCATCACAGCAAAAAATTGTTATTAATTTTTAGTTTTAAGATGGCTCGCTACTCATGGCCCAGCAAAGGTGACGTCACCATAGCAACAGCACTCTGCTGAGCTCAGATTTAGGGCTGCTTTTTTGTTCTTCAATATTTTTTGTGTGTCGGCCGCTTCCTTTGCGCCAGTTCTACGTTGTAGTAGGGTTCGAGTCTTTAAGTTGTCACTATTAGATGAACAAGACAAGTACTGCAATCTTAGTCTTACTGAGTTTTAGTTTTATAATCCAAATAGAACATTTCTAATGGAGATTTTCGGCCAGCATGACTTATTTCTCAAGAATTATTGTGTGACATAAATACAATGTGGTAGGACCCCCTTTTTCATTTCATTATATTGTTCACTCTTTCTGAAAAAACAAATTTATAAAGAAAAAATAATAATTAGAACTGAGCTTAAAAAAAATTATAATTTCCAATATCAGAAATTTCTTCCAAACCCTAAGAAAAGCTAAATTGATATATTTTTCTTTATAATATGCATTTCTATGAAATTGTCCTATTTAATTCCATGCTTTAATAGATTGGAATGCATGAACACTGAACGGTTAGGCAAACTTCACAGTAAAAATAATAAAGCACTGAAATCTTGAACAAAACCTCAATAGTTATATGAAAAATGGTGGTGAACCCCAAATTTCTCTACATATCTTAGCTAGAAACCATATTTTGGATAATTTTGAACTATTTTCAAAAAGTTCATGAGTAACGAGCCACCTTAAAATGGGATTTAAATCGATGATACTGACCTTCTCTTTCTACTGCAATTGTTGGATCAGCTCCATGGTCGAGTAGTAGTTGTACAATTCTCAGATATTTCTTTACTGAAATTAGTAGACAGAATCTATCCTCATATACAAGAGACACAGATGACCTTAAAACGGATGACAATGTCAAACAATGGCAAAATCCACCAGTGTGTTTATAAATCTAACGCAGTTATTATGCTATGATTATGGGCAAAAATGAGATTTATAACCGTTTGAAAGGGGCGCAAATTTTCCTCGTCTCGGAAATTATACATTTTGCAGTACGATGATAGTAATTGTTTATTTTAAGCATGCGGCATCCTCAAATGTTCAATGACCTTTTCTTTAACATCTCTACAAGGAGCACTTATTTCAATAGTGGGTTGTTAGATAAAGAGACAAATATCATTGGGATGTGGCATGCTCGAAAAAAAAGATTACTTTTACCATAACTGTGAAATAAATACTTTCTTGCTGACGCAAACCCCAAGCCCCTACCCTAAAAACCTAAATATCACTTCTTGCTTTACTCACAAAATATTCCTTTTTTAAATATTTATACAGAAGAAATAATGCATGACCTTTCACACCATTATATGTGACCCATCCCAGCCACTCCATTCCTAGGGGAAACCATTTAGTTTATAAGGGGGCTTGGAGTTTTCCTCCACGGGAAATTATTTATTTCACGGTAATAGTGAAAGTAATTATTTATTTCGGGCACGAGAAGTCCCAAAATATTCATTCCCAAATCAAGCAACACCTTGTTAAAAAATCCCCCCTACCAGAAATTATTTCAATACTGGCCAGAAAGAATTTATTCATTCCAAACTGAGCAAGAAATTACTCCAAACCTGGAAATCAAATGGTGGCCCCCTTACCTGAATTATCGGATCCCTCACTGCTATGCACCTCCAAGTCATAGACCTTTGCACATGCTTCAAATAGTGCAGTAGTGGTGTCCTTCCATGCATCAATAATGACTGCAGTATTCACCATTTCTCTGACATCAGAATTGTGTCCCTGACCTTGTAATATTGACTCCACCTTGTCTACATCAGCTTCTTCAACAGCAGACATTAATTCTTCATGGGGTTGTGTCTCAACCGATTTCGGCGATGCCATGATGATGATGATGATAATACAATAATATAATGTTCTACAAGTCACCGAATATTTTTATGATAATATATCCAATAGAAACATGACCATAACACTTCTGCTAGCACAAGAAATAAAGTCAAGTATATTACTTTTTTAACATCCAACACCTGATACGTCATCTATTGTGCAATACCAAAAATACATTTTAGAGTTTGTCACAAATAAGGTTGTGCAGTGAATGTCTTCTATACTGCATATATGTAAAAATTCATAAGTGTGGCAAGGTAATTATAGTGATCATTCATATTAATCCTCAGCGTTTCAACTGTCATCATATATTGTCAGTCTTCACCAATACAAAAACATGCAGATTTACAATGTTCAAGGAAAACATGTACCAATAGCAAATTATTGACATATTAATGCAGCCAACCATACCAGATTGCTATTGCAGAGCAGTGACCCAGATACACTGTACAGTATGCTGCATGCCACTCACGCCTGTTGTGGCAGGGGGGCACCTTCCTGAATTAAAATTTCAATTAAATTTAAATGTACTTATTTCATATTATTATATCAACACTGAGTAACAGCAATGCTGTTTGGCAGAAACAGTCAGTCACATGAAAATGTCATAAAAACTCATATTGTATGGTTGAGTGCAGTACTTAGGGAGAGACCATTTAATCTCAAGGAGAGGGCTTGGAATTTTTAAATAATTTCTTGATCGGTTTTTGTGAAATAAATAAATCCATTGTGGGCAGTTTTGATGAAATTATTTCGGTCAAGGGTATTTCTTTAATAAGAGCTTGAAATGAGTACTACTACCGTCACCGTGAAATAAATAATTTCCCACCGAAGAAAACTCCAAGGCCCCCCCAGAATTAAATGGTCGCCCCCTCAAGACTGTTCACTGGTGCGGCAGGACAGGAAATATATATATGATAGCAGCAGAGCAAGTTACAAAAAGTTTGTGTGTTCTCATGTGATCATACCATATAAATTTTTAGTAAAAAATAACTTTCTTGGAAGTTATCAGAGCTTCAATAGTTCATTTGGTGAGAAAAATATTATTAGAAGTGCCAATTTAAAAATAAAATGTCAATAAAAGAGTTGCTGACTTCAACATATCATCATGCAACAAGACATCATAGCAACATTGTAAGGTTGCATAATATCGTGCAATATAAAAATGTATTTGCCCAACTAAATTAATATTGCTAGATGGAGCAGCCTGAGTTCCATTCGAATTGACGAGTGCAAATAAATTTTCATATTGTACGATAATAAGTGCCGTATTTGTTAATTACATAAATAGATAGATAGATAGATAGATAGATAGATAGATATATGGATAAGTGGATAAATGGATAGACAGAGAGACTGACAGATCAACATCTTAGTACAAGAATATAGGACGTAAAGCACCAGCATCAAAGTTATGTGCTTTCACACAAAATAAAAAGATTTTCGGGTTAGAAGGCCCTTAAATGATGTCTGCAAGTTTGCCAGAATTAATTTACTCAATTCTAAAAGAGCAGACATAAATGCTATTATGTACATACAGGGGGTCCCCTACATGACATCTCAACTGAAAGACTCTCACTTGAGATGTAGATGTAGCTCTATAATAATTCTTAGACTGGTATATGTTGATGACTTCTGCTCACTCTCCCATCTCATCAATCGATGCTTGTTAGCGCCCAGAACTGGCTTAGAATTAAGGCTGCACTTTCCATATCAATATGTCTATTTGGTGTTCATATATATGCAATGTGTATAGTATTAAGATATTGAAAATTGTCAAAAATACTTATTTTTTTCATTTTCATTTCTGGAGCAATAGGCGTACGGCCGCCTACCCTAGATGTGCTTTTGGGAGGTCAAAATGCTCTTACAAAAATTGATAACAAATTCAGCAAAAATGTTAAACAAAAATCATATTTTTTCAATGCTCCAGGATTCTGTCAATATTGGCATTAGACCTCAGAATTTTTGCATTCTTCAATATTGGCGTTAGACCTTAGAATTTTTGCATTTGGATGTCTAAATTATACCTCTTTAAATGACTCATTTGCATGGCGAATATTATGACATTTTGACAAAAACAAAAAAAACAAAATTTAGGATTCTTGACATTCTTCTTGAATACACATTGGCTTTTGCACAGAATTTTGGTTTTTCAAAAAACCATTTGGGTAAGAATCTACTAACTGTGTCCAACTGACTTTTTCACACATTGGTGTCTATAGCTGACTGGATATTAAATAAATTTTCCTGAAATTTTAGCAGCACAACAAAGACAATTTTTGCTACGTTTTTGTGAAAAAATTGTGTTTGTAAATTAATTTGTCTTTATTCTATTGATGATTTCAGCCCAAAAAACGGCAGTTTTTGGCATGTCAAAGCGTTACATTTTTCATTTGCCTAACTTTAATCCATAAAATCGCCGCACCAAGATGGTGTAACCACCAATAACAAAGTGGTAACCTGAAGTAAAGATATTCTTCTTTGTCACAAAAATTTAATTTTTAGTCCATAACCATTTGGAATTCATTTTTTACCCCGTTCAAAAAGGGTCCATTTCTGTATGTTTTGGTCAAACATTTCTCCCTAAATTTCGAGATGAGATAAATAATCCTTAAAATGGTTATACAACACAAGTATGAGTTCTAAGTTATTGATAATTTAGTAAGTTTGCTATTTATAATCAAAAATAGTTTGCTGGAGTGACATTTGATGATCAAAACCTTAAAAACTAGGACGATGTATGAAAAAATCAAAGCATCACATACGTATTTCAGAAAAATGAGGCTAAAAATATCTTAGTTCTACAGGAAAGATAGCCTGGATGATGGTGTCATCTGGAGATATCCAGGAGAACTACATTGTTAGCCCTTTTTGGAGAGTTTATAACAACACCCTAACAGCTAGGGGGCGCTTGAATATTTTTCTCCTGCAAAAAAGTAGTGCATCACATACGTGAGATGCATCACATACGTGAGATAATAGGGAGGTTTTGAGCCATTTTAATGAAATCGGAAGGAAAAGTAAAGGAAAATATTTTAAATTTAACAATTTTGTGTTCTTTCTCCAACTTTCATGTCAGAACAAATGTAAAATAGGGTGGTTTCCAGCTATGTGGTCAAAATCACGAATGTGATGTATGTGATGGTTGACACAACATGGTGAGTTCCTGTCCTTCTGAACTGATTTAAATTCACTACAGTAAACACCAGGTGAACTAAGTTGCTGAAACATATTGTGTTAATCGCATATTGTACTTGCTATACGCCAATTGATGGCTTTTACTGACACTTATGTGTTGTATGTGATGTTTGACCGGCGATTGTCCAACTGTCACATACTTCTTAGGTGCACATTCTCTGGACAACACATACAAGTTAAGCAGCCAGATTGATTTTATATAGTTTAAAGATGTTTACTGTAATTTGAAACAATAAAAAGATTCAATAATACCAACAGAAAACTTAAAATGTTGATGATTGACATGTATGTGATGTTTGACAATTTTCAAAGGATGTCAAATAATCACATACATTTTGTCAGAATATTTGTCACTTTTTTCTTATTTGAAATTGGTGCAGATAACCAATTTCAACCGCCACCTCCATGTGTGATTTTGTGATGCATTCCTTTGAAATTCCATATAATATTCTTTTACATTATCACATATGAATACTTGAATAAGTTTGTATGTGATGATTTGACAGGAACGGCAAGATTGACATAAAATTTAATTAATACGAAAAGTTGTGCATAAGATATCAACCAACACTGGTTATAAGTATCAATAGTTAAATAACATTATCCTTTGATAAATATGCAATCAAAATTATTTTATTCTAGGGCAATTAAATCTGCTGTATCAATTATCGAAAACAGACATTTTAGGTTAAACTATGCATCATGGATAAGCCTTGAACGCCGCTTAAGAAAGGGAAATTGCACAAATGAACGAATCCCCAACACTGGAATGATAGACGTCTATTCAATGCATTTTGATTCAATGACACCTCATTATTAATGAGACATACTGAAAACTAATTAAATGAGCTTAAGCTTAGGTCAAACCATCACATACGTTAGAAAGTCACATACGTTAAATGGAAGTCAAATGTCAACATCACATACGTTAACAAAGATGTGGAATTGTATAGCATCAGGTGATAATGAGTGTTAAAATATTTTTGCAATATTTAGAGAATCAGTGTAGGTTAATATTAATAAATGAATAATTCAGCCAATGTAAATCATATTCCTGACAAAAAATGTATAAAATTCCCTCGAAAATGCCCATTTTTGCTGCTGCGTCAATTAAGCTGCACTTAGTAGGATTACCAGACATGTCAGTTTTTTGCTTACAGAAATGTGGTTTTTTCTTAATTTATTGTGTCTTTGTGATAAAATATGAAAATAACCTATGCTATAGAGAGTAATTCCCATGTCCATCCGAATTTCATCACATACGTGAGAAACCTGACTTCGTTGGAGAAAAAGTCAATTACAGGAAGAGGAAATAACAATTTGTTATAAAATTTTAAAAACAGTAAACTAGAGAATTATAGCTGCAGATTTTTACCAATATGATAAATTTGGTGTTAGTTCTAATATTTTTGCCCATGTAACACTTTGGACACAACTAGTAGATTCGGACCCATTTACCATTTGAAAAACCAGTTTTGTCCCGAAATTTTTAGAGTGTAACATCGAAGCAAAAGTTTCTTAAAATAAACTTATTGTGGTTTCTCCCTGTGCTGGTGGCAGATCCAAATTCAAGCAGAACTACTTCCTAATTTGTAGGAGTGCGGGCCTGCAGGTTGCACAAGTTCAAGGAATATATACTATAAGCTGACGTGTATTTAGTATAGCCTTTTAATTTGAGATTCACCTTGGATCATTATGATATCAGTCAGCTATAGAAGCAAAAAGCAACATTGCAGTAAATTAAGAGAAACCTGATTGATTATCAAAGGGTGTCTATTCATTTAATTTTGAAACAGTACATTTGCAGACTAATATACATAAGATTCATGGCAGCTTCCTACCTAGACTGCTGCTTTTGACATACATTTATGATACTTGTGTGAGACTCAGAGCTCTGTTATGCATGGCCTCAGACAATAAAAGGCAAAATGCTAAAGATATGTCTCTTTAATGTCTTTAATTTCACATATTCCTGTTCATCATCACCATTTTCCCTGCAAATCTTCAAATTTATCTGTCTTTTAGGCTATTGATTTCAAAAGTTTTACAAAAATGTCATTTTTGTTTGTTGTTGTTGTCCAAAATATTATCAAGACTTCATAGGCTCGTATGTTAGGAGTTAAATTACGCGGACTATGCAGACCAACTGGATAGATATAAACTAAACTATTTAGATAGATGATAGATACCTTCATTTTAACACTAATATGCCGTAGACAAGTCTCTCCTACCGGTTCCTGTTTACATGTCAAGTAGTCATATTTTGAAGTTTCGAATGAAGAGTCCGCAAGAATTTCAGCAGGATTTCCCCAAAAACATATTTTGCCCTTTCTCTTCTTTTTCACTCTCTGTTTTATTTTGTTGGCTTAATATTTGTGGCTAATAAACATAAAAAAAGCTAAAATGAATGATGGCATTTGAAGGCAAGTTCACAAATAGACCAATTGAAACCCATGAAAGAGAGATTTAGGGTAATTGTATGTTCCTCTTCTTTTTCACTCTCTGTTTTATTTTGTTGGCTTAATATTTGCGGCTGATAAACATAAAAAAAAGCTAAAATGGATGCTGGCATTTGAAGGCAAGTTCACAAATAGACAAATTGAAAACCCATGAAAGAGAGATTTGGGGTAATTGTATGTTCATGAGAAATTGACTGGCTGGCTCCTAATTTTTCTGTGATGGCCTCCTGACATGACTGGGTCTCTTTAAGCCAACTGGTTTGAAGCAATTACCCTCAATTTGTAAATGTTCAGTCGCAGACGATAAGCCTAATAGTAAATTTGTTTGGTGCTACATGCTTTTGAAACAAAAAGGTTATGTTACTGAAGCCGAAAACGTTTAAACGCCAAATGTTTAAAGCATGCATATTGCATAACCATATAATGCTATCATTTCAATATGACAATGCTTAGGAAGCACCTCTGAATCAGTTATTCCAACCTTTTGCTTCCATTTGATGATTTGAAGGCCTTGTTCGATTTTGTTTGACCGTCACAAACCTTAACGCTGGAAAGGTCACAGGTTCTAATGTACTCAATAAAAGAATAAATATCTTTCCAATTATTGTCCACTGACCTATATTACAAAGCTCCAAGCAACCCTCTTTGTCACCTTAGGGAGCAGGCTGCAACATTTCACTGGAAATCCTTACAGTCTGTCACTTTGATGTAGAAAAAATAAGGACCAGTTCACTGTGAAAAATGCACTTTGTGACTCATGTGACCAAGGAAGTGTCATCTTCTCTACTTTCAACATTGGAAACATAGAGGGCTGTTTGATTCGTCATGATCAAGAGAAGGCCATTTCACTTGTCATAACGGATTTTAGAGTGAAATCAGATGCATAACCCTTTTGTTCGGCTGTCACCAACAAGCGCGATAAGTCTCCTTAAATCAAATTAACATTTAAAGTACCGGGTATGATCATGACAAATCATCAGCATGATGACACACAAAGTGCCATTTTCACAGTGCAACAGTCCACTCTTTTTCTATATCATAGTGACAGACTGTAAAGTTAAAACCATGTTTAGAACTATTATCACATCAATCATTTGTGAGTGAAAATAACTTGCTTTCAATGGGTGCTCATAGCATATATCATAATCATTAACCGATACGATTATGCTTTTATGGTTTATCAATTCCAGAAAGTGACATATCACTTGCTTCTGGTTGTGCCAAACATTTGTGCATGCCCTTCATGCACTCAGCGATAATGCGTTATTGTTTGTGGATGGTCAGGTTTCTAAGCAACCACGCATTTCTGACCGGCAACCACTTGCAGCATTAGTAAGATATTGTGCGCATGAGATTGATAACTTGTAAACATATTATTATGCAGAACTGCTTTCAGTTGTATTGTATTGTTATCTTTTTATCACATATATATGTGTTATAGATTATAGGGTAGAGTCAGTAATAAATCATTCATGTAGTGATGTCTGAACTCTCCAATGTTTTTTTTTCTTTTCAAAAACATCGTTTGTAGTTTGTTAATTCATGGTCACAATAAATATATATTTTACAATATGGAAATGTATTTGGATGGTTATTGAAATCCCCATTTCAATTCCCAATTGAAACAGTTTAAAATCTTCATAATAATTATGCATTGTTCAATTCTTTAGTGGCTTTGGCAATGCAACTGAAGAGGGCACTGAGCCGAGATCAACTTAAATAGACAGTCTCCACATTGTAGAAGCACATCATATCTGATTATAAGATTTCACGTTTACGTTTCCTAATTTGTCTCCCTTATCTTTCATATTCCACCTGCTTAATGAAAGATACATCAGTTTGAGCGAATGCATCTATTGATGAATTCTGTAAAAAGTGTGAATGAACTTTCCCTCTCCTATTTCCCAAATCAAGCCATTGTGATATCAGAATGAAGTATGGGTTAGAATAAGACAACAGGGACATTCATCAGGATAAGAAAAGACAGGGTGTTATCTTCAAGACACATTTGTCTTTGAGCCAAAACAAGTTTTTTCTAATCAATTCATCACTGACTCATTGTTCAAGAGGACAATGCGGATGATACTTACAATTCAACAATTTGAGAACATCAATGATTCAATGATGTTAAACGGACCCCAGCTCGATGTTGCAAACATTTTTCAATTTATCATGGGGTAATTTGAGACCTCACTTTGAGTGATGTGACTCACTGACTTTGGCTTATAACATATTAAGTGCAGGATACATCTGATACAACCTGGTGACGCAGATATGAAAACTAACTAAGAATAACATGGCAAGATGAATGTTGGTGCAATTCCGTGAGCACTCAGTATTCAACGGTGGTAAGGGGGCGACCATTTAATAATCAGGGAGGCTTGAAGTTTCCCGGCCGGTAATTATTTATTTCACGGTGATGGCGGGAGTAAATTAAGTTACAGTTGTTATTTATTTCAAGCGCTTGTTAAGAAAAACTGAGCAAGAAATTGTTTATTTTAAAAAAACTCCCAACCCCTAATACGAGAGGTGTCCCAAAAGTTCTGACCATTTTTTTTTCTGACCTTTCTAATTGAAGTAGCTGGATGAAATTTTCACAGATTTAAGTTCAGGTATTGAGCTATCAACACTGAAAAAATCAAAACTTTAAGAGGTTCTGAAGTTAATTTTCTAGTGCCATGGTTACGAAAGTTCAGCTCACTCAGCGCAGCTCAGTTTCAAAGACAAAATTCAACAAATTGGCTGTGTTTACAGTCATAGAATGTATAGCATTAAAAACTAATTATTGCAAGAAAATGTATTTCTTGATAGGCCTGCAGTCTTTAAAGATATCTTCCACTACCCTCTAAACATTTATTTATATTTCAACCTGATCAGACAAAGCAATTTTTAAAGACTTTCTCCATAATTTTCCCCAAAGCTCTTGAACTTGTTCGGCTGCAACAATCTACTGCCAAAAAACAATGCTCAAGAAGCTTGAGATCTAAACCAAACCTCATCTGCTTTAGCTACCAGATTTGGTCAACTGTCACTTTTGTTGACACTAAAATATATATACCAATTTACTAATCAAAGGAATGATACTCATAATGAGAAATGAAGCTATAGCCAAGTCCATAATTAGGAACAGCTCAGTTTGGAAGACACAGGTTATTGCTTCAGCATAGGGATTAAACGGATTCAGAATGGCTTTAAATGGAAACGAAAAACTTTTAGATACTGTCAGGATGCCAAATAATGTTTCCATGATGATCAATTGCATATTTACAGCAGTCCTATGGTCATTTACAAGCATAGATTAGACACTTGGATTTGGGCTAAAAAAATGAGCTGCGCTGAGTGCACTGACCTTTCATTTCCTTGGCAACAGAAAAGTAATTGAAACACCTGCAACCTGTGTAATATTTTCAAAATAGTTAGCTCAATACCTGAATTTGCTTCAGTGAAAATTTTGTTGAGCTGCTTCATATAGAAAGGTCTGCCAAAAAAATTGGTCAGAACTTTTAGGACACCCCTCGTACAACAGAGAGTCACATATCATAACAATAAGTGGCACTCTTGAGACAAGACAAGTAAATGTATAGGTGATTAACCATGGAAGAGGGAATATGTGGTTTCTCACCCAAGGGCATATTCTCGATCTCATGGTGAATAAAAGGTTAAATCATTAGAAAAACGGTCACACAGAATAGTCAAACATGAGATGATAAATGGTCGATAAAGAAAAGAATATCAGTGAAAAGTTAAGAAAATACGTGATGAAAGATGGGTTTCTATCTTTAACATTGTGCTTCTTTAAAAGTTGACTGAAACTACATAGGTATTAATTTCAAACTTTTCCTTGAAAACTGAAGTTTTAAGTGATGATGCTGCAGTATATAGATACAAGACTGAAAGCCATTTTGCACAGTAGATAGTGTTTCAGCTTGCAGCTTATACAGATAACTTCAATCTATAAGACTTCAGACTGAGACTGAAACGGAATACTTGTATGGAGAACATTAATCAACATCAAATCACGTTTCATCATAAAATACATATCACATAAAAAACATAAACCAAATATAATGGGTATTGATACAACTTAACGACATATATTACTTTTAAAGCTTATTCAGCAACAGCATTGTAGCAGTACACTGTTATTTACAGCCATGCTTTAACATGAAAAACAAAGATGATAACAGAGATAAAAACAAATGGAGTAATAAGATGCAAGAGTCAACAAAATCTCTTTGAATTATAGTCTTTAAAATTTTAAATCAGAATTGCACATTATTGAAAATTTTCTTTCCGTGAAATAATAAGTTTGGACAATTTATATGTTTGTCTTTATGTGCCAAGTTATTGCGTCTTTCATCAATTTAGTTGTAGGCATTGCTTCAGGGTGTGGTAAAAAGTAAATAAACTCCTACTCCCGACTCCCGTGGCTTTCTGAATCCTAAATTATGACTACGACTCCCGACTCCACTTGTCGGCATTATTGCAGTCAACTCAAATATTACATGGTTAAGAATGGGAAAAAAGCAAAGCTACAAATTTTCCATAGGATTTTGTGCATGGATATTGCTTTTTAAAGGAGAATGTGTAAAATTGGGATAATTTCACACCGGCAGTTGTAGAAGTGTTTTGTAAAAGATATTACATGTAATAAGTTTTAGGAGTCAGGAGTTACCAAATTAATTTTTTGACTCGGACTCTGACTCCACCTGAAAATCAGAGTTTGATTCTGATCCTGACTCTAACTCTGCCTGAAAATCAATGTTGGACTGTGTCTCCGACTCAATGTTGGACTGTGTCTCTGACTCAATGTTGGACTGTGTCTCGGACTCAATGTTCGATTGTGTCTCTGACTCAGTGTTGGACTGTGTCTCAGACTCAATGTTCGACTTTTTCTCCGACTCAATGCTCGACAGTGTCTCCGACTCAGATTCCATCGAAAAATCTCTGCTTCCATGACACCGATTCCTGACTCCGACTCTAAAGCCCTGATTGTAGGATATTTTCTTAATGCCTGCAGAGTCATACGACCAATCACTACCTACTGATTCAGTATCGTCAACCCAACAAGAATTATCTTCTGGCTCAACGAAGTTTGGATCACCATGAAGATTTATGAAGTTAATGAGTATGTCTGCCATGCCTGGATATCGAACTTTGAGAAAGTCTTCGTAAGGCAAGCCAGACTCTTTGATAACTTCAGCGCAATTAGTCAGCAAAGTCATGGAATAATGGTGTTCATATTGCTGCAAAAGTCCTCTCATTTCAATGTAAGCTGCTTCAATTGGTCCTGCATATAGGTCATAGTCTGACTTGTCACATGCATCTTCAAATAAATCTTCAGAACGTAACATGTCTCGAGCGGTCGCATTTCTTCGATTTCGAGCATTGGGGTAGACACCTTTTTCTAAGAGAAGTTTTATCATGGAAACTGGTTTGTTAATGGTTCCTTGAAGAAGAATTACATACGTCAGCGTTAATCGAATCTACCGCTATGTGAAGTAAAGTGTTTCCTTGCCGATCCACCGCATTCAACTTAATTTTTCCAGATTCTAGTAATATCTTCATCAGTTCACTGTCATACGGCGTGCGGGATACAACATCCGGTTTTGGGACCCTAAAATTTGTCTTGGTTATTAAATGCTGAATAGGAATAGTCTCAAAATCTTCATCTAAACCCGTTGGAACTTTGTCAAAAAGTTCCTCAAGCAGGTCTTTTGCAAGCATCCGTTCATTTTTTGACGCATCTCCCACTTGCCTGTTTCTCCGGAAGAGCTTCATAGCCATTGTGGTTGTGACTGCCAGCAAGACTGTGAAATACCCTGAATGGTTTTCTTTACCAGCCAGGCATTTAATTGTGAATTGTATCAGTTTGAAAATACTCCATGTGTCAAACGATTCAAAATGTTCTTCCATTTCTTTTGTCCATTCTGTCATAGCAATGTTCAAAAAGAAATCGGTTTGACCCAGGCCACTACCCAGTAGGGTGCATCGTCTGCCCCTATTTCTTCAAAAAATCATGCACTTTTACCTGATTGTTCCCTTGTATCATAAAAGAAGCCCTGTAAAATTTTAGGGAAAAATTCTAATGCCAAAGGGTGGCAGAACAGCCTTGAAATTTCAGGATTAGGTCATATTTTAGCGATTCGCGGTTATAAATAATATTGTCAATTTTAATTGAAATGATTTTTGAATGGCACAGTTAGATTCCTTAGAAAGAGAGCTTTAATTTGAATACCAACATCAATGGTTTCCATCGAGTAGAAGTCGAAATTGTGTGGAGATATTTTCTTTTTTATAGGGAAAAATGTGATAAATATAAAAAAAGGATGTTAATATGACTTTGGGAACACAAAGAAGTCTATAAAGTGAGAATATGGTCTACTAAATCATGTGATAAAACCTTGATTGCATTATGACGTAGTCAGAAGAAAAAGAGATTCAGAACTGTGTCTCAACGAACTGTTGTATTTCTCCTATTTACATGTAATTTTTGAAAATTTGCACATTTGAATTTGATGAATAACTATCTAGAAATTTTTTTACATTTCCTACTTTCTTCAGCAAAGTGTTCCTTATGTTTTATGCTAATGAATACTTGAAAGTTAGGCAGAAGTTGAGCTTTTTAAGTTGATTTTCAAAACTTTTTGTCATAATAGTCAGAAACTTTCGGCTTTCCAAAAAACTTCGGCATGAGAAATTTTCAGAAATATAGCTTTCTACCATTCAAATTAAAGACAATTTTCTTCTGAGAATAATGGTATATGAATTGAAATCACACGTCCCACCATAAGCTAGATATTTCTAACCGCAACTTTTCAAAACATCATTTTTTGACAATTTTGACTCTACTTTGACACAAAAGTGCCACCCTAAAGCCACATCCGATCTTATTGAAATTTTGCAGAATGTGTTTTTATGGGCAAAGGTACAACATGGCAAAAGTGCAAATGAATATTTCAATTTTTTCATTTTTAGGGGGCAGACGATGCACCCTACTACCCAGGCCAATACATATTTGCAAATGCCGCTCCAGCAGTTTTCCAGAATCACCCTTACTGGCTTCCAAAATATCTAAAACATAAACAATACATTATTACATTCATTTCCCTACTCAAAAAGGAATGATTAAATTCTATGTATGAGAGTAGAAGTTCCTTAACTTTTACTGAATGCAGTGTCCTGTCACTACAAAATGTTTTGTCCTCTAATTCAAAAAGTTATTTTTCTTGTATGTGAGTTGCAAAACTCTAAACCAAATGGCAGAATCAGGTTTTGAACAGGTAACCAAAACTATAATTTAATTTAAAAGTCGTATGGACTTCCACCTTATCATATGGATAAAATACACTGAATTCCGAGTTAGCTAAAGTGATTGAGTGAGATGGGGTGTTTTATCATCGTTGTGGTTTTATGCATTTATAAAGGCATTAACAGACCTTCTCCATCATATTTGTCCAGGATGTTTTCATTTTATAGTCATGGCCATAACACAAGAAGATCTCATAGAAAATACTTGCTGATCCCTATAACTGCCACTGGCCAAAGGGCATTTATCTATTAGGGGTGAAAGCATGGAATGGACTTAGCATCGCCGTCAGAAATTCTACCTCAGTACATGTTTTTAAAAATAGGCTAAAGCATGAGATTTTATCCAATAGAGGTTCTTATTGATCTGTTTTAACTGTATATTTTCTTATGTTTTAATGTCTTATTTACTTTTACTATTTCTTGCCCTTATATATGTTTTATCCTATTTATATGTTCTACCTTTACATCTATTTTTTTAATTATATGATATGTCTACTCTAGTATTTTTGTGCGTCCTCTGTAAATTATGTGTGTCTTGAACCAGTGTTCACTGAATGGATCATCCTGGTTAAATAAAAGATTTTTGACTTTGACTTTGATGGTTGCAAAATTCCTTTGAGCCACCATGCCTTGTTCTTTAAAGTTATGACAACAGAAAGGTCATCCTAACTCAAACGAAACTGCTTCAGCAGATTCTCTGGGAGAAACAAACAAGCTTTGTAAGCTCAAACAAATTGAGCAACCATCACACTCAATCATTCGAGCATACAAAAAATTTCAAATTTTACAGTGTAGGTCAATTTCATTATGACTAAGTGTTTTTTGAAGAAGGCAGGACAATAATTGTCATAATTTCTCTGTTGTTCTCCTATTCACTTCAATAGTTAACATATCTTGCAAAAATAAGCACGGTGACGCCGTATGTATCAAATTGCATAATAAATTAATAATGACAAAATATGATGCCAGATGGCTCATACTAGATAACATATATTTTTTCTTCTGAGAAGAAAGACTTAATCCTTTGGTTGGACTGCATTTTTACGCAAGGATCAAATGAAATAGCATCTGAACAGGCCATTGAATAATTTTTTGAAAGTTTTGACCAAAGTATGAAAGCAGTCTGCCTGCCAGATTTAGTTGTTCTTCATGGTAGACTAAGTTGACATTATGCATTGTAAGTTGTGGGATTCCATCATTTTTCAATAGTTTGATACGTTCGGATGTCACCATACTCATTTTTGAAAAAATTGTTTGCCATAGGAGTCTGTGGAAAAACATCAAGGGGTTGAATAATTTTGCCGTCAAGTGAACAACTGAACAACAATCCATTTGTTAGAAGGTTAGAGACCGACCAGATTATCTTTGGATGGAGAACATTGAGGTTATGAATTTTTCACCTTTACCTACAATGTAGGGTACCGTAGTGCTAAAATTACAATAAAAAAAAATCTACAAGTCTTCACCTTTTAGAATGGAAATTTTTTCTTCAACATGGCAGATAATGATCTGGGGTGACAATCATATAAATAATGGTATTATTATTGAATTCGGAGGAGGAAAGTGTGGAATTGCAGTCTGGCTGCTATCAAAGATCGATATATTTTGAGTTTTCAGTGTGAATGGAAAAAATAAAGGTCATTACCAGATATCAATTCCTCTTTAATCAATTCCATCAGCTCTCCATGTTGGCCTTGATGGATCCTCTCTCTTGCCAAAACTGCTTGCAATTTCAATCCCTTCGCATCTCCTTTGTAAACTTCCAGTTCTTCAAGTGTCTCCCATTCTTTGCGTAAGCCATAGCATTCCATGGGTTCCAATATTTTCTTCTTAATGTCGTGTTCCACTCTGAGCTGAGTTGCTTTTCGCATACATTCAAATGGGTCTGAGCATGATTCAGTCAGTGCTGTTAATTCCAAAGCTTCAATTATCACCTCTTTATTTTCCTTTGGTTCCCTCAAACATAACTCAACCATGTCAAGCATGGTTGCATTATCCCATTTAGCTACTATATGCAGTGGGCATCGACCACTATGGTCCTTTATTGTAGCATAGGCGCCCACTCGCAACAAAGCCATAATCTGCCCATGTCGACTGATGTCATGTAATGGTGTTTTACCATCAAAGTCTTGAAGATTAACATCTGCTTTGAATGCTATTAAAGTATTTAGTATTTCAGATTGATTCACATTTGAATGAAGTCCACCGTATCTGTGTAAAGCAGATTGTCCTTTATCATCGGTCTGGTTAACGTCAGCATTGCCGTTTATAAGCTGTCTTATCAAAGTCAAGTTTCCACTGGCCACTGCAAAATGGAACGGTACTAATCTCCCTGAAACATAACAACAATGTCTAAAAAGTATTTCACAGTTCTCTATAATTTGAATCTCGCAAAAAGAATTGTTGTACATTGCACAATGGCTTCAGGCATCACCGATTGAAACAAGTTATCTTTAAAATGGGATTTAAATTGGTGATACAGACCTTCTCTTTCTACTGCAATTGTCGGATCAGCTCCATGGTCGAGTAGAAGTTGGACAATTTTCAAATATTTTTCAACTGAAATTAGTAAAAGAGGATGATAACGATATTTGCTACATAATGTTAAAATCCAACAGTGTGCTCGTGCAAATGTAACACAGTTTTAAGCTATGATTAGGGGGTGATCATAAGATGATCGGGGGGGGGGGGAGGGACTGGGAGTTTACCTTAACGAGAAATTATTTTTCAAGGTAACAGTGAAAATGATTATTAATTTTTGGTGTGCAACATCCTCAAATGTCCTTTTCTATATAAAGCTTCATTGTTTTCCCACCAGGAATTATATTTTTTGACAGGGAGCGTGGTTTATTTGTTGTGGTTTGATCAATGATCATGCCTTTTTCCTTCTGTATGATTTTTTTTTTATTGTATGCTGCGAGTAATTCTAGGGGTGACCATTCCATTTTATTGTGGGGGGCATTGAGCTTTCCTCACAAGAAAGTATTAATTTCTCGGTTACTGCTTTTATTTTGAACATGCCACATTCGCTAATCAAACAACACCCCCCATCAATCCTTACCTGAATTATCTGATCCTTCTCTGCTGTACACCTCCAAGCCATAGACCTGTGTACATGCTTCAAATAGTGCAGTTGTTTGTCCCTTCCAAGCATCAATGACAATTGCAGTATTCACCATTTCTCTGACATCAAAATGGTTTCCCTGACCTTGTAATATTGACTCAACCTTGTAAACATCAGCTTTGTCAATGGCAGACATTAGTTCTCCATGCAGTCTAGTCTCAACCATCGTTGGCGATTCCATGACGAATATGAATGATAATACAATAATACTTTGACACTCCAAATGTTTTCACAATGATATGTCAATTGGAAATATAACAGCAACACATTATAGCTGGAGTAAAACTATATTATATTCTAAGATAACACACACTTGATTTGCCAGGTGAAATGCCATAACAAAAATATATGTTGTTATTTTGCCGTAAGTGCTGTTGTACAGTGGATGTCCATCCTACATTATAAATATATCGGTGGAGCGAAATGATTATTATGACAGTAAAAATTAATCCTTAAGCTTCCATGCCAATAACAAAAATATATGTTGTTATTTTACCGTAAGTACTGTTGTACAGTGAATGTCTATCTTACATAGTATGCATAAGTGTGGCAAAATGATTATTTGACAGTACGTGTATAATCCTCAAGCTTCGATGCAAATGTTCTGACTCTCATATATTGTCTACCTGCACTGATACATAAATAAACAATTTAGTGTTCAGTTATAAAACATATACATCACATATTATTGACATATAAATGCAGCCAACCATACCAGACTGCTATTGACAGAGCAGTGACCCAGTTACATTGCATACAATGCGTGTTGCATGACTACCTGATATGGGAGGGGGGTACTCTCCTCAATTAAATTCAATTCAATTAATATATTCCATGTATTACTACACTAGAATTGCCCATTGTGGCAAAACAGGGCATTTAAAAGCTGTGTGTAGTTAAGTGAGGCAGTGTGGTTGCTATGGTGATGCAATGAAGGTCACCTGTGCCAGATTGTATCAATGCTTAATGCAGGTTATCCTAAAGTGGTTAACTCCTTTTACTCTACTTTTAAAAGGGTTACTGAGAAAATAACTTGGTCACATCTTAAGCTGACCTCATGTTATTAGGGATGACAGACCATTTCTAAATCGTGAACAAAAAAAATCATTCTTGATACAGAGGGAAGTTGTATAATGTGTTCATTAAAAATCAGCTGAAAAAATATTTCTAACATTAAAATTAACCTCTTTGTAGGAAGTTTAAGCACATGACATTTGGGCGCTCAGGCGCAAATAAAAACGCTTAACCAGAAAAAAATGACACCATGGCCATATATGCCCACAAAATCATTTAAGAATTACTTCAGTTTGTTATTTGAAAGCTGAAGTGATATACTAACAAGTTCCAGAAGAAAAATAATCACAGTATCAAAGTACAATTATCTACAATAGCACAAAGTATACAATATCTGTGCAAAAGTACAGATTTGTTTGAAAAGAAAAATTATGACCACTGCTTATACCCTTAAAATTGGTTTGAATGGAGAGATCTTGATGAAACTTGATGTGTATATGGCATTCATGAATTGGAATCATATTAATTAACAAAAATAACATTTTCGGGGTTATTACCCCCAAAACAGGGTAAATACCCATTACTTTGATTTAGAGGGACAATTTTCTAATAATTTTGCACATATTTAGTGTGGCCTAGGATCCATAATGTAAGTAAAATGTTGATATGTTGGGGTAATTTACCTGCATAATCAAGATTTAATGGGGGTGAATATGTATTTTGAGCATGTCTCAGTCCGCCTATGCGCTGTGGATCTTACTGGATAAAAAAGAACTTTTTTTAGGTTATTAACCTTACTTAGTTTAGTTTGTTTGCTTGGGTTCATAATACGAGTGCGATTCGGATGACATGGGGCAAATTTAGCCTCAATATCATGTTCTACAGGGGTAAATGATTATTGAAATGACATTTTCAGCAGTTAGGCAATGCTTGGTTCATGCTTTGGCTGGACTGGCTCTCTACGGTCTCTAAAAATGTTATGAAGGCTACAGAATGTTTCTTGAGAATACTGGCTGAATTCAGATACCAATATGATGCATCTTTTGAAATATTTAATTTCCTTTCTCATCTCAAAAGTCTTAAATTCTTTCTTTCTTTCTTTTTTCATGCAACAATTACAATTGTACAGTTGCAAACCAAATAGTGAAAAAGAGCCAACTCACTTACCTTAGAAACATATTCCATCAAATTTGAAAAGTTCTTACTTGTTTTCAAGGCAAAAAAGGCCTGTAGAGTGAGACCACTAGTACCACAGACTGAAGTTTCCGTTGTCAAGAATTCTCGGCAGTAAAACTACAGTAATGGATCCAGACGGGGGTTTAGGGGATTCAAACCTCCCCCATCCTTGAGCCTGTAGATTTTAATGTAAAATAAAAATAAAAACTGGATACTTTAAGTACATTTTCATGTGCCCTGAGCGCCACCTGGTGCCTACAGTGTAGTAAGGAGTCCTAAGGTTCAGTCAAATAACAGGCTCTGCTTGCACCCTACGGGATCTTAAAATTCTGCATAGGCAACAAAATTTTTCTTGACAATATTGGCTCACTTGAGGCGCCCAAATTATACATCTTTTTAAAACATTTCATATCTATGCCCACCTCCAAAGTTTTGATTTCATTTTTGTTCACTGAAGAAAGGTGAACATGTGTGTAGAATAGTGAAAAAGAGTAAGGACATTTATTTTAGATATCAATTCCATCAAAATTCAAAAGATTCTGAGTTGTTTTCAATGCACAAAAGCCTGTAAAGATAGACCACTATGGACTGAACATTTTGGTGTCAAAATTTCTCCGCAAGATGGAACACTGCGATCAGAGCCCTCTTGTGAGCTTGGCATCCCTAATGTTATGTAACGACCAAATTATTTTCCCAGTATCCCAGTTTGAAGATAAGTTACAGTGGGGTGCGAAAGTTTTGGCACCCTTGGAAAGGGGTCACATTTTTTAAATTTCAGAGAAACCACTAGCAGCATCTTTCCAATGTGAATTGTGTGAATGAAGGATACCCATGCACTCAATTTTAAAGAATATTGGACATATAAAAATATAAAAAAATATTGTTTTTTTTGTTGGATTTTACATATGTCCACCCGACATCTGCCCCAAGATGTAACTGTTATTTTTATTGTTTCAATACATACATGTATCCTGTTTGCATCTGGAATAAAATTGAATTGAATTGAATGTGCAAAAGTTTGGGCACCCCTACAGATCTTTATTTTTCTATAACTCTACATTAAAGCAACATAAAAATGTTTTGGATGATAATATAAGCTACCCAGGACTTCAGTTTGCGTGACGTTTTAATTTAAACCCTTACAGAATGACTGAAAACTTAGCAGATTTTAGGTATTCGAGGTACGTCAGATTATTTAATAAAACTTCAATTATTTTGAGTCCAGGAGCTGAAAAATGTTAGAGAGATTGGTGAAAATGGCCGAAAAAAAAAACAAAAAAAACTTTGAACCAAAATTGAAGTAGGAAGAATTGTTGTATCGCCACTTCGAGGACAGATTTGGATTACCCAAACGCACATTTTGGTCACTAGTGCTTTTTGAATTAGCATAAAAAATGAAATATGATACACCCTAGACCTAGTGCTGCCACAGCAGTATAGAGATTATGAGATTAAACACCATTTTGTACAGTAGATAGTGATCAGCTTGCAGCCTAGTTCCAACTAAAAGATATCCGACTGAGATTGAAATGCTTGACAACATCAAATCATGCTCCATCATGAAATACATAGTGCATGAAAAAAAAAACATAATCCAAATATTACTGGCATCGGAAGAGCGTAACGACATGTATTCTTTCGACTGCAAATATTCAACATTGAAAGGTTATTCAGCAATAGCATTTCAGTGCTACACTGTCATTTACAGCTAAGCTATAACATGAACCGAATAATATGATGATTACTGAAATAAAAACAAATTTAATGATAAAATGCAAGACTTGCAAGAGTCAATAGAACGATTTGAATTTAAAGAGTCTTTGAAGTTTATCAGAGTAGCAAAAATTAAATGTATCTGTCTGTAAAATAATCATTTAGAACAGTTTACAAGTTATATGTGCTGAGTTTAAATTACTGTGTCTTTAATCAAAATAATTGTAGAAATCTGTTTATAGGTAATATTGCACACCAATATTACATACATGTAGTTAATAGGGCGTAAGTAATTTTACAAAGTTTCCATAGGATTTTGCACATAAATGCTTGTTTAGGAAGTTTCGTAAAACAATTATGATACATAACACACTCTTGTAACTGTGATTTTGTGAATTACACGAATTATTTTTATCAGTCAGGCGTCACCAAATTAATATTTGACTCTGACTCCAATTTTGTCTGAAAATCAATGTTCGACTCTGACTCTGACTTCGAGTCCATGCAAAGACCTCTGACTTCACAACTCGCACTCCTTAATCCGAAAATATTTTCTTAATGCCTGCAGAGTCACAGGACCAATCACTGCCAACTGATTTAGTATAGCCACCCCCACAAGTATTTTCTTATGGGTCAACAAAGTTTGGATCACCATGAAGATTTATGAAGTTTATGAGTTTGTTCGCCATGCCTTGGTATTGGACTTTGAGAAAATGTTCGTAAGGCAAGCCAGACTCTTTGACAACTACAGCAGACTTAGTCAGCAAAGTCATGGAGTAATGGTCTTCATATTGCTGCAAAAGTTCTCTTACTTCAGCGTAAGCTGCTCCAATTGGCCCTGTATATAGTTCATAGTCTGACATTAGCATTAACATCATTGGATCTTCGCATTCTTCATACCCTAATATGTCTCGAGCTGTTGCATTTTCTCGATTACGAGCATTGGGATAGACACCCTTTTCCAAGAGTAGTTTAATCATTGAAGCCGGTTTGTTAATAGTGTCTTGAAGAAGAATATGCCTGTTTTCATATCTACGTAGATCAGCATTAATGGAATAAAGGGCTGAATGAAGTATGGTGTTTCCTTGAGCGTCCACCACATCCAGCTTAAATTTTCCAGATTCTAGTAATATCTTCATCAGTTCATAGTCATATGGAGTGCGGGAGACCACAGCAGGATCAAGACGTGGGAACCTAAAATTTGTCTTAGTAATTAAATGCTGAAGAGGAACAGTCTCAAAATCTTCATCATAGGCCATCGGAACTTTGTCAAAAAGTTCTTCAAGCAAGTCTTTTGCAAGCATCCTTTCAGTTTTTGATGAATCTCCCACTTGGCGGTTTCTCCGGAAGAGCTTCATAGTCATTGCAATTATGATTTCCAGGAAGACTGTAAAATACCCTGAATTGATTTCCTTTCCCGAATTTATCTCCTTACGAGCCAGACATTTAATTGTGAATTGTATCAGTTTGACAATACTCCATGTGTCAAATGATTCAAAATCTTCTTCCATCTCCTTCGTCCATTCTGTCATAGCAATCTTCAAAAGGAAATCGGTTTGACCAAGGCCAATACATATTTGCAAATGCCGCTCCAGTAGTTTTCCTGAATCACACTTGCTGGCTTCTATAATATCTGAAAAATAACACAATACATTGTAACGTTCATTTCCCAGCTTGTCAAAAGGTTGATTAAAGTCTTTGCATGAAAGTAAAAGTTTTTCAATTCTTACTGAATACAGTGTCACATCACAACAAGATATTTAAACTTTCCATTCGAAATTGTAATTTTTCTTGTGCATTAGTTTTAAAGTTTACACAAAATGGCAGCATCAGGATTTGAACATGTTACCAAAAATTAAAATTGAATTATTTAAAATAAGAGACACATACATTTCCAAATGATAATATGGATAAAATAGGGAAATTCAATGACAAATGGCAGTCTTTCTTTTTGTCAGCCTGGCAGTAGTGAGCGAGTTTGTTTTATGCCCCATCAGCAGTCAGCTTGGCAGTAAAATTGTCCATAGTTTTCCATTGTTCTCCACTTTACTTCAGTAGTTATTAGTTAATATATTTTACAGAAAGAAGTGTGGTGACAAATAATATATCAAATTGCATGAAAAATTTAAAATATAATATCAATTCATACTGGATAACATTATTTAGTCTTCAGTCCTAAATAGGGGGAGTGCAGGGACAAATCTGATAATGCAATCAGACTTCAGCTGTATCAAATACATTTCAACAATGTGGTGTTTATTGAAAAACTCTGGAAACATTTCAGTGAATGCTCCATCTTAAATTTGTCAATAACATTTGTTTATTGTAATTACTACAGGCGTTTGGTCATCAGAAAGTGCTTGTGTCAAATTTTATTCTGCCTATGATCAATAATTGCAATTAAGTCAATCGGGGTCAATACAAAGGTAACTACAAAAAACATAATTGCAATTCACTGAGCTTTTGATAAGCTGACTTGAAACAATAGCAAATTGCCATTTGCATTAGTGTGACAGGCTAGTAAATTGTCAGGCTGAGTCATTGTAACATGTACAGCAGTTTTCTGTCGGATTTTTTTGTCTGACCTCAGCCAGAGACAGGTCAGACAATTGTCGTTTGTCCGACAGTTTTTGCATGCACTGATTCGGTCGGGAGGGAGGGGAATAGGAGTCAGGCTGCTATCCAACATAATCATATTTAGAGTTTTAGAGTGTGTGAAAAGAAGCATGGTCATTACCAGATATCAATTCCTCTTTAATCAATTCCATCAGGTACTCATTTTGGCCTTGAAGGATCCTCTCTCTTGCCAAAACTGCTTGCAATTTCATTCCCTTCTCATCTCCTCTGTATACTTCCAGTTCTTCAATTGTCTCCCATTCTTTGCACAAGCCATAGCACTCCATGGGTTCCAATATTTTCTTCTTAATGTCGTGTTCTGATCTGAGCTGAGTTGCCTTTTGCATGCATTCAAACGGGTCTGAACAAGATTCAGACAATGCTGTTAATTCCAAAGCTTCAATTATCACCTCCATATTTTCCTCTGGTTCTTTTAAACATAACTCAACCATCTCAAGCATGAATGCATTATCCCGCATAGCTGCTATATGAAGTGGGCATCGACCACTATGGTCCTTTATTGTAGCCAAGGCACCCACTTGCAACAATGCCATAATCTGCCCATGTTCACTGATGTCATGTAATGGTGTTTTACCATCCAAGTCTTGAAGATTAACATCTGCTTGGCATGCTATTAAAGTATTTAGTATTTCAGATAGATTCACATTTGAATGAAGTCTAAAGTATCTGTGTAAGGCAGATTGTCCTATATCATCGGTCTGGTTAACATCAGCCTTGCCATTTATAAGCTGTCTTATCAAAGTAAGGTTTCCACTCGCCACAGCAATATGGAACGGAACCAATTTACCTGAAACATAAATAACAATGTCTCAATACCAACTCCACGCTGCTCTATGATTTGAATCATGCAATAGGAATTGTTTGTGCTTTGTACAATGTTTAAGGCATCGCAGCGAATGATAATTTATTTTTAAAATGGGATTTAAATTGGTGATACAAACCATTTCTTTCAACTGCAATTGTTGGATCAGCTCCATGGTCTAGCAGAAGTTGGACAATTCTCAAAAATTTCTTAACTGAAATTAGTAGACAGAATTTATCCTCAGATACATGTATGAGAGACTTGAAGGGGATGATAATTTTACACATGGCAAAATCCACCAGTGTGCTCATGCCAATTTAAAAAGAAGTTAAATGCTATGATTCGGGGCGACCATTAGAAATAGAGGGGGGGGCTGGGAGTTTTCCTCAACAGGAAATTGTTCATTTCATGGTAATGGTGACAGTAATCGTTTATTTTAAGCATACAATGTCCTCAAATGTTCCTTTTAAAACTTTGCCAAATTAAAAACGCAAAACTACTCCCAGGGCTTTATTTTCTTGTATTTGCTTCAGATGGGCTTTTGAGTGTATGCATGTGTGTAATCAGGTATGAAAGGATTCAATTGGAAAAATTCATTCAAATGTGAGCGTTATTAGCATGTCTGTGGCCAAGTTTATCACATTGGGATATTGCCAGTGGACCGGGGCATTAGGCACCCCACAGAGCAAATCTGATGATCTCATGTAAAAGCGTGAAGAAAATGATGGAAAATGCCACATAATTCACTTCTATAAAAAATTGCTAAAAATTTAGGTCAGACCAGAGTTTTTCACACAAAATGCTATTCCGATGCAGCAATGGAAACCAGTCCTCAAACAGCCTATACAATAAATGTGGCGTCAAAAAGTCTTAAGGTCTAACAGAAAGACCTTATGCAACCTCTGTAAAAGCTTCACAGGTAAACATTGGCATTGTAAGTGCCGGTGTGCCCTCCTTGTGCTATTCTCACAACCTGACATCTGCACACTTGGTACTGCTGTTTCTCTTACGTCTGCTATATAGGTTGTGTAAGGTACTTTTGATGAACTCTAAGCCTTTTTCCACTCTCAGGCTGTTTCAGGACGTGTTTCATAAATGCATTGCTTCACTGGAATGACATTGTGTGACAAACTCTGACATGACTTCTCAAAAAAATTTATTTTTTAACTAGTTCAGTGAGAGCAACTGAATTGCATTGTATGGCCTTTTTCATAATTTTCTCCAAGCTTTCACATGAAATCATTAGATTGGCCCTATGGGCTGCCTAATAATAGATCGAACCTATGGGGTACCAGTGGCCATACCCATTGTGACAAACGAGGCAACAGACATACAAGAAATGGTCACTATTGAGTCATTTTATGCAACTGGGTTCTTTGACACCTGATTATACATATCCATACACTCAAAAGCCCATCTGAAACCGATGCACAAAAATACAGCCCTAGAAATAGTTTAGCGTTTTTAATCTGGTTCAGTTTGTTAGATTGCTGAAATTACATACTTGTATAATAGTAATTAATAAAAACAACATGATATGCATGTATATTCATTGCTCACTGTCACATACATGTAATCATCAGTTCATAAAGATTATTTAACTTTAATTTTGTTCAGTTTTCTTGTTGCCAGTTTTGAAATGAAATGAATTGTTTATAATTTAAGTAAGCATTTTAAAGCTAATAATTAACTATTCCATAAAAATTATAGGTACAGGGAATACTACTGGAGAAAATTGAATTTTTAAGTCACTTTTGAAGATGACTATGTTATGTTTAGTTATATATACAAAACTAAATCATCAATAAGAAGCTGGACACACTTGACCTAATTTCCAGCTGCGGAGTGCTGATCTTGAGACCATCACTGCACAGATGATTTTTGAGTCTTCTCTTGTGCTCAATTCGCTTTGTGAAAAGGCCGATCAGGGTCACAAATGGACATTTACCAAACCTTAATGGGGACAATGAGAATGATGACAACGTCACAACAATGACAATCGAGTGACGACAATAGCCCTTCATTTTAAATGAAAACAGAAAAGCTAAAAATGTTCTGAGATTATCTATAGTTGACAGGAGACCGACATACAGGTCCGCCTTTAAGGAGGTGAAATGCGTGATGCTGTGCCATTGCATCAATGCTTGAAATCCTCAACCAAACTGCTTGACGAAGCATAAATTATCATCCAATGAGAGGGAAATATATTGGATCATAAAGCTCAACATGATGGTAAGGCATGTGGGATAACAATGGCTGCCAATTTTCTTTGCTGCAGTCTGAGTTAGGTATTGGTCAAGGTGAATGATCATTGGGCCTGTGTTTCACTTACTTATCAAAGACTCTGACCCATACCTAACTCCAAGTACAGAACCTAGTACAGAAGAGAAAATTGGCAGCCATTATCATCACACGTGTTATAAATATCGACCTTTATGACCCCCCAGACCAAAGAGAGGCACATTTGAGGCACGGAATAGGCATATTTGAGGCATACCATAGAGTAGGTAGAGGCATAAGCTGAAATCACAGGAGGCGTAAGGGAGGCATATCAAACTCCTCATTAAATATGCAAGAGGCGAATATGAGGCATTTTCGAGGTACATTTGAGGCATATATGAGGCATATTTGAGGCGTTCCAAATATCTTAATAATGCCTCAAATATACCTCTAGATATGTGCCTCAAATGTGCCTCATATGCAAATGAAGAGGCATATTTGAGTCACAACTGAGGTACGTTTGAGGTATAACTGAGGCATGCTAGAGGCGTAGGCAGATCATATAAGTGGAGGTACATTTGAGGTATAAATGAGGCGCATTTGAGGCGTTCCAAAACTTTTAATAATGCCTCAAATATACCTCCGTATCGAGGTACAGAAGAGGCATATCTGAGGCATGAATGAGGCACATTGACAGTTGAGGAAGTGGGACAAATATTTGAATTTTCAAATAGTGCTTCTATGTAAAAACAAAGGAAAGACATGGTACAAGAGCAGAACTACTAAATAAACTTAATGACCTTGATATAAATGCCAAATTTGTGGCCCAATCAATCTGACATGCATCCAGGATTATTTGTCAAACTAAGGAAATTGTTATTTGACTTCTAACAAAAAGCATGTTGTCATGTGAGTGATAATATGGTCTGTTGAGCAAAACACAAAATTCTGAGAGTTATATCAGCAACACAACCAAATAAGTTTTACTAATTGTTCAGCACACCTTTACAATAAAAACTACAACTTGCATATCTATAAGTATGACATGAGCGGCGAAGTATAAGTACAAATGTGACTTACAACAGTGGCACCATGCTCCCTGTTTGGGGTTTCCCTTTTTAATGCAAATTTAGGTCACCACAGGACACCCTAGTATACAAACACCCTAGTATAATATGCAGGAGAGCCAATTTTGATGCATAAGGGGGAATTCAGGCCACACAAACATTTGGCTATGTTGGAGACGTATATTTGGGGCATAGGGTAGAAAAACTGAGTCCAGTTTGAAGTACATTTGAGGCATAGATGCAAGTAGTGCCTTTATTGCTAAGTCAGAGAGACATGTTTGAGGCACATCATTATGCAGGGAGGCACAGATGAGGCACACCATAAAGAGACACACCTCAAGTATGCCTCAAACGTGCCTCAAATGTACCTCTGAAAAATTTCCATGCCTCAAATGTGCCTCTCTTTGGTCTGGAATTGGCCAATATGGTTTCCTCTCATCAAATGATAATTCATGCTTCCACACGCAGTTTGGTTGAGGATGTTTAGCATTGATGCAATAGCACAATATCATGCGTTTCACTTATTTAAAGGCGGTGCTATACATCACCGTACTCAGTGGTGGAGCAGTATCAATCCTCACCTGAATTATCAGATCCCTCACTGCCATACCTTTCCAAGCTGTAGACTTGTTCACATGCTTCAAATAGTGCTGTTGTTTCTTCTTTCCAGGCATCAATAACGACTGCAGTATTCACCATTTCTCTGACATTGTCATTGTGTCCCTGACCTTGCAGTATTGATTCCACTTTGTCTATATTTGCTTCTTTAATAGCAGACATTAATTCTTCATGTGGTCGTGTCTCATACCTCGTTGGAGATGCCATGATGCTCAGGATAGTACAATTATTCTTCAACGCTCCAAATATTTTCACATTAATAATATTCCAATAGAAACATGACTGTCAATAAATTAGCTGGGGCACAAGTATATTACATTTTTAGATAATATCCCACACTTGATATGTCAGCTGAAATGTCATTACAAAAATACAGTTGTTAAATTGCCATATGCAAGGTTGTCCAGTGAATGTCCATACTACATTATAAATATATCGCTGGAGCAAAATGATTGTTATGACAGTAAAAATTAATCCTTAAGCTTCCATGCCTATGTTCAAACTATTATCATATATTGTCTTGTATAACTGGCATATAAACATGCAGATTTACATTGCAAAATATTGACATAATGCAGCCAACCATACCAGACTGCTGTTGTGGAGCTTGCAGTGACCCAGATGCACAGAATAGCAGGCAGCCTACCACCCAGACGTGTTGTGGCGAGGGGGGCACTCTCAATGAATTAAATTAAATTAAATTGAATTAATTTATTCTGTGTTATTATATGACCACTGTGTAAAAACAATGCTGATTGAAAGAATCACTCAGTCACATGACCATGGCGTACAAAGTCATATTGAGTGGTTAGAGTGCAGTAAGACTTTTCATTGCTGTAGCATAACAGGCAGCAGCAGCTGCAGCAGGATGGGCTGCAGCAGAGGCAGCCCATAGGGGGGGGGGCACTGCCATCGAAGTCATACTACATATGTGCCGCTCAAACGATAGGATTTTTGAGAGGATTTCCAGACAATACCCAGTCAACAATTTGACCTCACTGTGATATCTTTGTGAGCTCTTCAAAGACACCTTGAAAGCTCACAGAAAAGACCTCACATCAACCTCATTTTGAAGCCAGTCAATGAAGTTGATTTGAGCTCAAAAGTTGAGGTCACACTGTGAGCTCCCTGTGAGCCTAATGTGAGGTCTCATAGTGAGATTCGTGTGAGCCTCTTGTGAGCTTTCTATGAGCTCTCTGTGAGCCTTTTCTGAGGTCAACTCTGCAGGGTGAACTTTCTGTGACCTCTGCAGGGTGAACTTCCTGTGACCTCAAATCACCCTCATTGACCTCTTCAAGAGTTAGATAAATACAGATACAGAAAAGCAAGTTTGTTCTCTTATTTTATTTGTCAATCACATTGCTTGATTGGAGGTGGGGAGGGTGAGTTTTTCATTCAATCCTCTTTATTCCTGTAGTCCAACCCATAAATATCAACCATCAACCTGAAACATAAAATAAAAGATGATACAAATAAATGTATGTGGTACATATATCAGCAGTTTGAATAATGTCCCATAAATAGGCTGAATTATCTTATAGGGGAGACCGGGGCTATTTGAAGCACTTGTTTTTATTTGTGCTCTAGAGAGTTAATGGCATAAGATATTCACACCAAATTTTGGCATGTGATAGTATGTGTGTTTAACTCAATGATCAGCTTATGAGATATAGTAAATAATTTTTTAACTCTGTGTTACAGACACAAACTTCCAACTTTTTTTTTGCTTCAAATAGCCCCGGCCCCCCAATTTGAACGAGAAAAATTATGTTTTGGCCAACTCCATCATGTGCGCTTCAACTAACCCCATCACACCTGGAGCACAATATTGTCTTATTTTTCAGTCTTATCAAATGTGCGTAACAAAATGCTTCTGGGTGTGAATTAGGAATGGGTTTGCTCTTTTGGAATTAGGGTTAGTTCACCTGGATATAAGTATTTACTCTACAATAACTCCAATCGAAATCTGTGCAAAAAAGTTACTTGGACACCCTAAAAACAAATTTTCGTGCCTACAGAACTAGCTTTTTGGAAATTTGAATGATAAGGAGTGTGATAACGTGTGCCAATAATCAAAGTATCTGCCTAAAGTACCAATTTGGCTAGAAAAAAATATAAAAGTGGAATTTAGGCCATGTTTCATATAACCCCGCGCTTCAAATAGCCCCGGTCTCTCCTACTATGAGTGTGGTTGATATATATTATCTAGCTATTCAAAAGCACATGGTCAATATACTGAAACAGTTTAAAATGATGGAAAATATTACCAATTCATACATGTCAAACTGTGTGTTTCTTTAGTGTAATGGCTCCTGATACAAAATGGCAGTTGAAAGATTGTGCCAAAATTGCTGCACAAAACCCCACATTGCTGTCAATTTTTGGAGGCTTAATTTCAATGTTTGTAGAATCAGTAAATGTTTAAATCAATGCTAACATAATTTTCAAAACTACAAACTTTGTAAAATCATACTTACCAGCATTATTTCATCTCCCAAATTTCCTGTTGCATGTTGATTCAAAATGGTGGATTGAATGTTGTGATGGTCATGTGATGTCACTTCCTGTCACAAAGAGCTCACATTGTGAGCTCTCTGTGCGACCTGTATTTAACCTTTAGGTATGCCACGGTGTGAGCTCCTTGTGACCTCTCTGTGAGATCTCTTAGTGACACCGTCATTTGTGAGATCAGTGTGAGCTCACAGTGAGCCCACATTTTGATCTCAGTATGTGAGATTTCTGAGAGCTCTCTGTGAGGCAGCAATGCAAGAGGTCACAGTGTGACTTTTCTGTGACATCTCTGTGTGAGTTCCTTGTGACCCCTCTGTGAGATATCATAGTGAGACCATCATTTGTGAGATCACTGTGACATCATGGTGAGCCGACATTTTGACCTCAGTATGTGAGATTACTGAGAGCTCTGCATGAGGTAGCAATGCATGAGGTCACAAGGTGTGAGGTCACTGTGATGTCTTGATGACACCCTCCAGTATGACATCACCATGTGAGTTTCTTGTGATCTCACAGTGAGTGCTGTGCAGACTCACATGTTGACTGGGTAGCCGGTCATTTTTTTAGGCCAGGAGAGCCTGACCATAGGATACACTTTGCAATTTGACATCACAATGGTATCGTAACAAAATATACGGTTGCATAATCTTCATCACCTATCAATATATTATCATGGAATTATAATCAATCAGCTCTGCAAGCTTGTGATTTAAAGATAAAGTACCTGTAAAGTGCATTGTATTAGTTAGACATCAATTTGTAGGGTTCTGACATGCATTTTTGTCAGTTAGATCCCGACCAGAGGGAGTTATGATTTCCTGTTGCAAATATTATATTATATTGACATTGTGACTTCTCATACATATTGGCATATAGGTGTGGCAAAACACCACTGTGATGTCAAGTTGAAAAGTGTATCCTATGGTCAGGCTCTCATGGCCTAAAAAAATTACCCTATGGTCAACATGACGACAATGTTGCTGGTTGCTCGTATCACAAAGCGTTGTGGATGAAGATGTATGGTAAGAGAAAACACAAACCCACTTGTATGACATAGGACACTATAAATAACGGCAACAACAATACAGAAATGGTCACTTTTGGACAATAAATTTGCCCCTTTTATCTTGTCATGTTTGTAGAAAGTCTTGTATTGCATTTGACACCTCAACATGTCAGCCAATCACATGCCAGCATTTCATTGCGATAATTCCTATATCCCCTGTTTTCCACTTATTGTCCCATTTTTACATGTAAATGATAGCGGCAGCAGCCTTAATGTGTGTCTCCGAAGACCGTATAAAATCATTTGGGAACTATTTTATATTGTATTTTTCTATGGTCAATTAAATAAATATTGTCTGTCTGTCTGTCTGTTTACCCATTTGAGTGTTTGTCTCAAGGTATAACCCATTTGAGTGTTTGTCTCAAGGTATAAGCCGGCTATTCACCATGGGATCTGGAATATGTGTTTATCATAACTCGGGTTAAAGTCCTTGGTTGATAAATCATATATTCCCTCTCCAGTGGTGAATGCCCTATACCTATCTCTTGTTTCCGCAGCAAGTAGATTCTAAAATAAGCTTATCATTTACTGCCTCGCCTGCACGAACATGTCTGTCCACAGTTCTCTATGATTATAAAGCCAAGCTTAACCTATCCCGATTTATCCATAGCCATCCTCAATTGTGTTGTTTCATTGTGTATGAATGAATCGTCCTATGAATGGCTGAATTGAGCTACATTTAGAGATTGATATGGTACTTATTAAAATTTTTGTAAGGTATAACTAGGATTTTAACTTTAGCTTGTGTCTGCTTTACATCATCTACGTTTTTGCTCATAAAATTAATTATGAATACGATGAATATTGATGCCTCCCTGTCTTTCATCTTTAAGAGCATGGCTTCTCTCTTATCTGAGTTATAGTGCCATTGAGTTAGTTTTCAGGCAAAGAGTAGCAGCAACTTTTGCCTTTATTCAGAACTTTTCCATCTAATTGATCTGCACTAGATTCACTGTAACAAGTCATCCTCCACATCACTTGCACAAGTTGTAGCACTGGAACAAACGGATATCAAGGCAACAAGTAACACCACAGAGAAGACTTCTAAGTATCTTCTCGGATCAATATTGTCATTAAGGGCATAAAACATATTGCAATTTAAGACTGTTATCTTTGCAATATTTATGTTACAAGCACCCAACCTCCTTGACTTTTTCCTGTGGTGCACATGAATTATGGAAGGATGAGCAACTGGAAATTGTAATGTTCAGTTCATTCCTACTGTTAGTGTTATATTTTTCCATAGATTTTCTGCTGTGAATGTAGAAGTCCGACATTGCAGTTGGCTACTCAATTACTTACTGTTACCAACTGTTAGCTTATCAGTGTTTGACTAATATCTGATATCTGCTTTGCAATTACAGAGCAAGGCATGCACGGATAAATTCTATAGGTTGTCAGTATCCTGTATCCCCAGGCATTGTTGATGAGGATGTATGGTAAGAAGAAACACAAACAACCATATGTGTGACTTGCACACCAGCCAAATATTGGGCCAAGCATATCTACAGTAGACGAAAAACGAGTGCTTACAGAAAAGTTGTTAGTATACATCGATGGCATCACAACAGCCCTATCCATCGCATTGAAATGAACTGTCAATCTGTCATTGGGCAACTTATGACTTCATTCTTAAGTGGTTTGACTTGGTCAGTGACTCTGGTTAATAACATGGGAAGTACAGAACTTGACCTTGCTGGCTACTTACAGGTCATAGATTGTAACATGGTGTAGCAGATGACGAAAATGCTTCTCCAATCAACCACTAGGGGCTCTGCCCACCCTTCCCAGCATCCCCTCCTAGAATCAGGGACTCTCACCTAGGACCCAGGCCTGACAAGAAGTGCATAGACTCTCTCCACAGAACTTAAGGTATATTCAACCTATTTTCTACATCTGGTATCAGAAGTGAAAGCTGAGCCCGGATTTCTGACCTTCCTGACACTGCAACTGAGTTTTGTGGAGTTTTCAGGCTTGTGAGAGTTCAAACAGTAAATGAAATCATTGTTTACATGTGATTTTGTCAAAGAGTTTGACAGCTGATTTGTGACAGATCAGCATTGGCGCGAATTTGGCTGCTTGGTAAATGCTTATTGCATAATTGCTATTAGGCATTGTGGCAGCTGAGTTCTTTATATAAAGTTGTAGATTGTAGATTTATATTAATAACTTTGTGTAGAATTTTGTTGATTGCTGTTGGGTAACTGCTGAAGGCATAAAGTGCATTTCGGCAGTGTGACAGCTGATCAGTGAAATTGATTAACTGTGATAAAGAGTTACACTACATTTAGTTAGTCTACAATTAAATACTTATATTTTGTGTTTAAATTATCAAATTAGCCAAACATTTAGAAATTGAATATTGTTCTAGGTGTTGTTTGATATATTTAGAGGTGTAAAAAACTTAGAGCTTTTCAGTGTTTGTGGAATCAGTTAGCAGATTTACACTTGACAATTGTTGAGAGGTGTGAAAGCTGACTATAACTTACAGACTCAAGAGTTCTTTTACACTTTAACAAAGCTAATATTTCCTGTTAAAACAGAAAATTCTCCAAAAATTAAACAGAGGAGAGTGAATACACAATTTACTTAGAATTATTTTCAGAAAATTATAATTTTTTAATTTTCAATTGACTTAGTGTGGGACTAGTGAAATCCTGTTGGGACATTTTGGGAAATTCTCAAAAGTGGGCTTCAGGTGTTTAACTGGTTGATACACACTGGGACAACCAAAAGTGGTTATTAATTAAGTTAATACTTAAATTTAACATTAAGTGGACTTAGGAAAATCTGCACTTTGACCTGCATTGATATTTAGGTGTGAGGTACAGGGAGGCTCCAGTGAATTTAATTTTCTGATTGGCCATCTCTGGGCTCCCCATTATCATTGCTTGCTCTTTGTGAATAAAACCTATGTTTATAAATTTAAGTTATTTTAATTAACTTAATAGAAGTTAAGTTTAACTTATAAAATTTGCACATTGACCTGCATTGATATATAGGTGTGAGGTACAGGGAGGCTTCAGTGAATTAATTAATTAATTTTTCTGATTTGTCATCTCTGGGCTCCCCTTTGTCATTGCTTGTTCTCTGTGAATACAAAATAAGTTATAATTTAAGTTAGTTTAATTAACTTTAAGTTTAACTTATAAGTAGTTTATATACTTAGTTAATCTATATACTTAGGTTAATTTATTACTCAGTTTAATTTATTACTTAGTTTAACTTAAGAACTAACTCGGTTGGTCCGTGGGCTGTTTGTCTGTAGCTTTTGTTGCAGGTGGACCTCACCGGTGACTGAGTTTAATTACAAATAAATTTTAAAACTGAGTTAATAATTTAATCAATTTTAAGTTAGTAGTTAAGCTACAGTACTTACTCTGGGTTCAGTGAGGGGGTGGTACATGGTACCCGGCTTTGGCCGGGAGATACATGTACTCCTTGCCCTACTATAAGCTAAATAGATTAATCATAACTTCAGTAGTTAACTAGTAGTTACTGATTAAGTCTTAGTGGACACCAGTATTGAATAATTGTGTCCGTATATACATGTTGTAAGATTCTTGTGACAATTGTTGTGCTGTACTAGTTAAGATTCTATCTATTTAAGATCCTCTCTAGTTAAGTGACTAACACTCACACTTCTGCACTTAGTATCGATACGTATTCGACTATCCGTAATTATTATCATCGGTAAGCGATACAATCTTAATTGGCCGCGTGGTCTTTGGGAGCGGCCGGTACAGTTGTTAGTTTGTGTTAGGGGCAGACCAATTTTCAGTATAGTGGTCTGGTACCTTACGAGCATTACATAACTGTGCAAAGTGATCCCCAAAGCCAACTTGAACACTTGATTTATTTGAGTATCGTGTATTTTGGCTGTGAAACTCGTCTCTACGTCTGCTGTATTCAGTTGTGGAAGATTGACTGGTGTTGTGGTTGACATCGTGTATGGGCCATCATTACCATTAGATGGGTATAGTCAACCTTTATACAGCCACCGAGAAACAACTCCGGACTCTGCACAACGTTGGACCAACCACTGCAGCGAGGATAATATTCTTGCGCGGGCAGGGCCCCCTTACCTATCGGAACCTAGCTGCTAACTCTAGGGTTCCTGCAGGAAAGTGGGAGTCTTGGCACCGCCGCGCCAAGGTTTCATTTGACATGGAGGATGCTGTGCCAAAAGATTCCCCAGCTGACAAGATGGACCCCGGCGCAACAACTGATGTCACAGCAGCAATTCAACAGAAAGACTTTGAAGAGGAAGAATCCAACAAGGACGCTGTACCTGATCAGAGGCAGCCAGCGAATGAAGATGGAGAGAAGGCAGAAGGTGGACAGCCACCCCCTTTAGAAAAAGTTGGCCATGATGATGTCTTGCAGATGTTCCTCGGAGGCGATAAAGGAGTTGAAGATAGCGATATTGGTGCTACCTCGATGAACTCCAATGGCCTATCCATGGAGGAACTGTGTCAGAGAGCCTTAAGAATGAGCCAAGATGCAGAGCAGCAAGTCAACCAGAACTTCCAACAGCAACAATGGTGGCAGAAGCAACAAGAAGCCAACCTCAGATCCTGGGAGAATGAGAGGGAAGAACAACAACAAGGCAGGCAGGATCACATCGGGAAGCAGCTGCACATAAGCCATGTCCGGAATGAAGAACAGATCGAGAGCTTGAAAGATCATTTATGCCAGTTCGCTGACCGGCAGAAATTGGAGAGTGGACAGTTCGAGGAACACAGACGGAGGGAATTGGTTTCCCATCGGCAACTGATGGAGGACTGGAAGGAAGAACAGAAGCAGGACATGTCACAGCTCATCACCAGATATGATGAAAAGTATGATCGTCTCTCGGAAAAGCTAGATCATTACATGTATGACTTCATTAAAGCTGTACGACACTCCAAAAGGCGATCATCTAGAAACGGCTCTCGACATTCTTCCAGATCTCAACTGTCAAATGATTCCTCCTTCACCGACAACACGGACAGCTCCACAACGGATTCTCCAAATTCAGCAAAGAATTTCATCAAGGAATCGTATCGGAAAATGAAGAGGATGGAAGGTAGCAAGAAGATGATAGAGTCGGCCCAGGAAGGATCATATGCCCGAATCATGGAGGAACAAGCTGCAGATGAAATTCATTCCTTCAATCCGATGGCCACTAGTGAGAAGCGACAGGAGGAGAGCATCCCATCAACATCTGTAAAGCCAGCTGACCTCTCGAAATCACCACACAGTGAAGAAGAATTGAGGTCGCTGCAAGGGTCAAGTCTGCAACAACCACCCCCAGATGACGAGTCTCGCAATACTCCTGTGGAATTCAGGAACATCACAAAATTAATTCCTGCTAGCCGGATCTATGGAAAAGATGGCCTCAGTGAAGTGGTCCCAAAAGTCGCCAGAGCAGCAGGTGACGCCAGACTACAAGGTGGGAATATGGCTCCTGGTTTGGCAAATATGGGCCAGAAGGGAAGTCAGGTGGAACTTATTAATTTTTCTGAATCTCCACCTGGTACCCCCCCTCAGGCAACCACCTACTCACCGACATCTTCCCATCAGATGACGCCAATTCACCTGTCCTTCAAGGAGGCATCACTCAGCTGGGAGGACGAAATGCCTGAACTGATCACAGGGAATGGAGCAACTGTCATCTCCCAGACTGGTAACCAGACAGCACCCCAAATAGAGAAGCGAGCTCCACTGGATATTTTCCCTGCACGGCACGGAATCAAGCAGCCACCGCCAACAACATCTACGAAAGAGGTGCCAGCAACTTTCCAGCTGCAATATGGTAAATCCCCCTACAGAGATGCCCCCAACGAAGGAGGGAAGGGAGGAGAATGGACACCTCAACAAGCAGAGACAGGAAGACAGAGGACGACGGAGGCAGAGAAATTTGGTGACCTGAGGGAGCAAGTCCCACCGCAACTGCATGCCTCATATCAGGCTCCCAAGACTACTTGTGAAAAAACCCCACAGAGCACATCCCAACAAAATGCCTTCCAGCCTCTTCCGCAGCAAGCTTCACATCAGCAGGCGCCTATCCAGGCCCCAGGGAAGAAGCCGCCTCAGCCTTCAGCACTCCAGCCTGATTGGAGCAGGATACCTGAAACAGCTCCCCGACAACTGCGACTGGTCCAGACACCTGCAAGCCAACCCCAACATGGAAGAAGCCAAACCCAGCAAAACATTAAACTTCAGCGACCGCTACAATGGATGATGGCAAGGGAAAGGAGAACACCCGTGGATAATAATAATGAAGTGAGGCAATATCAACAGGCTGCCAAGATACATCCATCCACTATGGCACAAGGACCATCTCCATATCATCCAACTACTGGGTATAGTCTGCATGTGGATGCTCCAAGAGTTGAGGAACAGGCTAACCCACAGCATGGAAGTCACTGGCAGCACTCAGAATATAGCCAACCAACTGGAAATGGACAACACGCAGGCTACAGTCATCCAACTGGAGACAGCCCGCACTCAGGGTACCGACAACTGTGGACACAGCACCAAGAATCCAGCCAATCAACTGGATATGGGCAGCATCCAGATTTCAATCCACAACCTGGACCACGACAGCAACCTCTTTACCGGTTGCCCTTTCAACAGGATCGCCATGTCAGACAGCCCCCTCCCAGCCCATTGCCAGGGACCCCAATATACCAGGCAGCACATCCCCAATGGAATGAAGGACAACAGTGGATTCCTCTTTATGGATTTCCGACGGATGCTGGTGAGCTGAGCGATTCTTCGGTTGATGCACTGGATAACATAGCAGCCCAGGACCCAGCTCAATCAGGCTACGGTGGTAGCCGCAGAGGTCGGCCAGACATGATACGCCTTCCAACGCACCAGACGCCTAAATTTGACGGAACTATGGGTGAATGGGACAACTTTGCCTTTCAATTCACAAATACGAGTGAATATTACCCACTTAACAAGAGATCAAAGCTGCAGCAACTTAAAAGCTGCCTAACTGGCAAAGATGTCAACTTTGGGCGAACCCTGTCTCCCACGAGTTCCACCAGCTACACAAGATTGAGTGCTCAACTACGAGATCGCTTTGTGTGGACCGAAAGGGCAGAGGTCATCCGCAGCGGTTTACATGATGTCAAGCAACGGGTGGATGAAGCTGTGGACGAGTATGCTGATCGCATACAATCCCAGGTTGCCCTTGCTTACCCAGGCCAAAACCAAGGATTCATTGACATGAAAGCTAAAGATGCCTTCATCCGTGGAGTTTGTTACGGCAATGCAGCTCTGGAAGCGTCAAAGACTCATCCCCAGACCATGAGGGAAGCCCTGATGAGTATGAAGCAGTATAGCGTACTTCTGAAAGCCATCTTAGGGAAACCTTCCATCCCTGCTGCAAGGCACGTGTCCTTTGGAAATGAATCAACAGTCCGACACACCTCCACTCTTCCGCCAACACCACAGAGAAATCAGAAGGAATCGAAGGCTGTACAAATGGGACCGATGAGCGCTAATGAGCGGTACCGGTTCCCGACCAACTTCAACCAGACACAGTCGCCCCCATGGTCACCAGGTCACAGAAATAAGCCATTTCATGACCGATGCTACAATTGTGACCAGACCGGACACTTCCAGGCTGAGTGTCCCATGGCTTACAACCCAAAAGCCAGTGGACGGTAGTAGTCGGTCAGACTACCGTCCATGGGCCCCATGTAGACCGCCCACCAGACATCTTACCTTCTGCAGGCTCCCAAGGACTGACAAGGGCCGCCCTGATAAAGCTAAAAGACCTAAGAACGTTAGAGGACATCAACACCAGAGTCTCCCACTATGTACCGAGAAGTCCACTTGCTATCCAAAGACAAAACAAGAGGCACCGTCTTCGGTGGCATGACTGCGACATCCCAAGTATTACAACAGGGACACTTCGTTCTCCGCCCAGCTTCCCCAGCGTCAGTAGCGCATCTCCATGGTGTTGGTGTTGCCACCTGCACTGTTCGTACATTTTGGAGCTTCACCGTAGGCACCATACCATTGGACTACTGCATTACCTCTTGGGGTGTCGGGTAGACTTAATGCGATGCCTCTCCAGCTTTGGACATTTATAAATCGCTGGTACTCCCTGGATCCACAACGGAAGGACACAATACAGCTCCCTACCTGGGGAGGTCCGCTCAGCTGATGCAACCGTCTGTTTGCCCCTCATCATCAAGGCGTGACTTGTACCAGGTACCGGAGGCTCAGCCAATGCAAGGTTTGCCATCCTTCAAAGGTGCTTGAGACAGCACGGCATTACGTCCCTCACTTCTTCAGGATCCTGATGAGTTAGCCAGCATCACATCATCTGCTTGTTCCTTCCAGGGACTGATACATTGTAAATATTCATTGTGACCAGATGTCTGTAAATATTCATCATGGACAGGATAACAGATGATGTACATAGATAGGTAAATGCACGAGGAAAATCATGGGGAACGCTTCACTTCACCTCCTGGCCTGCACCAGTTCTTCACAGCCAGGATTGACAAACTCACTAATCACGATAGAAACAATTTGATTGGATGACTGCAAGCCAGAGATAATGGGGGAGAGTGTAGCAGATGACGAAAATGCTTCTCCAATCAACCACTAGGGGCTCTGCCCAACCTTCCCAGCATCCCCTCCCAGAATCAGGGACTCTCACCTAGGACCCAGGCCTGACAAGAAGTGCATAGACTCTCTCCACAGAACTTAAGGTATATTCAACCTATTTTCTACAATGGCATGGATAGGTCTTTGACCTCACAAGGAGCATTTCAGTGCATTCTTTAAGCACTCGTTTTTTTCTACTTTAACTGAGGGCAACAACAATATAGGCATTTGCACATGTTGAGAACAGCCTCCCTTTGATAATACTGCTATCTCTCATTTTCACTTCTAAAGGTTCTTTAAGCGCCTCGCCTTCAACTATCTTGCCTTGGCAGCTAAGCAATTAATCTGTATAGATACACCATATGGAAAGTAAAACTTACCAGTTAAAACCAATTCCAGTCTATCCATAGCCATCCAAGTTTACTCTTCTTTCAAGAAAGGATATAAAGAGATTTCAGCGAAATCAATGGACATGAAGTTTACTTATACATATTCAATTTGTAAAAACATTCTTTACCACATATAAGCTTTCTGAATCAAATGTATCAAATATACACACTCAAGGATAGTGAATACGATTCGCAAGACAATATAATGGTTGCTAGCATTCCAAGATTTGAAAAGTTTAGTTTGGTAGAATGTCTCTATTATTCAGGAACCAAATCATGGAAATCTTTACCAATAGTATTCAAAGAAGCTTATGATGTTAATTATTAAAAACTTATGTAAGCAAATGGAAATTTTCCATCTAAAACTGTTGGGGAGAGGGGGACTGGTTAGCACAAACATGTGATTTAAGCGTCCTGAACGAAAGCTGTTCATAAAAATAATGGATTTGAAGTCCTATCCCAAACCCTACATCAATATCACACTGTTGTCCTATTATTTGCCCAGGTGATATTTGCAGCTCAAAAGTTCTGTGCCAACCAATCCCACCATGGGGATGGTTGGCTTAAGAAGGGTAAGTTTGCATGATACGATACGATACGATACAATACAATAATAATTCATTGTCATTGTTACAAGTACAGCAAAATGTGTAGCAATAGATGATATTCAAACAGAACAAGTGAAATTGAAATTAAGACATGCACAAATTATACTATTGGACATATATTATATAAATATTGGATGGGAAGGAGTCCAATATAGAGTATAATTGGATGAAGAAAAGTTATATTGGATGAGGCGCAGCCGAATCCAATATAACTTTTCTGAATCCAATTATACTCTATATTGGACGACTTACCATCCGATATCTAATATATTCTCCATCCAATATAAGTTATATTTTCCTTTTAAGTTGACTTGCTGCCAAATGGACAAAAAATATTTGTTCAGATGTTTTAAATTTTCAGGATATGCTGCTAAGAGAGTATTTTTCCCCTCTTAATTGAAAAGAAAAAAAATTGCAAAATTTGGAAGGCAATTCAATACCACCCCAGGCTTATATTACAGGCAGCTGTAATTTTAGTGTTCAAACCATGAAAGAGCAGTCAATGATGATGTCACCAAGTCCATTGTCAGTAAGCTCTCATGACGTCATCAGTTGTGATGTCACAATGACAAGTTGACCATTATGACATCACCAGTGGTGACGTCACAATTGAACAACAAGTATTGAGGTGATTGTTCTTCATTTAAAAACTGTCTCGGATCCAATATAACTTTTTTAGGATCCAATATAACTTTTCAGGATCCAATATAACTTTTCTCTGCATAATATAGCAAGGATATTATCCAAGAATACTCGCTTGTGATTGGCTGACACAATCCAAGTGGAGAATATATATATATATATAGTAGCTATACCATGGGCATATTTGGTATACGGAGATATTTACCACCGAGGCCGTATATATCCCGTATACCACAAATATGCCCGATGGTATAACTGATTTATACCATTATTCGCTGTTTCAGAGGATTATTTTGTTATCATTTTTTTGCGACGAAGACCAATTCACTAAAAATGTTTCTATTTTATTACCAAAGACACCAAAATGGTCATAAGAATTTTTCTATATTTAGCAAAATTAAACACTTATTTTTGATATCCGCATTATGGAGTCAGCAATTTAAATTATGTTCAAGCTGCAAAAGCTCCTGTAAACTCCAGAATGAGGCTGAATGGCATCTGTCATGACGTCATGATTCAAATGTTGGCCTCTGATTGGCTGATTGAGTGTTTGTGCATTGTGATGTCACTACTTGTCATGTGACCACCAAATATACGTGATATACGGCGATATATATCATGGTAAATATTGAAGGATTTATCAGCGATCATGCTTTGAATATATATATATATATATATATGCATAAATACAATTTATACATTACTCAGCAACCTAACACTTGCAGGCACAAATGATTTACTAAGCTTCCCCGTTCTTATGTATTGTGCTAGGAATCTTCTGCTTCATGGTAGTAACTGATAGCAGTTGTGCAATGGATGTTGAGAATCTGATCTTATGGCTTCTGCTTTCTGCCTGCTGAAATTCTCATATCATTCTAACAATGATTTTGCATTTTGTACACCTAACCTTTTGGCATACTTGATCACTTTACACAATTTGCTTCTAGACACTTGTGTTGCCATGCCATGCTGCTATTCCAAAGGTGATAACTGATTCCACAACAGATCTATAAAAGAGTTCAACATTTGTGCTATCTACATGTAGGTTATGCAGTTTTCTAACAAGGAACTTCTTGAGTTGGCTTTTTTGTAGATGGCACTGACATTTGTTTCAAAATTTAATTTACAATCAATGATGGTACCTAAATATTTATACTCTGCCACTCTTTCTACAAATTCATCATTTATAACTAGATCTTTATGGACACATTGTGATCGTCTAAAATGTATGAATAGTTTTTTTATCTTTTGAACATTAAGTAGTAAATATTTATCTTTGCACCAGGTGACAAAAGATTTTACTTTATATTGATATTTGTTGTCTTCATTAACACATAGTCCAACTAGAGCAGTATCATCTGCATATTTGTACGCTTTACATGACGAACCGCTAGATCTACCGGTGTCTGTGTACAAGGTAAAGACTAATGGTGAGAGAACGCACCCTTGCCTGTTTCTGTATGCACAGTCTCAGATAAAGTTCTGTTAAATTTTACATACTGCTGTCTATGACTTAAAAAGCTATAGATCCATAATACAATATTTGATACACCTGCATGATGATAAGTCTGTCTAACACAATATGGAAGTGTTGTATTGTATTAAATGCAGAGCTAGAATTTATGAAAAGAATATTTAGAAAGTTACTTTTAAATTTGCTATTTGGTGCATCCATAGATGTCAAGGCATCATTTACAATCATGATAGTTGGGTCTAACGCACAATCAAGTGACACCTGGAAGTCAAGCAATATGAATTGATACTTTTTGCATTTTTCACATGTTCTATCAACTTCTATGCAAAAATAGAAAAAATTTATTACAGTGTGCATATTCTTACCACAAGGTCTGTCCTCTATGCTAAACATTCCCCAATTATTATCTTACAGCTCTAGCAATTGATCTGAAGAAATCAGTTTTTTTTTCAGTGGCAGTGTACACCTATGATGTCATAGGTGGATGCTCCATTGCTCAGCACCAGAGGATATGCAAAATTGGTGCTATCAATGATGCCATAGGTCTCATTGGCCAATAGCATTCGTTGTGAACAGTTTCATCATAGCTTTGCAGTTACATCATTGCTAGAGTGGCAAATAATATCACAACAACAACTTAGGTGCAAAGTTGGACTACATCTGGGGAGGGGGAACTCTGCTCGGAAGCTGTCAATTGATCCTCGTGTTAGCATGTTCATGCCAGGTGCTGTGGTAACCAACAAAGCAATACAGTATTAAAGTAGTTGTTTGTTTTACACTGAAAGGGACAGCCAACAAAACTGTAAACAGTACGCAAAATTCTTGAACATACAGCTCCCTATCAAATCCAATTGGGATCAGAAGCACGTTTGTGAACAACTCTGAAAAATTGCAAGTTATGCTATTAACCATGCTTGGTTGAATTTCAGGTACTTTAGGTGTCCAAAATAATCAACCCCCCTCCTCCAACTTGACTCCTGAGTTTTTGCAATGGTATTATTGGCTAATCTGGCCATGACATAATTGCAAGGCTATGATGAAGTTGTTCACATGAAATGCTATTGGCCAGTTTCACCTATGACATCGTAGCCAGCACCTAAGTTGCATAGGTTCCAATGGAGTCTCAAGCTATGACATCATAGGTCCACACCATCAAAAAAAGACAATTTCTTCAGAGCAATTGCTAGAGCTGCAAGACTAAGTCACCAAATCTCAAAAATCCACAACAGCATGCTATACACAGGAAAGGTTTAAAATGATACAGTCCCTACAACATACACTATCATTTAATTCAATTATTCAATAACTTATTAGTTTCACTTAAGTTACATTCACTCAGTGTGCCAACCTCCTCTAATGCCCTTGCCAACCTGCCCCAGCCTGTCATTTTCTGATGATTTGTAATTTCAAGGAAAACTGAGAAAATCATCAGGTTGACACACAGCACCCTTAATGTCAACATATTCACAGACTGTGCATGCATGGATGAAATGTTAAGATTACCCCTAATAATGACATTATCTATTCTTTCAGTGCCATACAGACAAAGGATCCAAAAAGCACTGAATATTTACAGAAGTTCTTCCGGCGGATTATTACGCAAAACATTGACAATTTCAATTTTTTAAAAATTGAAGTGGACATTTTAGCTTTGTTTTTTAACTTTATGAAGTAATTTGCGTGAAGAAACAATTAATTCCACAGGTATTTCTGTAGCAGAGGAGCTCACACCCCCAATCTCTTCAGTGTAGCACAATGTATATTGTAGGTTCAGAAAATCTGAATATTCATTTGAATCAGTATTTTACATTTGAAAAAATGAAGTGCGAGTGACTAAAAAAAAAGATCCATCTTAAAGCACATCTAAGCGAGAGTTGCATCAGTTACTTTGCCAGGGTAAGTACTGTTAACTGGTTACTTTTGAAACAAGAATACCAGTACTAGAAATGAAAGTATCAATAATCAGGGTATGACAGTTTTTACAAGTATAATCTGACAAAATACTTAGTTGCCTCAGAAGTAATCTGATGACAAAATTCAAGCAGTTTATAATAAGACTACTGATGTCAGACACTTTATGGAGGAATATGACTTGATAATATGCAATGTACGATCATCAAATATGCTTTTATACAATGGTATAGCATCATAATATAATGCTCTGCATACTTGTGCTGGTAATCTGAGATGCTTTCAAATGGAACCTGCCATTATGCTTAATGAGAGTGTTTTGCCTCATTTGTCAAAACGGTAATAACTATGATCATCTCTCTGGCAGTGCTTTTTGCCATTTCACTAATGAGGTGTCACATTTTGCCCGCAAAAGGAAGCATCCTGTTTTTGCAAAATGGCAGCAATTGCTACATATTCATTATGGGTGCCCATGATGGGAGAGAGAGTCTCAACATGTTGCACATACACCTTATGTGAGAGATCTTTTGCTTTTCCAGTAAAGACACTGATATCAGGGGCTGTCGCTTTATTTCTCATCAGAATGACATCCAGCTGGGATTTTGCCGCTTGACCTGAGAAACCTTTGCATTTGATCTTGTAGCAAGGAAAGATTTGTCTGCTGTCATTGACGTCATTTCTCAGTTAATTCTAAATATATAAACCAAGGATAGCAAAACAAAACTCCAAAAGAACTACCGTAATATGGGGTGAATCGGAACACTGGGGTGAATCGGGACAGAATAGTGAAACATTTTATTTCTTTAACAAACTATTACTTCCCTTTAACTCAGGAAATTGATTTTTGGCACATTTATAGTAGAAATACTTGCACATATTTCGGTGCAGTTTCATATTTCTAACTGCAGGCAGTAAGGAGCTCCAATACCTTAAACTTTGTACTGCGGAAAGTTAATTTTCAATGGCTGGTCAAAACTTCGCATGCATTGTCAGAAATATAAATACAAGAGTCACCAATGTTGCAGGAACATGCTAATATGTGGTTTTGGCCAGTTGGGGTACACGAATAGTAGACCAGATATGAGATTATGTATGATTGGTTCTGGGTTCAGATCCAGGGCAATGGCAAAGTTTCGGAATCAACAAAAATAACCCTACTAATTTTCAGTTGAATGTACTAGCGTGGCTTTTTAATGAATATTATTGAACTTAGTATTATTAATAGTGGATTTAGTCCAGAATTATCAATCACTGGCAAAACTAGCAAAAAAAGTTTTTAATACTTTTCTGTTATTTATCACATTTTTTACAATTTGTATATCATCAATGAAACCAATTTCAGATTTTCCCGAAAATACATTTTTGGCATGTTGAACAATGAACATGTTTTCTAATATTAACTCACAAGTAGCAATCACTTAAAACAGCTAAGAAGTATTGATGGTAAAAATAAGGGAGTGTCCCGATTCACCCCAAAGTGTGGGGTGAATTTGGACAATGGTTTTATGGGCCTTAAGCATTGGAAATTTAAGATATAATTTTAAACTCTTGGGGATACTTAGATCTTGTGCTTGGACATAATTTGACACCATATTTTGATTTCTAAGTTTAATTTTGTTCATACTATGACAGAAAAACGGCCAATTCTGTCCCAATTCACCCCATATTACGGTATCGAATAACCCAGCAAAGACAATTCAATAGCTTCAGGTATGAAAAAGGAACATTCACTTCATGCAGAACTTTTTTTTGTGACATCGAAACAACAAAATTCATAATTTTGTGATCTCAAAATAAGAACAATTAACTTGTCATTTCGAGATCTCAAAATAAAGAATCTGATAACAAGTGATGTCTCTGCCATTCCAACACTCAATTCTCACTCTTCAAATCTGAAAAACAAAAATCACATGCAGTGATGTAAAGTCTGAACACAAAGTATGAAAACTAAATCTTGTAAAGTGTTTGATTGCCTGGTGAAAAGTGTACAAGGCAATTTGCACCCAAAGTAGAAGAAAACTTGTCCTAAAACTTTCACAATAATCAAATTTATATCAGGACATTCCATGGCAATCACAGCTCTTGTGAAACAATAAGTAGGCTACTACACACAACACATGTCGTATTTTTTAAAAATGAAACTGAGGATGTTTCAATCCTAGGACCAGCTGAGGCATTCTCGTGGCCTTACTCTACTGTGCTTTAAACAATGTCTAAATTTCAATAACTTAAGTCTTCATCTTTATGGTGAAATGCTCAAATAATACAAAGTGCAGTGTTAGCTATATAGGAGACTCAAAATTGCTGAGGTTTTATCTTTCCTCCGAGCCATAACTCATGCAAATCCAGCCTGCCACTCTTTGGTTTCTACACCCTTCCAATATTGGCACTATGAGACCCAAGGGACCCTCGAGGCCCTAAGCTTGTTTAGCGAGACCTGTAGTTGTTCTTCTATTGACCTTTTGAAGTTCCTTCATACAACACATACAAAAATGAGACTGCATGGAACCTTGCTTGTAAAATATTCAAAGATACAACAGTATAGCTTCCAAACATCTGAAGGAGCTCAATTGGAAGCATTCTGGGTTTCCATTGACTCAATGCTGGGTTCGATTCGAACTCGCATATTGATTCGCAACTGACAAAGCACAGGAAAGGCAGCATGCTAAGATATACAGGGCCTCATTTCCATGCCTAAAATAGGCCTTAGGCTTTTAGACTCCATGACATCCTGAAAACACCTGTAAATTAAAGCTGCTGAAATTTCCATCTGCTCAATTATATAGGAGGCATCATTTCAACTCGGCTTTTAAACATACGATTCAGGGGAAAACATGACTGAATACCAGAAAAGCAAAATGTAAGACCACAAAAATAGCTCCCTGTAGGCAAATATAGAATGCTGCCATGCAAACAAACTTAGCACCAAGTTGGACCCTCAGGCCTCTTCAAGGCAATATGATAGGATGGGTTCAGGCACCAGATAGCAAGGGCTGGAGGGATTTAGGCACCAGATGTGTTATTGGTATTGAGCAACATTTTCCGTATGTACCTCTGACCATTGTATTACAAGTGATCGGAAAGCCACCAAGAAGATTTATTCCTTTTTCATAAAACGGTTGATGTTCTACAAAGCAAGCAAGGCCTCAATGATATTGTATGATAAATTTTGTTGTTGTAATAGGGTGCAAGGCTTATGGGAAATTTACATCTGGAAGTCTTGCTTGTAGCCCTTCTTTTTGTGTAGTGTTCCAATGGCAAGCGCTACGAAGCAACTTCCAAAGGTCAATATCTGTACAGCTGAGGGTCCAACAAAATAAGGTTAGGGCCTCAGGGGTCCCTATGGTCTCATAGTGCTGATAATTATTTGGATATTTCAGACATCAGAGTGTAGAAGAGATGAGGTGAATTTGAATGAGTTATTGCATTGTATTACTTTCAACCCTGCAATGTTGACCTTTCCAATTATATTGCTCCTTCTTCCAAACTTAGTTAGGGTGGTTTAATTTCATTGAGAAATGGTGTCTGAAAGGCTGAATGAAGTACCCAACAGCAACTCTTGTCTTGTTTTTCACAGGGATAACTGAGTCACATACATTGCCAACTAAACAAGCTTGATATGCTCATGGCATTCGGAACATTGCTTGTGCCAAAAATCAGTTCAGAGCAAACATTTCTCACTGCAAGCAAAGACATTTGAGTTCTTAGCTTTGTCGAGGACAATAGAAAACTATGAAAGCAGTGACAAACAGTTTCAAATAGTAACATGCATATGAAGAATGAATAACATTAAAAATAGAAATCAGTGGAATAATTCCAGTTACTTGTTGACCTTAATAAACTTGTCCAAAGTTGAGATTCATAATTATGATGGTGCCAGAGCCTTGATAAGCACTTTATAATATATCCAAATAGATATCCTCCCAGATTTTGCACAATGTATTTTGCAAATAGTGTGACACAGTTTCATTCTGCACAAGGACATCTGCATCAGAATTATGAAAACTGCTATCTACTAAGATAGGAACAGGCAATGACACCCAATGTGTAATTAGCCATCAGCAAGTGACATGGCACCCAGGTGGTCCCCACAACTCACAGACATTCAGACAAAGTAATTACCTGGTAGCATGACATGGTGAGACACTGCCTGAGTCTCAGATGTTCTATTCCTCACATCAATTCTGACCTTTCTCACTTACACATATTACTGGGTTGGTAGCTGATGACAGAGTTCTCCACAGAGGAAAGAAAATTATCTTACTGGTGAGTTACCAGTCTCAATACTGCCCCCATCAGTGTGATAGATACAGTGGCATGACCTTGTGAAACTGTTGATACCCGCTTCAAGAGATTAATAATATTTTTGTTCCACATCTCAAATTAAACAGAACCTAGTGCACAAAGCTGATACATGTCATAAAGGATGTTGCAAATCCAAGGCTATATTTTGCCTGTCGCACAATACTGTTGTTTTTTGGCTTTATAATCCCGAGGATGGTCTTTGTAACAAGCCTAAATACATATGTTAAGGTTTCAGTATAGGTTCTATTCACTTTAAGATATGGAACAACAAATAAGCTCTCTCGAAAAGGTAGCCATCGATTTTCCAGGCCGCTGTAGATTATTTATTAAATACAGTTGAGAAAATATGACATCGTTTTATGAAGCTTGCTATTGATATTGTAGCCCTATTTCCTTTTTGAAAAGAACCAGAGGTACTATATAGAGGAGTTGAGCACTAAAAACATCTTTCAAGTAATTTTGTGCACAGTCTTGCTGTGTTCTAGTGGAGTGTGCTATGGAATGCACCTTCAAAAGGTCAGTTCTGAAACAGCTGAAGGTCCAATTAAACAAGTTTAGGGTCCAGGGAACCCTAGGGTCTCATTGTTCCAACATTTGAAAGGGTTCAGAAAACAGCGAGTGGCAGGCTGGATTTGAGTTAATGTGTAAGGGCATATCGCAAAATATCATATGGCTAGCGGAAATACTTGCTTCTCATTAGCCGACAGCCGTGCAATATTCTACGATATTGCACGCATTATATTGCATGGTCATTTTAACATGTAAGAGATTGGACGGACCTGAGAGGAAGCACCATGTTTCAGTGCTACTGCAGCCACAACCTGACAAAAAGATTGTTTTTCCGTTTTACTAAAAGATTCACTGCACCGCAATGGAAGAAGATAGAAAGCTGGTTTTTGCGGCAAAAGATGCGGCTATTAAAGGGCTATTGGGATATATAGTTTTCGTACTGATTATTGCGCAATATTAGTCACCTCGGTGCCATAAAAACTGATATTGCACTCGGTGCTGTGCTATAACTGTATAATATCTTGAGGGGCAAATTGCATCGGAAAAGTGAAGGTAATCTATGGTTATAAAGTTTAACTTAGCTTAACCTATCCCAAATTTTTTTTGGACAATAATTATTTCATGTTGTGATGTTCGTAAAATCTCTTAGACCCTATACCGTTTGACACCTGTGTCAGCCAATCATATGCCATTATTTCATCGCGATAATTCCTATATCCCCTGTTGTCCACTTACCGTCCCCTGTTTACATGTTTGAGTGTTTTTCTCACGGTATAAGCTGGTTATTTACCGTGTGATCAGGAATATAGATTTATCACAGTTCAACAGACAGGCAGACAAACATAATTATTCATAATAAAGGAATACAAAGAAATACATATATGATATGAGTTATGAAAAAAAGCAAAAGCAATGTTACATATACTTTGTCTCTCCATTATGACGAGACTTCTCTGAGACAAAAGAGCCGCTTTCGAGAGTCCAGCCCGGAATAAAGATAGTTGGTGTGGCTAAAGCCCTTGATTGACAAATTGCATATTCCCTCTCCAGTGGTGAATAACCTATGCCTATCTCTTGTTTCTGCACAACTAGATTCTAAAAGAGGCAGCTGCCCAGATGTCTGTCAACATCTCTATGATTATAAAACTGAACTTGCCTTAACCTATCTCAATTTATACATAGCCATCCCCAATTAGTTGTTTCACTGTGTATGAATGAACTGTCCTATGAATGGCTGAATTGAGCTACATATAGAAATTTCTATGGTACTTATCAAAATTGTTGTGAGGTATAACTCAATTTGACTTTAGCTAGTGTCTGCTCGATGTCATCTAAGTTTTTGCTCATAAAATTATTTATGAACATGACAAAATATTGAATCCTCCTTGTCTTTCATCTTTAAGAGCATGGCTTCTCTCTTATCTGAGTTATAGTAGGGGGTGGTGATAAAAATGAACTTTACAATTTCAAATGGAAACTATCCTAACATTGTTAAGACAGAAAAATGCTTAAAATTGATGTATTACACATAGCTGTAACTTTATTTTTGATCCCTCCCAAGCTCGTCTGAAGATAATAAACTTTTGAGCTAAATTATTATGTTTTTCGAAATCGCGGTTATTGATTACTTGATGTAGGTAACAGCTATCCCTTTGAGAATAGCGCCATTGTCTTCCTTATAAAGAGAGCTTTCAAATGAGTACCAACATGATATGTATTGATGTATATTTGACCATTTTTAAGCATTTAAACTATAATATAACAGTGAACTATCATAATCAGACAATTTTAATGGGTCTGTTCCCATTGGAGCTTGCATGCAAAATTGCCAAAGATGCATACTCTTGGAGATTTAGGTGCATAAAATATGTTTATGAATTTTTGCATCCTTTTCTGATGTAATTGCTTGTAGAATCAAAGATGGCTGCAAAAATGGATAAAAAGGTGGCCGCCGACAATGACAATGACAATGACAAAAGTTTATTTAGACCAAAATTTAGAAATTGCAGTTACAAAATTTCAAACGCGTTTTTTCTGCAGGTCTAGGAGGTGTACACTAAGCCAGCTTGAGCTATCGCTATCATGTTCACCCCCTCTGCAAATAGACAATATAATCGAATTAATTACTATTCATTTATAAATAGGCAATGTAACTGTGTAAGAATGACATTTTCTTATTGAGCATCTGAGTCTAATATAATAATAACTCATAAGACACATTAAAATAAAAAATAAATTGGAAACTTTCAAGAAAATCTATTAGTACTACATAGAGTAAGAAGAGAAAGATATAGATTTGGAGAGCAAAAACAAAAGAAAACTTTTTTTTAAAATAAAAAGAGAGAAAGAGAGTAAAGACTGTACAGAAATGTCATGATGAGTCACGATGAGAATGAAATGGGTCGAGAAGCATTTAATCCTATTTCAGCCCTAATTCAAAATTAATAATGTCCAAATGGCAGGTCATTTTCTATACATTTTTTCAGAAAGGAAAATAAATTCATTTTTATATGTCTAAAAGTTATAGATTTTAAAAGTACCATCCTAGACTCCTTTTCAGGCCTGTAATAACTGTACTGATGCAAAGACATCGTAGAGCGGCTAATGGAAGGTAGCCTTGTTTTTCTGGTCCAGAAACTGTTTTACACAAAAATTCCTGTTACGATGATTGTCAGAATTGCCAGGTACTTTATACAAATTAAAGCAGTAGAACTAATTTTGTGTTTCTCAGGTCAAGAAATTCATCAGGCAGTGACAGGCATTTAAAGCAAGGAAAAAGCTATTCATATGTTTCCTTAAAACACCTGCCTAAAGACATTTCAAAGATCCCACTACACTTGCAAGCTGATATGTAATTCAATATTGAATAATATTTGAGTCAGTACTCAGCATTGTGTAACAATGACGAATGGGTATGATTTTCAAATCTGTGCAGGATACTACAGGTTTTAATTAAATTCCGTTAAACTGATAAGTTTCCATGAAATTTCTAAAGCTATCTACTAAACAATTTTTCTAATTTTGTGAGAGATGATGGTGGCATGTTTTCATAATCTTCATAAAAATTGCCTATACCCATGAAACGAGGGAACCTTGAAACTTGTCATTAAAATTCTGTCAATTAGCAACTGAATGGGTCCATGTGTCTCTTTACTAATGCTTTTTGGTACCATCTTGGCAGCCATTTCATAATTAGTAGAGATGATGCTGCTTGTATGTTTTCCTTAGACCTCTTTGCAGATTGGTGGTCAATTGGAACAATGAATTTTCTTCTTTAAATTTGTCATTAACAGTCACCTGCTTTTTTCCTAAACTTCTTATCAGGTACATACACCAGATATTATATATACTGAACAAACAGATCAAATGACAATTGACAAAAAAAATATCATATCAAAACATGTTTAAGCCAGTGACATCACAAGGGAAAGTTGAATGTTCATCTTGAAACTGCGTGGACCGCTAATTAATCCAAAGATCTCTAAGTCAATTACAGTCTATCACTTTGATATAGAAAAACATTAACATTGATTTTTTGGGCATAAAACTGGTATAGAAACTTGATTTTCAAATTTTTAGCCGTTATATCTATGTGAGCAATATAATTACCACAAGAGAATTGACTTTGTAGGTTATCCCATTGCATTTATCAGTACATTGCACCTGAAAAATGGAGCAGATTGGTCATGTTGGTATTCAAATGAAAGCTCTTTTCACACTGAAGCCAATGGTATTAATAAAATTAACCTAAACAACACAAGGCGAAACATATAGCAAACCACGACTTGGCAAGTAAGCAAAAACCTACCGAAAAAGAACAAAACTTTCAATCGGTCTTGGGAGGGACCAATAATAATGCTACAGACATGTATTATACATTTTTGGAAACCATTTTTCACCCTTAACAAAACCTAGATAGTTTCCTTTTGATTATCAATAATTTGATTTTTTCCATTATTTATCACCACCCCCTAGTTATAGTGCCATTGTATGGTTTAGCTTTCAAGCAAAGAGTAGCAGCAACTTTTGCCTTTGTAACAAGTCATCCACCACATCACTTCCCCAAGTTGTAGCACTGGAACAAACGGATATATCAAGGCAACTAGTAACACAACAGAGAAGACTTCTAAGTATATCCTTCCTGATCAATAAAACATAGGTAATTTAAGCTCAGACTGTTCTTTTTGCAATATTTACATGACAAGCTCCCATCCTCCCGGACTTTTTTCTGTCAGCAACAGCATGGGGTAATTATATTATTTGTTGAATGCTTCGATTTATTATATAACACCACTTGGTGGTATCCTATTATAGCAGCTAGCAATATGTTGTCGATGGGACTGAACATATGGTCAAATACAATGTAAATTGACAAAATATATCCTATATATGTTCCCAAAGACAACAATGTGAGCACCCAAGGTTTTCAATTACACTGATCCCTAAAGCACAAAATGCACCCAAGTTTTCCAATTACATTGATTCCAAAGCATCAAATGTCTTGAATAAGTTTACAGATTCAGTTTTTAAGTTGATCAGCCACTTACTTACTAAGTCAGTTTTGAACCATCAGTTGTTCACTTTGTGTTGTACATACATAATGGAAGTTTGAGCATCTGAAAACGTCGATGTTCTTCCTACTGTTAGTGTTGTATTTTCCCATAGATATTCTGCTGTGAATGTAGATGTGTGACATTGCAGTTGGCTACTCAATTACTTACTCTTACCAACAGTTAGCTTATTAGTGTTTGACTGATATCTGATTTCTGCTTTGCAATTACAGAGCAAGGGTTGTCAGTATCCTGTATCACCAGGCATTGTTGATGAGGCTGTATGATAAGAGGAAACACAAACATATGTGTGACATGCACACCAGCTAAATATTGGGCCCAGCATAATTAACCAAGGGCAACGACAATATAAGTACCTACTTGCGCATGTTAAACAGCATCCCTTTGATAATATACTGTAATCTCTCATTCTCCAACACTTAGATGCCTTAAGCGCCTCGCCTTTCACTATCTTGCTTTTGCAGCCTGGATGATGAAGATAAAAATTTATCTTATTTTGAGTTTGCATATTTCTGTAAGGCTAAGAAATTGTAGAATGGTTCTTTTGTATTCTAGATACCAGAGATTAACCCTGACACACTGTTTGACTTCTGAGGCATTATCTTGAGAAATTATGGCATTGAGTTATCGGACAACATAAAGAGGATGAAAAGATCAAAAAGCCATTTATTTAAAAAAAAAAAAAATAATGTGTCTGGAAGATTAGATGCAGTCCATTCCCATCCTGACAAATGTATTTGCTGTTTTTTGTGTGGTTTTGAATACATTTTTTGATGATAACTTTGAAACTTCTATGAATTCTTCAAAGAAAGGACTGTCTCATCTGGATAGACTTCATATCAATCAAGTATCATTAACTTATAATGCCACAACAAATTTTGCCTTCCTTCAGAAGTGTTACTTTCATGTTCGTTAAGTTATGGATTTGCACCCTATTCACTGGTAGCGACTTCTATCAAAGTTTTGATCTCAAACATGGAAAGGGGACCTGCTAGAAAAAAGTAGGAAAGTCGTTCACCGGGGTCCTTTTGAAAAATTGATGTTATGTGAAAACTACAGTAGATTTTATAGTAAAAGGAACGTAGACTGGCAGTTTTGATTGCCAAACAAACCAGGGACTGTTAGTCTGTTAGTTATTAAAACCAGGAAAATTGATATGCAAAAAGAGTGGACTGTTGCACTGTGAAAATGGCACTTTGTGACTTATGATAGCGGATGAAGTGTCATTTGATTTGTCATAACTGATTTTAGAGAGTAAAAATCAGATACATAATCCTTTTGTTTGCATGTCACCAACAAGCGGTCTCCTTAAATCAAATTAGCATTGAAAATGTTGGGTCTAATAATGATAAATCATCAGCATGATGACACACGAAGTGCTATTTTAACAGTGCAACAGTCCTTCTGTTAGCATATCAAATGTTTGTTTCCGCCTTAATTGACAACACATCTCAGTTAAACAGTGTCCTTGTGGTGGATTTGTAAATTATGTAATAATTATAGTACTGTAATAAAGCTGTTACATCCACTGTACTCTTTCGTGAATTTCACAATGCATGTAATTTGCACAAAGAAGTGGTTAATTCCACCAGTATCTTCTTAACATTTAAACTAAACCTCGCTGCCATGTTGTGTGATGTCAGCACCTTCCACATGCATCCCATTTACCTGAACACTTCATCTATCCTTCCCCAGCACCTCTTTACTTCAGTTACACCCCAACAGTCCCCTTACCCCTCCCTTATTTACCTAATCCACCCTAAATCCACTTCGACACTAGAGTTGCATGAGTTTCACCTGCTGCAATTCTTTACAACAGGGGCCGCCACTGGCTCCAGTAAACCTATCTGCCACCTTCAGGATATTTCCCAAACTACACCCCAAAACACCTCCCACCACAGGCCAACCTGCAGGGTGCTACTCAATACCATTCAGTATTGACAATTTTGCCACCAACTTCATTGCCATTAACTGCTACTTGATTGCCATTAACTGATTCATTACTCTATTACTAGCACAGCTCATAATCATGTTCCATTCATGTGCCTTTGCCATTGAATTATCATAAGCCTACCATTGCAACTGCCTCTCACTTCCACAACTTTCACTCCTCAATTTGGACTTACCTTTTCTATTTTACTGTCTTCATGCACTAATGTTGGCCTACCACTCTCTTTTTCATGATATAATGGGCAACTTCTATTTCTATAACAATGGAGCTCATACAGTGTATCACCAATCTCTTTCTTTGTTGTAATTTCAGAAAACTGGTTACTTTTGAAACAAGAATACTACACAAGACATGAAAGCACCAATAAGCAGGGTATGATTGGCCTCGTTTTCACAAGTAACCTGACAAATTACTTATTTGCCCCAGAAGTAATCGGATGACAAAATTCAAGTACTTAATAATAAAATTACTAACGTCAGACACTTTTTGGATGAATATGACTTAACAATGTACAATGTGTGATCATAAAACATGCTTTTATACAAGGTATACTCATAAATGAATGCAAACTGCGGAAATCTGAGATGCTTTCAAATGGAACCTACCATTATGCTTAATGAGAGTGTTTTGCCTCATTTGTGAAAACGATAATGACTATGCTTATCTCTCTGTCATTGCTTTTTGCCATTTCCCTAATGAGGTGTCACATTTTGCCCATAGAAGGAAGCATCCTGTTTTTGCAAAATGGCAGCAATTGCTACATATTCTTTATGGGTGCCCATGACTCATGAGGGGTGGTTGAATGATGATGGGAGAGAGAGTCTCAACATGTTGCACATTCACTTTATGTGAGAGATCGTTTGCTTTTCCAGTAAAGTCACTATTAGGGGCTGTCACTTTATATCTCATCGGAATGACATCCAGCTGGGAATTTGCCGCTTGGCCTGAGTGAGTGAGTGAGTTTTTGTTTTACGTCTCATCAGTATCGGTGTGGGCTATTAGAGGCCCGCTTGGCCTGAGAAACCTTCGTATTTCAACCGTAGCAAGGAAAGATTAATTTTGTCTCTTGTCATTAACATCATTTCTCAGTTAATTCTAAATTTATAAACCAAGGATAACTAACAAAATCCAAATGAACTATCGAATAACCCAGCAAAGACAATTAAATAACTTCAGGTATGAAAAAGGAACATTCACTTCATGCCAAATCTGCGGTGACTGGGAATGGAGATTATTATATTTTGAGATCTCGAAAAAACAAAATGTTTTATTTTGTATAATCTTAAAATAAGAAAAATTAACTTGCCATTTCGAGATCTCAACATAAAGAATCTGATAATAAGTGATGTCTCCACCACGCCAACACACAATTCTTGCCTGGTGAAAAGTGTGAATGCAAATGTCACCCAACATTGGAGAAAACTTGTTCTGAAACTTTCACAACTGAATCAGGATATTCCAGAGCAATCACAGCTCTTGTGAAACAAAAGTACTACGCACAACACATGTTGTATTTTTTTAAAATGAAAGTAAAGATGTTTCAATCCCTGGACCATTTGATGCTCCATATTCGTGGTCTTATTCTACTGTGGTTTAAACAATGTCTAAATTTCAACATTAGTAAGTCTTCATCATTATGATAAAATGCTCAAATAATACAAAGTGCAGTGTTAGCTATGTACCAGACTCAAATTGCTGAGGTTTTATCTTTCCTCCAAGCAATAAATCACGCAAATCCTGCCTGCCCCTATTTGGTTTCTGCACCCTTTCAATATTGGCACTATGAGACCCAAGGGACCCCTGAGGCCCTAAGCTTGTTTAGAGAGACCTTCAGTTGTTCTTGTATTGACCTTTTGAAGTTGCTTCATGCAACATAAACAAAAACGAGACTGCATGGAAACTTGCTTGTAAAATATTCAAAGATTCAGCAACAACAGGCCCAGACGACCGACCACATAACTACCCTGATGGAGATGCCACCCTAGAACCAGGCAGTCTGGATGGACTTGGTAAAGAGGCAATCAAGCAGAAGATGAAGAGGACAATAAAGGAACAAATGGACCAAGAAACCAGAAGAGACGGCAGCAGTAAAACAAAAACCAAATTCTACCTGGACAACATAACTCCAAGGAGGATTGGAACCACAACACGATATATGATGGAATGTACAAGAGCAGAAGCAAGCGTAATATTCAAAGCAAGGACGAGAATGCTAGTTGTTTAAAGGTGAACCACAGAAACATGTACCTGGATCAACAATGCAGAATCTGCAGAAAATAAACGGAAACCCAAGAATACATCCTGGAAAAATGTGAAGCCATCCACGGTATCAACAAACAATTGGTGGTAAAAACGAGGGAAATATTCAAGGAAAACACAACAGCCCTGAAAAAAGTGGCTAAGAAGATACAGAAAATAATGACAATTCAGAAAAGTGCTGCCCCCCAATAAAATATTGGGTGAGCAACCTGGTTGACCCAGGAACGCACACAAAGAAGAAGAAGAAGAAGTAGACATGCCCGGCTTCCAAACATCTGAAGGAGCACAATTGGAAGCATTCTGGGTTTTCCATTGACTCGGTACTGGGTTTGATTCCTACTCGCATATTGATACACAACTGGCAAAGCACAGCTAAGGCAGCAAGCTAATATACACAGGACCTTTTTTCAATACAGTGGTCCCTGCGTTATAAGACCGCCTCTACTGCAGTCATGAAGCAGTCTCTCGTGGGGGTGCGGCCTCTCGTCAGGGTGCAAAATGTGCAAAAATATCACTTAGTGCGGGAGGAACGTGGTCACATAAGGCAAAGCAGTCTTACAACATGGGGTCTTACAACGCAGGGACCACTGTACATGAATAAAACAGGCCTCAGGATTTTAGACTCCATGACATCCTGAAAACAGCCGTAAATTAAAGCTGCTGCAATTTCCCTCAGCTCGAGTATATGAGAGACATCACTTCAAGTTTGTGTTTCATTTGAAAAACCTTTTAGACATTCCATTCAGAGAAAAACATGAGTGCATATAATATAAGCAAGGTGTTACATTACAAAAATAGCTCCCTGTAGGTAAATATAGAATCCTGCCATGCAAACAAAATAAACACAAAATTGGACGCCATAGTTGTGCTTGATAGTTTCTGAACCCCTGACACTCCTTACCTTATTTGTGCGCATCTCTCTAACAAAAACAGGAATAGCTTTTAAAATGGGTTAATAATAAACTGAACTCCATCTTTTATGTGTAAACATATATTCATAACAAATAGTTACATTTAAATACGATTTCATGATGAAAGTCTAGAAAACTGTGTGTTCAAAAGTTTCTGAACCCTTCTGAAACGTATACAATCAACAATTTGTTTTGCCCTATTTTTCTGAAGTAAATGCTTCCAAACACTTCTTATGGCTACGGACTAACGATTGGCAGATTTTCCTTGGGATTTTTGACCATTCTTCAAAAGAGTATTTTATAAGCCCCCGTACACTGGTGGGTCGTCTGACGTGAACTACTTTGTCAAATCTGACCAAGGCATATCTAACGAATTTTGGTTGGGAAACTGTCCAGGCCATTCCAGAATCCAAAATTTGAGGGATTCTAACCAATTTTAATTGGATTTGCTTGTATACTTTAGGGAATTGTTCTGCTGGAAGACCCACTTGCGGCTAAGCTTCAGGCTTATAAGTGAAAGCTGTATGTTTTCTAAGCGCATATCTTGATATTTCACAGAATTCATTATGATATTAACAATAGTTTATTCTCCTGTCCCATTTATAGCAAAACAACCCCATTCCATGATGGAGCCACCGTTATCGTTCATAGTTGGGAGGATGTTACGTTCCTTGAAAGTAGCACCTTTCAGATGTCCGACATAGCCGTTTTGATTATGGCAAAAACGTTTAAAAAAACCTGACTGTACTTCACTAAAAAACATTTTGATGAATTGTATGATTATGAGAATCATGTCCAGTGGACAGACTAAATAAAAATCAAACCACTTGGCCAAAGTCAAAATTGCTTTATATGGCATCATGAAGGTGCTACTTTCAAGGAACATAATAACATCCTCCCAACTATGAAAGATAACGTTGGCTCCATCATGGAATGGGGTTGTTTTGCTATAAATGGGACAGGAGAATAAACTATTGTTAATATCATAAGGAATCTTGTGAAATATCAAGATATGTGCTTAGAAAACTTACAGCTTTTTTTCATGGAATGGGGTTGTTTTGCTATAAATGGGACAGGAGAATAAACTATTGTTAATATCATAAGGAATCTTGTGAAATATCAAGATATGCGCTTAGAAAACGTACAGCTTTCACTTATAAACCTTAAGCTTGGCCGCAAGTGGGTCTTCCAGCAGAACAATTACCTAAAGTATACAAGCAAATCCAATTAAAATTGGTTAGAATCCCTCAAATTTAGGATTCTGGAATGGCCTGGACAGTTTCCCAATCAAAAACCATCAGATATGCCTAGGTAAGATTTGACAAAGTAGTTCACGTCAGATGACCCACCAGTGTACGAAGGCTTAGAAAATAATCGTTTGAAGAATGGTCAAAAATCCCAAGGAAAATCTGCCAATCGTTAGTCCATAGACATAAGAAGTGTTTGGAAGAATTTACTTCAGAAAAATAGGGCCAAACAAATTGTTGATTGTATACGTTTCAGAAGGGTTCAGAAACTTTTGAACACACAGTTTTCCAGACTTTCATCATAAAATCATACTTAAATGTCATTATTTTTTATGAATATATGTTTACATACAAAAGATGGTGTTCAGTTTTATTATTAACCCATTTTAAAAGCTATTCCTCTTTTTGTTAGAGACACATATAAGGTAAGAAGTGTCAGGGGTTCAGAAACTTTCAAGCACAACTGTATGATATGATAGGATGGGTTCAGGCACTAGACAGCTGGAGCTGGAGGGATTTAGGCCCCAGACGTGTCATTGGTATTGCGTGACATATTCTGTATACATACATGTATACACCACAGCATTATTTATGATCAGAAAGCCACCAAGCAGATTTATTCCTGTCTCCCTAAAGGTTGATGTTTTAAAAAGGAAGCCAGGCTTCAGTGGTATTTTTCACAATTTTTATTGCTGGAGGTTCTCAAAGAGTGGAATATGGTTAGGTTTGTTGGAAATCTACAACTGGGAGTCTTCTTTGAAGCCCTTACTTTTCTTTGTGCAGTGTTCTAATGGCAACTGTTATGTAGCAACTTCCAAAGGTCAATATCTGAACAGTCGAGGGTCCAACTTAACAAGCTTAGGGCCTCAGGGGTCCCTCTGGTCTCATAGTGCTGATATTTGGAGATTGTAGAGTGTAGAGGAGACTGGGTGGATTTGAATGAGTTATTGCATTGCCTGTGCAATACGACCTTTCCAATGCATAAATTGCCCATTCTTCCAAACTTGGTGAATCTGATTAAAACATTAACTTTTATTTGGAAATCTTGTCTGAAATGGTGAATGAACCAAACAGCAACTTATTTCTTGTTTTTCACAAAGATAACCAATTTGGTAACCAAGTCACATGCAGCCACATGTTCATACTCATCAGTAAGTGCGAAACAGAGGGATTTGGTTTGATCTGCTCGGTTATTTGCAGAACACTAATGTGTTGTTCTATAAACCAGGCATAATCCCCCACTTCAGGCAGATGGCTTAATTCAGTTGATGCAATGGTGCTTTCTGAGCCAGCTAATAATATGATTTATTTTTGGCAGAAACTCAATAAAGGCAAATGCAGAAAAACACCCCCCAAGCTTGATGTGCTCATTGCGTCCAAAAGATTGCCTTAGCCCAAAATCTGTTCAGAGTAAACCTTTTTAACTGCGCGCAATGACATTTGAATTATTGGCTTTGTCAATGACAGATAGCCTTTTAAATATTCCATCGTCTTGGCGCAAATTCCGATTTTTCCATTGTCTCTATGCCTATTTCTTCATAATTATATCTAAAGCTGATCAGTTTTGACAATTTATCAAATCAATGGGACTTGATCTGTCACTAAATTCTTTTTTGCATGGCTTCTTTTTTTGAAAGAAATATTCCTTACACTTCACCCCTGTCACAGTGACAAGAATTTTGTGGTTTACAGTTGATGCACAGGTGCTCTCTAAGCCAGCTAATGATATGATTTATTTTGGGTAGAAATTCAATAAAGGCAAATGCAGAAAAACGCCCCCAAAGCTTGATGTGCTCTTCGCGTCCAGAACATTACTTTAGCCCCAAAATCAGTTCAGAGCAAACCTTTCTCACTGCGAGCAATGACGTTTGAGTTATTGGCTTTGTCGATGACAGATAGGCTTTTAAACATACCATCATCTTGGCGCAAATTCTGATTTTTCCATTGTCTCTATGCCTATTTCTTCATAATTATATCTGGAGCTGATCAGTTTTGACAATTTATCAAATCAATGGGGCTTGATCTGACAAATTGTCACTAAATTCTTTTTCGCATAACTTCTTTTTGCGAGAGAATTATATATAATTATTCCGTACACTTTACCCCTGTCAAAGTGGCAAGAATTGTTTGAGTTTGCAGTTATAACTGATATAATTCATTTCGAATAGAGAAATATTTATTTTCTTAACTATATTTTTGTCCTTTATACGACCATCCTCAAGAGTATAATAATGTGAGAATTATATTGAAAGAATTTTAAACAAAAAATAATGAAAACAATGACAAACACTTTCAAATCATTACGAGATGTGCAAGTGATATCAAAAATGGAAATTGGTCATATAATTTCAGTTACTTGGCGTTTGATACAGTTCATTAGTTTTATTGTGTACAAGAACATCTGCATCAGAATTATGAAAATTCTGCTATCTACGAATACAGGAACATGCAATGAGGGCCACTGTATCAGCCATCAGCAAAAGGTATGGCACCCAGGTTGTCCCGCAACTCAGAGATATCGAGAGGAAGTAATCACCAGATTGCATGATATGGTATAACATTGCATGAATCTTAGATGTTCCATTTCTCAGATTATTTCTGACCTTTCTCACTTACACATATTACTAGGTTGGTAGCTGATGACAGGGTTGTCCATGGAGGAAAAGAGATTGTCTTAATGGTGAGTCAGCAGTTTTTGTTGTTGTTGCTGTTACCTGAAAGCGTGATACATTGAGCAGCTTGTAAAACTGATGACACCTATTGCGATGGAGTATATTTTGTTCAATGTCTCGAAGTGAATAGAACCTTGCAAAGAAATCTTAATACATGTATTTCATAAAGAATGTTACAAATAATCTTTCTCATGGTAAATAATAATAATACAATAATTTATATAGCGCTTCTTCCAGTACACTGCTCAGAAGAACTTGCACTTATTAAATCAGAATTCCAACTTATATGTGATGCCAGTGGCAAATGCGACAAAGTCTATGCAGAAGCTTTGGCTACTGTAGATCTTAGAATAAACTCATTCATATGATTGAGAAAATATGTTTTATTAAGCTGGCTGAACACATTGTTGCCCTATTTTCTGTTAAGAAAAGAACAAGCTGTACTTGATCTGTAGAAGGGAATTGAGCACTAAAAACATCTTTCAAGTAAAGTCTTGTGAGGTTTTGCACTTGAGTGTGTGATGGACCTTCGAAAGGTCAGTGATGGAATAGCTGGTCCAACTAAATACGATCAGGGAGTCTGGAGACCTTGGGGTCTCGTTGTACTAATATTTGAAATGGTTCAGAAAACAGAGAGTGGCAGGCTGGTTTTGATTTGCTGCCTTCCATAAGGACGAAACTTTTGTAATTGGGAGTTTGCTTCTTAACAATCAATAATCTCTTCAGTTACAACAATTTTGTTATTTTCGAGGAAAGCGATGACAATTTCACAATGTCGTTTTTCATTTTGTGAGTTTTAAAGCACCATTTTCCATTTCAATTTGATTTAAAGAGACCAGTATTGAACTTCTTTAGGGGCATCAGAAAGGTGAGAGTGGCATTATGTCAATGCAACAGTAGCATAATAAATTTGACAATGCTTTTAAATTTTTAAATCCCAATATTGCCTGAAGTTGCAACATTGCATTATACTGAGATTTGCCGAACTGATCTCTTCCACGTTATTAAGGGCCTAGAGGGGTATAGCCTATTGGCCCAATGCCATCCCCTAGATTTGCTGATGTGTTTGTTGGTGCCTGACAAACAAAAGGATCATGTCTTGATCCATAAATCGCAACTTAGTTATGACACATAATCATTGTCTCTATGGTACCTGTGCTGAAAGATCATGACAGATCATCAATCAAGACCTTTGCCAAAACTGAGCAAAAGAAAGTTACTCAGAAACGTCTGACTTGTTGGAGGAATCGGTTTTAGTGAACTTCATGATAAATATATTTTTTTCAAATAATCATAACAAAATACGTACAGTTATTTTGACACTTGCCTTGTACGTAAGACAGCTATGCTACCTTGAAATGGTGATTGTGCTTTGCACTCTGAAGAGTGCTGCCATCTCGTTTCAGAATGTGACTAATAACATCGAGCCAGTAGAGGTACAGACCATGGATTAAATGAATTTTTATCATGCCATGTGGTAGACAATTTTCTTCCAGTCTGAAGGACATTGTACAACTTCCAGAATTATTTTCCCCTAAGCAAATAGAAAATGCTAATATGGCATTCCTCTTCTCTCAGAGTGTTCGTGCCACATCCACAATGGAATTTCACGTTTGCACAAGACATTCAAATACATGTGATGTACTACAAAGTGCAGGACTCAGCAACAGTAGTGTTCAAGGAACAATGTGATCTCTATGACAATGATATTGATTAGATTACTGAATAAATTAGGAGCTACAGGTTTATAACACATCACATAATACCATGACAAGGTCTGTCCATTTGTCCATTTGTCCATTAAGGTCTTGTCTGAACAATTTTGATTTTTGATGACGTGATCATCCGACAGTTATTTACATCCAGAAATAGGCAATGCAATGACATCATTGTTGTCCCTCAAAAGCCAAATGTAATCACAGGTCCAAACCTGGCTGTAATACAGAATACGTTGCTTTTTTGAGGAGCACTTGTTGGCATTCTCATTATTTTGGTCACTTCACTATATTATCCAAATGACATAGTAAAAGTAGATCTCTGTGTCATATAAATTTATTGATAAAAGCGAATTGATTCTTTTATGAAGAAGGTGAAAACAATTTGAGTTCTTTCAGGCAGCCTATATTCATTTGTTGCTGTTCATGCAGTTTGGCAAAGAAGCAAGTTTCCTAAAACAAAATTTAAAAAAAACTGTGTCCTCTCATGCCAGCAAATTAGATTCATGCACTATTATAATTATTAAATTGTAATGTTCACAATATAGAGTTAGCAAACCACACATAGGCTTACAGTGTGAGCACTGCAACTGAGTAGTACTTTGCAGAAAGGGGGTTTTTATTAGCAGCGCGAAGTGCTAGCCCTTACTGAAGAAGTTTTGCCGAAACTTATGACCGTAACCGTGGGTGCCCCTGCTTACCAATCTCATTCAAACTTAGCACACAGGCTCCACGACGATTGACCTTTGGTGCCTTACTGTTACATTACAAATTAATAAAGAAAACAAATATACTTCTTTTCACGAGGTCAAAGGTCAGCTGAATTTGCATGCAGCATGTTTACAGTGCACTTGGCTATGTGGCTGCCTTGTGCATTCAGCCGTGACAGTCTGGATCCACTGTGGGTCTACTGCTATATTTTGAGGAGGGCAGCTGCCCCCTGCTTGGTAAGCCTATATTATGTTGACATTTTGCGCTGCTTAAAGTGCTTGCACATTATTTTTGTGTTTATGTTAGATCATGTGTTGCAAAGATGGCTTGCCTTGTAGATTCCATCAATTTGGTTGAAGGTACACTGTTAACTAAGCTAACAAACCTTAAATGTTGTGTACTTAGAGCTACTTCTGTAAACATAGTGTGGTTGACACTTGGAACCAGAATACAAGTGACTCACGAAAGACCATCAAATACTGTTGGAAAGTGTATGAAAAACGTATCATTCAGATGCCTGAAGTGAAATACAGTTTGTCCTTTTACAATTTTAAATATTTAAATGAGTGTTCACGGGGTTAGCTCAGTTAGTTGTGCTTCCATCAATGGCATCAAGTTATACGATTCGTGTCGGCTTGGTCATCTGACCTATGCTAGGCAGCAGTGTCAAAGGGGCTGAAGGGATAATTTCATGTACTGTCAATTAGGAGTTGCAGTCATCTTTTGCATCACTGTGTCTACTTCTGCTCCTAATTTCAACATGCAAAAAAAAGAGACCTCTAGTCCAAATCATCCATTTATAATTTGTGATATGATCATCAAGTGATAATATAATACTTTATTCTGATTGGCATACTGAAAGCTTGCTCGCATAGTTGAAAATTTTCTTTTCATCTGATCACATAAGTGCGTAGACATCAGAAAAATCTTTGTTTGGTAAATAGGATTCTTTAACACGCTTAATTCATGTTGCAATAACAATTTCAACAGCAAATGTCCATTATCCGATACATTCATGTCAACAAATGTTGTTTACCATTTTATTAAAGCATGATGTCATATTTGCTGTGGAATATAGATACTTGGAAAGTTGGTAACACATTGTAGTGGAATAAGATAAAGCATGAATAATGCAATCCATAGTATGGCTGATGTTCTTCCCTCCGAGATCCTGTTCCAATACAGTGCATGCACTAAGATGGTCATTGGTGGCCCAAGTCTGCATGAAAAAAAAAAAACTACAATTCCGAATTTCAAAGTCAAAACTGATAACACACAATATAATCACATGAAAAATTTCAGCTCATTACAAATGAGTTTTAAATATTGTACAAATATGTCCTCATCATTAGGAGGAAAACTTTTCAGCACAAAAATCAATGTTAGCTGTATGAAGCAGACTCGAAATTGCTGAGGTTTTATCTTTCCTTCAAGCAATAACTCATGAAATCAAGTGTGCCACTTTTTGGTTTCTACACCCTTCCAATATTGGCACTATGAGACCCAAGGGACCCCTGAGGCCCTAAGCTTGTTTAGCGAGACCTTCAGTTGTTCTTGTATTGACCTTTTGAAGTTCCTTCATACAACACAAACAAAAACAAGACTGCATGGAACCTTGCTTGTAAAATATTCAAAGATACAACAGTATAGCTTCCAAACATCTGAAGGAGCTCAATTGGAAGCAGTCTGGGTTTCCATTGACTCGATGCTGGGTTCGATTCCAACTCGCATTTTAATTCACAACTGCCAAAGCACAGGAAAGGCAGATTGCTAAGATACAGGGCCTCATTTCCATGCCTAAAATAGGCTTTAGGCTTTTAGACTCCATGACATCCTTAAAACACCGTTAATTAGAGCTGCTGAAATTTCCATCTGCTCGATTATATGAGAGGCATCAGTCCATCTTTGTGTTTCATTTGAAAAACCTTTGGCCTTTAAACATACGATTCAGGGAAAAACATCAGTGGTTACCAGAAAAGCAAAAATGTAACATCAGAAAAATAGCTCCCTGTAGGCAAATATAGAATCCTGCCATGCAAACAAAGTTAGCACCAAGTTGGACCCTCAGGCCTCTTCAAGGCAATATGATAGGATGGGTTCAGGCACCAGCTAGCAAGGGATAGAGGTATTTAGGCCCTAGATGTGTTATTGGTATTGAGCAACGTATGTACACCACAGCATTATCAAAAAACCACCAAGGAGATTCATTCTTGTCTCACTAAAAGTTTATGCTCTGACAAGCAAGTCGGGCATCAGTGATGTTTTTTCACAATTTTTATTGTTGGATGTACTAAATGAGAGGAATATGGTTAGGTTTGTTGGAAATTTACAACTGGTAGTCTCCTTTGTAGCTCTTACTTTTTTTGTGCAGTGTTCAAATGCCAACTGTTATGTAACAACCTCCAAAGGTCAGTATCTGAACAGTTGAGGGTCCAACTTAACAAGCTTAGGGCCTCAGGGATCCCTATGGTCTCATAGTGCTGATATTAGGAGATTTTAGAGTGTAGAGTAGTCTGGGTGGATTTGAATGAGTTATTGCATTGCCGGAGCAACACAACCTTTCCAATGCATAAATTGCTCAATCTTCCAACCTTGGTGAATCTGATTAAAACATTTACTTGGAAATCTTGTCTGAAATGGTGAAGGAACCAAACAGCAACTTATTTCTTGTTTTTCACAAGGATAACCAATTTGGTAACCAAGTCACATACAGCCACATGCTCATACTCATCAGTAAGAGCTAAACAGAGGGATTTGGTCTGATCTGCTTGGTTGAGTTTGCGGAATACTTGTTCTATAACCAGGCATAATCCCCCACTTCAAATCTGTTCAGAGTAAACCTTTTTAACTGCGCGAAATGACATTTGAATTATTGGCTTTGTCAATGACAGATAGCCTTTTAAATATTCCATCGTCTTGGCACAAATTAGGATTTTTTTTTTGTCTCTATGCCTATTTCTTCATAATTATATCTAAAGCTGATCAGTTTTGACAATTTATCAAATCAATGGGACTTGATCTGTCACTAAATTCTTTTTTGCATGGCTTCTTTTTTTGAAAGAAATATTCCTTACACTTCACCCCTGTCACAGTTCATTAGTTTCATTGTGTACAAGGACATCTGCATCAGAATTATGAAATCCTGCTATCTACGAATACAGGAACATGCAATGATGGCCAATGTATCAGCCATCAGCAAAAGATATGGCATCCAGGTTGTCCCACAACTCAGAGACATTGAGAGGAAGTAATCACCAGGTTGCATGCAGTGTAACATTGCATGAATCTTAGATGTTCCATTTCTCAGATCATTTCTGACCTTTCTCACTTACACATATTACTAGGTTGGTAGCTGATGACAGGGTTGTCCATGGAGGAAAGAGATTGTCTTACAGAAGAATCAGTTGCTGTTACTGTTAATGTGAAGCATAGAGCAGCTTGCAAAACTGATGACACCTATTGCGATGGAGTATATTTTGTTCAATGTCTCGTAGTGAATAGAACCTTGCACATAAACCTTAATACAGGTATTTCATAAAGAATGTTACAAATAATCTTTCTCATGGCAAATAATAATACAGTAATTTAAATAGCGCTTCTTCCAGTAAACTGCTCAGAAGCGCTTGCAATTATTAAATCAGAATTCCAACTTGATGCCAGTGGCAAATGAGACAAAAGCCTATACAGAAGCTTTGGCTACTGTAGATCTTAGAATAAACTCATTCATATGATTGAGAAAATATGTTTTATTAAGCTGGCTGAACACATTGTAGCCCTATTTTCTGTTGAGAAAAGAACAAGCTGTACTCGATCTGTAGAAGGGAATTGAGCACTAAAAACATCTTTCAAGTAAAGTTTTGTGAGGTTTTGTACTTGAGTGTCTGATAGACTTTCAAAAGGTCAGTAACTGTTACGGAACAGCTGGTCCAACTAAATTCGGTCAGGGACTCGGGAGACCCTGGGGTCTCATTGTACCAATATTTGAAAGGGTTCAGAAAACAGAGAGTGGCAGGCTGGTTTTGATTTGCTGCCTTCCATAAGGACGAAACTTTTGTAATTGGGAGTTTGCTTCTTAACAATCAATAATCTCTTCAGTTACAGCAATTAAGTTATTTTCAAGGAAGGCGAGGACAATTTAACCGTGTCGTTTTTCATTTTATGAGTTTTAAAGCACCATTTTCCATTTCAATTTGATTTAAAGAGACCAGTATAGAATTTCTTTTGGGGCATAATATTATTGCAAATATCTTTTAAAAGGTGCAAACTGCATCAGAAAGATGAAAATTGCAGTTTGACAGTTGCAGTGCTACCATCTCGTTTCAGAATGTGACTTACAACATTAAGCCAGTTAAGGTACAGACCATGTTTATCATGCCATGTGTCAAACAATTTTCTTCCAGTCTAAAGGACATTGTACAACTTCCAGAATTAATTTCCCCTGGCAAATAGAAAATGCCTATACAGCATTCTTCCCTCTCTCACAGTGTTCGTGCTACATCCACAATGGAATTTCAAAATCTAATTGCTGAAGTTTTCACACAAACTCTCCTCCATCTTGGGTGCAAATGTCATTAGATGTTTGCACATTCAAATACATGCTCAACACAGTTAATATGATTGTAACTTTTGGAGGTTTGACTTTCGGGAATTGCTTACTGAAGTTATAATTTTATGATGATTCCTCTCAAATTTGAGATTCCTTGCGGAGGACTTTGACAATAAAATGCATTGTGGCTGACATAATACATTGTATGTGTGCCTTTAAATTTTATTTTAATGTTAAATGACTGGTGAAATGTAAATGTGCAGTCTTCAGCTAAGTTCCAATAATGCAATGCCAGAAAATTTACATTATAAGTCATTGGGTGAACTTCACAGTGTTCCCGCTTTAGTTTTAATATTGTATGACCTCTATCATCAGGACTCAGCAATAAGTGACCAAGGTACAAGTCTCCATGAGACAGCTTTATGTGTTAAGGCAGTGCAAGCATTGCACTGCAGTCTCCGGGAATTGGCCATGCAAATGAGCATGGGCAGCATGCAAATGAGCATGATATGGCAGAGAGAACTTCAAACAAAATTGTTTTCTTTAAAGTGTGGGAATTTTTAAATTATTGGATAACAATGTAATTGTTTATAATTTTAAGTTGTCAGTCCCAACTGCAAGTTGTTATGTTACAATAGGAGAAACCAAACAAAGTGACATAACAAGTATTTGTAATTAATTACACAAGGTGTTTTAGGACATAAAACCCAAAACAATAGCTACTGTTTATGAAAAGTTATGTAACCAGTCAGTTAAGATATTTTGAAAATAACCAGTAACAATTAAATGTTATGTAACCAAACAGTAAACATTTTTGGACAATCCAATATCAGGAGTCCCTCTGACACTTCGTGTCATTGGAAAAATAGGGACTCATGGAGTCTGCCAAAGTACAATGTCATCTCTCAGGCAATGATATTGATCACATTACTGAATAAATTGGGAGCTACAGGTTTATAACACATCACACAATACCATGACAGGGTCTGTCCATTTGGCCATGCATAAAGGTCTTGCCAAAACAATTGTGATTTTGTGACCATCTGACAGCAATTTGCCTCCATAAAAAATATAAGTAAGTTCCAGTCCAAATGATTATACTACCATAACAGACTTTGCCAGTGGTTGTAATACAAAAAAATCAGAACCTGGGAATGATAAGTGGTTACAAAAATGCTCCTTGTGAGACAATATGTTGACACATTCCCTTTTATTCCTGATGTTCCAATCCAGTTTGCATGGTTAATCAATGAGGTGGCAAATATCCAAAAGAGAAAATAATCCTCATTTCAAAATGGAAGGTAGGACCTAAGGTGACATCATTGTTCTGTATAAATAGCTGAACATGACTTTCATCCTTCCCGGACTGTAGCACTGAATTCATTGATTTTTTGGTGAGAATTGACGAAGATAAAAGTAAGTTTCAGTGTTATATAATTACATTTATTTGTAAAAGTGAGTGGTTTCGACCACCATAGACACAGCTGAAAACTAATTGTGATTGCATAACGCACATGTTCGATGTTCTTTCAGGCTGCTCTTATTCATAATGTCACTGTCTCATCTCATTTTTACTGAGGATCACATTCATTTTTTTGCAAAACGTTTGCAGCCAAGTTTGCCCAGGGAAGGGACCATTCACTGCCTACACAAGTACCCTCCCAGCCAAAAAAAACAACAAAAAGCCACAAGAAATCATGCCAATTGAGTTCCTGGGATCAAACCTGTTGCTCTCATACGGTCATACCAGCAATTAGATTAATGTGCTATAACTATTTGGGTGTGGAAACTAGAACACAACAATTATATGGTGAGTGAAAACAAACACACAGAGTGAGCAATCACTGAGCATTGCAACTGAGTGGTAACTTAGCAGAAATAGGAGTTCATGTGTTTGTTGTAGGTCAGATGTTGACAACATGGCTGCCTGGTAGATTCCATCAATTTGGTAAAACGTACACTGTTAACTTAGCTAACAAACCCTAAATGTTGTGTACCTTGAGCTCCTTCTGTAAACATGATGTAGTTGACACTTAGAACAGAACCCAAGTGAGTCAAGTCAGTCACGAAAAGCCATCAAATAGTGTGGGAAAGTATTGGCAAAATATATCATTCAGAAGAGTGACCTGCAATACTGTTTGCCCTTGACAACTTTTAATATATTAATGACTCTTCACATTTTACAACTGAAAATGAGGCTAGCTCAGGTAGTACTCTTGTCAGTGAATTTTTTGACATAGTAACTTGGAGACTATTTGGGTGACAGATTTGCCAAATTGGCACCACTGGGAGATCAATATTTTCCAGAGACTTCCATCATTTTCTTGTTTGGTTGTCTTAAATTTTAGTTCTTGGGCGTTACTAATTTCATACCAAAGCTTTTGCCTCTTATATAAAAAATATTCTTCACTATCGCTACAATGTGTATGCTTCTGCTTATGTCATTTTTCTGGTTTCCATTTCAGAAAAAATTATAAAACTCTTTTCCTTGGCAATTAATGAAACTCCTGAATTAGCAGCCAGCTTAACAGACCAAACTCTTTTGGCGAGCAAATCATCATATAAATATATTGCAATGGATGTACTTCTATTACTGCTGATAAATGTCGTGCATCATGACTCCACGAAACTGCGTTGGTCTCCCAGTGGAAAATCCCTAAAACTGCTCTGTATATTTTAACTCAAGACCTGAAATACAACACAATTAATCCATCTACATAATATTCAAGCCTATTTGGTGCTCCAGCAAACTAAATACTTTGGATAACCATTTTACAGCACAGCTGGCTTTAGGTCTGAGAAACCTCAGCATTTGACCTTATAATGTCATTAACTTTGTTTCTTTGCAAATTCTAAACTAGGGAGAACAAAGACAAAAACCCCAAAAAATTCTCAAATATCCCTGAAAGACAAAAGATGATTCTCCCTCATTAAATTTTGATTAAGTATGAAAAAAGAATAGTCTCATCCTGCTAATTTTCACTCTTCAAATCTGCCAAATATCCTACCATGCAAATGGCTTGCAGACATAAAATATTGCACTGAATAGGCACTAAATGTTGTGAAGTGTTTGGCATAGTCAGGAACAAAAATGAAAAAGTAATTTGCACTCAATGGCCAACACATAAGAAAACTTTTCTGAGAACTTTCACAGTTTCATGGTCAAATTAATCAGCAAATGTGGCCCTTGAAAAATTCTACAGTGTGATGCACTTCTCAAGTTATATTTCCTATGAAACATGATTATATTCGGAAACTGTATAGCTCATGTACAATAGGATGAACTGAATTTTTCAATCCATTGCTCGGCTGCTGTTCTTTATTTTTATATCATGGAAATGTTCAATGACTTTTGGTAACGTCAATACAAATTATTCAGCTGAAATGTTGACACAATTGCTTCCATCTATACAAGATCAGAATACAAGTCAGGAAAATTTAGAAGATAAGAAAAATATTTGGACCCCCCTATATTACTGGCGTATAAACATCTAAATGTTTACTATAGTAGGTATTTATTTTTTTAATGAAAAGCTGAAATGATACACTGAGCAATAGTCAGTGTTAGCTAGCAGACTCAAAATTGCTTAGGTCTTGTCTTTCTTCCTGGCAATAACTCATGCAAATCCAGCCTGCCACTCTTTGGTTTCTACACCCTTCCAATATTGGCACTATGAGACCCAAGGGACCCCTGAGGCCCTGAGCTTGTTTAGCGAGACCTTCAGTTGTTCTTGTATTGACCTTTTGATGTTGCTTCATACCACACAAACAAAAATGAGACTGCATGGAAAATTGCTTGAAAAATATTCAAACGTTCTGTTTCAACAGTAGGCTTGTCCATGCAGTATATACAGCTTCCAAAACTCCAACTTATCTATCCATCCATCTCACCAAAAACAGTAACACTGCTCAGACTTTAACCAACATTTTACTTATTAATTTCATGCAACTTCTCAATTCACGAAACAGGAAACGGCTGTAATTATTTATCACGCATAAAGCAAAACTATAGTTATTTATCATGAATAAAGCAAAACCTAATGATTTATCATGCATAAAGCAATACCTTTCTGGTTGATGCACAATTGACAAAGCACAGGAAATGCAGCAAGTTAATGTACATGGGGCTCTGTTTTAATGTGAGAGTGACACAGGCCTCAGGCTGATGTGCTTCATGACATCCTCAAACAGCTGCAAATAAAAGTTGCAGCAACTTACTTCAGCGTGACTGTATGAGAGAAGAGACATCATTGCAATTTTGAGTTCCATAAAAAACCGTTGGCTTTTAAACATACCATTCAGGGAAAAAAATGAGTGCATACCATATGAGCAAGGTGCAACATAACAAAAATAGCTCCCTGTAGGCAAATATAGAATTTGCCATGCAAACCAGCTTAGCACCAAGTTGGATCCTCAGGCCACTTTGAGGCAATATGATAGGCACACTGCAGCTAGCAAATGGATATAGGGATTTAGGCACCAGATGTGTTATTGGTATTGAGCAACATATTCCGTTTGCACCTCTGACCAAGTACTGTATTATTTGTAGTCAAGAAGATTTATTCATATCTCACTGAAGATTGATGTCAATTTTCTTGCTGGAAGTATGCAATGAGTGTATGTGGTGCTAGGCTTGTTGGAAATTGACAAGTGTCAGTTTTCTTTGTAGCCCTCACATTTTTTTGCAGTGTTTCAATGGCAACTGTTATGAAGCAACTTCGAAAGGTCCAAATCTGAACAGCTGAGGGTCCAACTAAACAAGCTTGGGGCCTCAGCGGTCCCTATGGTCTCATAGTGCTGATATTGGGAGGTTTCAGACATCAGAGTGTAGAAGAGACGGGGTGGATTTGAATGAGTTATTGCATTTCCTGTGCAATACAACCAATGCAGTACATAAATTGCTCATTTTCCTAAACTTGGTCAGTCTGGTTGAAACTTATATTAAAACTCAGGTCTGGAATGTTGAATGAATGAACCAAATAGCAACTTATTTCTTGTTTTCCACAAAGATAACCAATTTGGTAACCAAGTCATATGCAGCGACATGCATTGCATACTCATCACTAAGTGCTAAACATTATAGGATTAGGTAGGATCTGCTTGGTCGAGTTTGCAGAATACTTGTTCCATAAACCGAGCATGATCACCTGCTTCAGGCAGATGGCTTCATTTAGTTGATGGAATGATGTTTTCTGAGCCACCTAATAATATGATTTATTTTGGGTAAAAGCCTCAATAAAAACTTTGTAGTATATTATTCCCCATGGCCCATCAAACAAGCTTGATATGATCATGGCATCCAGAACATAAAGGCAAAAATTTGTTCAGAGAAAACCGATCTTGCTGTGAACAATGACCTTTGAGTAATTACCTTTGTCGAGGACAAATGTCCTTGGAAATTTTTGAAGTGTCTTGGTGCAGATTCAGACTTTTCCTACTTCTTCATATTTCTACATTGGATCAGTTTGGGCAATGTAACTTTTGTAAGAGGACTTGATCCAAAATGTATCAAGCGCTAATATAATTAGTGCCCCTACAACTTCTTTTCTTAATAATATGTTTTGAAAGTATAAGGGTTATAAACTGAAGGACAAAAATAAGTTATCACCTTTCAAATTGAAATAATTTAAAGAAAAAAAATCTTCAATTTGTTGTGTGTTCAATGTTCTAGACATTAAAAATGACCAATTAGTCATGTTTACATATTCTTGTCACAGGTTTTTGCCTCTGCACTGGTACAGGTCATGAAATGAGGTAATTAGGCTAATCCTTGAGATCAGTTGCTCTTAACTGTACAGAAATTTCTCAGAAAAGTTCCTTGGTGTTTCCTGAGTTGGTATACAACAACAGACTGCCATTGGGTAGACTTTCCATTGAGCAATGAGGCCCAGCAGTTTGTATGCTGGCAGCTGGCATGTCCCAGAATGAGGTTGCACGTCAGAGGGGCTGCTCCAAGCCAGCAATCAGCAAGCCCATGACCAAGTTTGGTCAAACAGGCTTCCAAAGCCAGACAGACCTGCAATCACAACCCATGATCAAGACATGCCCAATGTCAATCAGAATTTGAGTGACCATTTCAAGACTGTTTCAAGACCGCCAAATCCACAGCTGCTGAAATTCCAGGCACGTACAACCAAAGAGTGAGTGCCAAAACAGTTATCAGAAGGGTCAACAAGCATTGTAAGCTACCCTGACAGCCAGACATCCATGCAAAAGGCCTGTCTTGACAAAACTGTGAACTCTGTTTTCTGACCTCCTGACGTTTATTCACTATCACAGTGAAATGGATCAGTCCAGATCTTGTTTGATCTGATTTTTTGAAAAAATACAGAATTACAAACTGTTTTCATGTTCCATCCAGGTATTTTTCCTTCAGGACTTCATACTTCAGTCTCCTAAAGAAACTTATTTTTGTCCTTTAGTTTACATACTTCACCCATGTCACTTTGATTAGAATTGATCATTTGCAAGTAGAAATCTCGGAAAAATTAAGGTGATTTACATGGTCACTTGAAGCATTCTAATTGCATTTTGTGCAAACCTATGATTTGTGATTTTCTAGGATGTCTTTGTTGACCATTTGAAAGCATTATACATTCCCACCAGTTAGCATGTTAAAAAATTCTGAAGAAGTCTAGAAATACTGTATGTGGATGCTGGATAATTTTTGTTTCCATGGTCTTATCTGTGCACCCCACCTGTTCCAGGATAGCTGTGCAAAGGAGACTATTAAATATAGGAAAGCAAGTACTGTTTCATTCAATATTTCAGTCCTTTATCCGATTATCCTCAGGAATATAATGACCATAGGGATGGCAACGAAGACTTGCGTTCATTGTTTTGAAATCTCATAGAAAACAATTTCAAACAGTTACAAATATATTATCAATATATTATGAAGAGTGGATTACATCAGACATGGAAGTCAGAGGAATGATTCCAATATCTTGGTAGCCTTTAGTCCATGATTGATATGCCTTGGCAGGGGCTGTTTCATTTATCCATATTGATGTCCTCCTACATATTGCATGTGAAATAAGAATAGTGTGATACAGTTCGTCAGTTTCACATTCTGTACAAGGACATCTGCATCAGAATTATGAAATCCTGTGATCTACAAGACAAGAACAGGCAATGACACCAAATGTATTAGCTATCAGCAGATGACATGGCACCCAGGTGGTCCCCACAACTCAGAGACATTCAGACAAAGTAATTACCAGGTTGCATGGTAAGGTGTAATTTGCACGAGTCTCGGATGTTCTATATTTCTCAAGATAATTTCTGACCTTTCTCACTTACTCATATTACCAGGTTAGTAGCTGATGACAGGGTTCTCTACAGAGGAAAGAAGATTAAAATAAAACTATGAAGTTAAAGTTAATACTGTTATAATGACATGGTTTACAGACTTAGTTCAAGAACCGTAAGCGAGGTGTTATTTGTTATGGGCTTAATTAGAAAGAAACTGTAAAAACAACTTGCAGTTTAGTGTTCTTCTTTTGGTGTTTGTTTGGCAACCAAATAGCTCTTCAAGTCTAAACTCTGTAATTAGGGCTTAAAAATATTTTTGTTTCCCCACTCAAGTTCTGAACTTCTCAAACGCAGCTTATCAAAATCATAACATAATTGATTAATTTTTTTATTGAATTTTTACAATTTTATTGTAGTATGTGGATTTGTGATATTTTCCATCCACAAAAGTTACACAAATAAGGTAAAACAATCCAAAATGTTAAAAACCAATCAGAGATCAATGTTTTATACAATAATTTTACTTCGCCGGGTCAAAACAACACGGTTATCAATAAAGAACATCACAACTTACAAGGGGGGTGTATACTTTTGCAACACCCGTTTTCACTGATTTAATTTTTTCTACTTTACCATGACTTTCCATCAAGCATTTTATGGTGTATATAGGTTGTAAGAGAGGCCAGTATGACCATGTAGCAATATGGAAATGATGGTTCTTTTCAGAAGAAAGATATGTCAGGAAATGAAAGACCACTCCAGGGGGGGTGTATACATCTGCAACCCACTGTATTATTGAAGCTTATTGACATTGCCTGAACCGTATTTATTTGATATGTTAATCTGATCAAATGCGTTACCGTACATTCCTTAGATGTCTTGCGCTGTCCAAAATTACTCACAGGTAAATACACATTCTTCTAATAATGATACTTCTAATAATGATACTTCTAATAATGATACTTCTAATAATGATACTTCTAATAATGATACTTCTAATAATGATACTTCTAATAATGATACTTCTAATAATGATACTTCTAATGATGATACTTCTAATAATGATACTTCTTTGTAGCGAGATATATTCTTGATTTTCAATAGGTAAGATTTTATTAAGTCTTCTTGAAAGTGGAACAATTGTCATTTAGTAATTTTTCCACTATAACATAATGTCAGATTGCAGAAAGGCCTATCGTTAGATTCCTAGTAATATTTAACATGAAGAAATGGCGTTATTATTTGAAATGTGTCCAGAGCATACAGTCTGGTAAATGGATATGAGGCAGACTGTGAATAATGCAGAACGGATGACTGTGCAAACTCCACTCACTCACGTGCACTATAGCATAACATCAACATGTCTATACCACATAACATAATACTGTGGACAAGATCCATCCATTTGACCTAAGAGCATTTCTTGATGGGTTTGTGATGATGCGTGGACAGTTTTGACACTATCTGACTGAGCTTTATATACCAGGGGCATTCGGGAAAATTTGAGGCTCTTTTTTCTAATGTATGAACATTGATTTTCTATTCACAATAATCAAATCTTCACGAGACCAACCTCTGTGGGAGGCTCGTCGTTAACATGGAAAATTGTGATATTTTGAAGTCTGAAAGTCAAGAAAATGCAACTGCAAGATACTCAGGAGAGCCCAAAAACACTGCTATATTTTCAATCAATGACCCGATAAAGAGTATTGAACATAGGTGTCCTGTTGCATTGTCAAATTAAGGCAGGTTTATCAGATATTTCCAGATATATTTATTTTGTTGTTTTTTGCTGAATTTATACTTCTAACAGAATTTAATGCCTTTTGTCACAGTTTCAGAATTGGAGCAAGGATGACAAAAGGCATTAACTTCTATTATGACAAGATATAATACATGAATTGCGCCAAAATGGTACAAATATTTGACTTTTTGTAAATTCCTTTTGTTTATGATAGACAGATTCTTGAGGTGTAATTTGATAGATAGCAGGTAATAAAAATACTGAACATAATGCCTTTTGTCAGAGTAATGCTGAATTAATCCCTTTTGTCATCTGATAGTGGCCAGATAATGCCTTTCTCCATCAGGTTCCCTTTCATCATCAGATAATGCATTTTGTCAAAGTATTTTTGTAAAGTCTGCCTTTTTAAAATCTGACTACAACAAATATGTATGTGATGACCAAGAAATTTTATATGCATATAGATCTAGGTTTACAGAAAATTCTGAGCCAAAAAAAAGTTAATGCCTTTTGTCATCCAATCCCTTTTGTCAAAGTAGGGCAGAGTAACAGTTACTGTACAAGCTAATACTTAAGTTGAAACCAAATTTGACTGAAAGGGGAAGATGCACTTAGAACGGAAGCCAAAAAACAATTTACGGACTGCACTCACTTCTAAATGTGTTTCACCCTTCACTCAATTTAAATTTACCCACAGGCATTACATTTTCACATCTTTCTACGTTCTTACTTTTTACTGTCACAACATGAGGTGCATACACTGTAGTGCAGAAAGTGACTTGATACTTCCTTTAGTTATTTTAACTGTTGGACCGAATGACCTCAAGTACTTTAGTTGCCCATATTTATGCAATACTTAAGAGCTAAGTAAGTATCACCAAAAGACCAGAGTGCACTTGACGAAAATTTACTGTGAACACATACCTGATGGGATTTGATTTGATTGCAAGTTAATCCTACACTTGTACTGCACATTTTTAAATGTATGTAGTGTGAGGTCATAACATGTTGTAAACATACCATGGCTCGATAGGCACACAACAGCATGTAGACACGATCAATTTTGTAAAAGGTGCAATGTTAACACAGCAAACAAACCCAAAGGGTTGTGTACCCTAGGCCTCTTCTGGTCAACATGACATTGCTGGCACTTGAAATTGGTTCTTGTTCAATTATGCCAAATCTACATAGTCTCCAAAAGAGGTGAACACTTTCGTATGGATGTTTTTATCTGAGACCTAAATTTTTGACAACTAAAGTCTTATCACATTATCTTATGATATAGCAATACAATGTCATATGTACGTACTTCTAGTATTTCATGAGACACTGTAAATTCAACTGCATCATTTAAAGAACAGTGACCATCATAAAATTCATAATAAAATATAAGATAATTTTACTGGACAAGACTTTAAAACAAAAATATTTTTTGTTGTATTTGTTAGTCATTTGCATAATTAAAATGACACAGATGGTTATGTGGTGTAGATCATCATCATCACTTTTATTCCACACAGCCATTTACTCCATAGACCTATGATAGTACACCTATTTAGAATGAAAACTAATTCATTACAAGCACTTTGTTTTTCACCTAACTATCTGCAGTGCTACATCTGGCTTAGGAATGTCTGGCAGGATGCCATTTGCTGCAGAAAAATAAGGGATGACTACAAACAACAATTTTCAAAATGACGCAGAAAGTTTGACAAGTATTTCCAGGCATCATCTGTCATTAGCAGATTCTCCACTAATAAAACAGAACACTCTCATTAAGCATAATGGCGGATTCTGTTTGATCACCACATTTTTTATTTCCATGTACAATTTTACCTGGCTGATGCTGCTGACAGTCATATCCCTCCATGATGTATGACATTTGCTATATCGCATTGTAACATGTAAAGATAGTTTGAACCTTGGTGGAAAGCCCTGGTTTCATGTCCTGCTGGACACAGAAGGATAGTTTTGGTAGCAAAAGATGCATTTGTATGTCATGAGATGGTTTTACCAAAAAACAAATGGAACTTGCAATATGCAGAGGATAGCAGGGTATTGGTGAAAGGGGCTCTGCTTAAGCCGATAACATTTCTAAATCTCTCCATTGCCATCTGATGCCTTCTCCAATCCTACTATATTGGCTCTAAGAGACCTAAGGGACCTTCTGGGTGCCAAGCCTGTTTACATAGTAAGGCCTTCCACTTCATACATTTTTTTGTTGGGGTACGTAACTGAATATTTTTCATAGACATAAATTTAAATATTTCTCAAATCAGATTTTTTAAATCGAAGCCAGCATGCAAGTTGTTAATTACACAAAATTAAATACTCATACACAATGCTACCATTTTCCAATGCACCAGGCCTTGTAAGAGCCTCCGTCGAGTAATGTTCTTGATTTTCAATACTGAGGATTAATTTTAGCCTTCTTGAAAGGGTGAAATTTAGTAATTTTTCCACGAATATATAGAAAGGCCTATCCTATAATTCCTAGTAGTGTTTGACAAAAAGAAACATTGTGATTTTTCTATATGTGTCTAAAAGACAGTCCAATCAACTTGATATGATGCATCCTCCAGACAGTGAATAACGAAGATCGGACGACTGTGTAAACTTCACTCACTCATGTGCACTATGGCATAACATCAACATGTCATACTTCATAACATGATACTGTGGACAAGAACCATCCATTTGGCTTCTTGATTAGTACATGATGATGCATGGACACTATCTGACTGAGTTCATGTATGCCTTCATGCAGAAAGTTTGAGATTTTTTTTTAATGTTTACAGTGGTACCTGTGTGATGAGACCGCCTGTTGTAAAATACCAACACCAAAAAATTAAACAACTGTTACTGGAGAATATGTTACTAAGTTACACTTCATTGTGAACATGGTAACATAAATGAATTTTTAAAATAAGTGCACCTGGAAGCTCCTTGGGAGTATTATAAGCTGGTAAGTTGAAACATTGTACCAAATTTGTCTGAAAGGAGAAGACTCACTTAGAATGGAAGCCATAAATAACAGTGCCAAAGATCTACTGGCTGCAATTACTTCTAAAGGTGCTTCACCTTTTACTCAGTATGAATTCGCCCACACTCAGCGGAGTCATGTAGACAACAGAATCAGATCTCATGTCCATAAGGGGGCGGCCATTTAATAATCTGGTGGGGGGGAGGGCTTGGAGTTTTCCTCAGTGGGAAATTATTTATATGAAAGTAACGGGGACAGTAATCATTTCATTTGAGCACTCTACGTTGATTTAAAATATGCTTTCCCTGGTCAAGCAAAGCCTTCTTAGGAAAACCACAGTCAGAATTTATTCATTTCTAAACTGTCCAAAAATTATTTATCTATTTCACTAAAATTGAGCAAAATTTTTTTTCCAAAATAACTCCAAGCCCCTCCCTTGATATTAAATGGTCTCCCTAATTCTCTTGCACCAGCTGCACGTAGTGTATTTCCATATCATTCTATCTTCTCACTTTTTGCCGCAACATGAGATTCTCAGTGCAGCAAGTGTAATTTTTTTGTGATTGTGACTTGATACCTTCTTCGTTATGTTAGGTGTTGGACCAAGCGACCTAAAGACTTTAGTTGCTTTGGCTTGAGCCGATATTCATGCAACTCACAAGCCTGGAGCTACTTGATCACTAACTTAGCAGAGATCTAGCTTTTGTAATTGCCTTGCAATAGAGTCGTTTAGTTGAACCTCTATCTCAAAAGTTGTTATCGGTGTAAGGCGAAATTAAAAGTTTTTGTATGGAATGTATATAGCGAGGGATAACAAATTTGAAACATATATGTTTAGCTAATATATTTGTAGTTATTAGTCCTTGGAAGATTGATATATTCTCATTTTTGAATTGCATAATCATAATCCCTTAAATCAAGCATTAATCTTGTCCATCAGATTAGTGTGTTCATCCATATTTTTCATTTAGAATTCATTAGCTTATAGCAAACTGAATATTATGTCTGAGGATCTATTGGAAATAATTGACTATAAACATGTCCTGAACTCTAACTGCAACTATTTTGATATTACAAGTGACTTGCCAGAGCCAATTGTGGGAAAGAAAGCATTTGTTGTGGCCCACCTTAATATTCATAGTTTACCTAGTAAGTCTGATGAGTTTACAGAACTATTAAGTGCATTAGATGAAAAACACATGTTACCTGATATTTTCCTACTTTGTGAAACTTTCCTATCAGAAACTAATCACAGTAGATATAGCTTTGATAATTATGACTTACTAAGTGAATATCGAAAAAATAAGCGAAGTGGTGGTGTATCAATTTTGATCAAGTCCCAAATAGATTATATTGAAAGGCCGGACCTAAGGATATTTGAAGAAGGGAAATTTGAATCAATTTTCATAGAACTGCCGCAAAAGGGTGAAAAAAACTATGTTATAGGTGAAATCTATAGAGTCCCTGGAACAAATGAAACAGACTTTCTTGAGAACTATGAAAAAATTGTGGACAAAGTGAGATCAGAGCACAAAAGGTTGATAATAGGAACAGACCAAAACCTTGACTACCTGAAAATAAACTCTCATGGTAATACATTGAAGTTCTTTGAGATGAATCTTGATAAAAATATGATTCCAACCATTTATAAGCCAACAAGAATAACTCATAGCAGTGCAACATTGATAGATAACATATATGTAGATGTTGAACTTCATACAAATTGCAATTCGCTTATAATCACAACAGACATATCAGATCATTATCTGTGTTTAGCTATTATGCAAGACTTTCAACAAACTGAGGTTAGCCAGCAGTATACATTTCGCAAAATTGATGATACAGTTCTGCGTAACATGAATGCTAGTCTAAAAAATAGAAACTGGAATGATCTTGGTGCCATGACTGTGCATGAAAGTAGTGAAAAGTTGACATCAGAAATTAAAAAAGTGATGGATTTTTATGCACCTGAAAAGACAAGAGTTACAAAGAATAAGAGGCCTAAACCTAATCAGCCATGGCTTACTCCTGGACTTAAAAAGTCATCACATATTTGTCATCAGATGTACAAAAAGGCTGTCAGAAAAGATAGAGAAAGTCCTGAATTCATTAATTATAAGGAATATCGTAACAGGCTGAACAATATCAGAAGACGAGTAAAATTTGCCTATTACAAAGAACTAATCAAAGAAAATCGACATAATTCTAAGAAACTCTGGGACATCATAAATAAATTAACAGGTAAACTGAATAATAAAAAAGATATATCTGATGAAATTCTGGTTAATGGAATAAAAGAAAGCAGAGCAGGTATAGTAAGTGATGCATTTGCGAAACACTACAGTGAAGTTGGGAAACGACTTGCAGAAAAAATTGAAGAAAAGGGTAACATAAAAGATCCCATGCAAAATATGGTGAATCCAGTGGAGCATAGCTGTTTTCTTTTTCCAACCAATGCACAAGAAATTGTAAATGTAGTGAAGAAACTAAAGGCCAAAGATAGTAGAGGCTATGATGAAATTTCAAATAGAATTTTGAAGAAGATATGTCCTGGAATAGTTGAAGCTTTGAAAATCATTTTTAACAAATCAATGCAAGAAGGAATATTCCCTGATAACATGAAATATGCAATTGTCAAACCACTTTACAAAGGCAAAGATAAGACAGAAATAGCAAACTATCGCCCAGTCTCTCTTCTGCCGGTAATGTCAAAGATTCTAGAAAAGGTGATACATACCCGAGTAGTGAATTTCTTTGTAAAACATAACGTACTATCTGAAGGGCAGTATGGATTCCGAAAAGGACGAAATACAAATGATGCTATCTTAGATTTCACAGGAAATATCTTGGAAAATATGAATAGAGGTCATTACACACTAAGTCTCTTTCTTGATATGTCTAAAGCCTTTGACAGCATAAAACATGACACTTTGTTCAACAAATTAGAATTTTACGGCATTAGAGGAAGTGCACTTTCATGGTTTAAGAGCTATCTGGTTGACAGAAGTATTGCAGTAAAATATAAAAATACAGTATCAAATAATTTCTTGATGTCATACGGTACGCCACAAGGATCTGTTTTAGGTCCACTGATATACATAGTGCTGGCAAATGATCTTGCTAAATGTTTGAAATTCTGTAGTTGTGTTACATTTGCAGATGACACAACAGTCTTTGCGTCAGGGGGAAATTTGAAGTTTTTATATAGGAAAGTGAATGCTGACTTGAAAAATCTCGGTGACTGGTTTGACAGTAACTCACTTACGTTAAATGTTGAGAAATCGAAATACATCCTCTATCGCACCAAAAGAAAGGAAATAAGATATAATGGCAGCATTAAATTAGGAGGCAAGGAGATAGAGAGAGTCAGTAGTATCAAATTCTTAGGAATTACAACTGACGAGCACTTAGAATGGAAGTTACATGTTCAAAATGTAATCACAAAAATTATTGCCGGCAACTATAGCCTTAACATGGTAAAAAATATGCTTCCCTCAGAAATTAAGCTTCAGATCTACCATTCAAATATTGAAAGTCATTTGAATTATGCTCTCAATGTGTGGGGACCAATGCTTAAACTTAAAGATTTAAATCAAATCAGAAAACAACAGAACAGAGCGATCAGAGCAATTTTTAAAGTAGGCATAAGAACTCGAATGCTGCCACTATACAGAAGAGCAAAAGTACTTACGATACAAGATCTAATACAGCTAAGTCTTGCTAGAATTTCCTTCAGATATGTAAAAAATACTCTCCCACAAAGAATTGTTGGTTTGTTCGATGTTATTGATCATGTGCATTTGACTAGAAATAGAAACCTATTAAGAGCGCCACAACATACGATAGAGCAATACAACAAAAGCTTTTTGGGTAGAGCTCCACATATCTGGCTTCACTTAGATGATCATTTAAAAGACAGAAAGAATGCTAAATTATTTGCAAAAAGCTATACCAAATGGAAAACGTCCTTATATTTAAATTAAAAGCTAATGATAACTTATTATCATCCCCCAACTCATCAATCAATCATCTTATTTAAAATTATGTTTATTCATCACCAACCTGTATGTAAATATATGTTTGTCTGTATGTATGTTGTTTTTTGTATTTGTAGTCTGGGTGCAACTTGATATAGTTTTTCTAACTCTGTTGTGTCCCGTCTTGTTGTTTTATGTCCTTTGTTTAATTGGTTGTTCACAATATCATGTAAAATGTGTGTATTTCTACAACAAGATAAAATAAATATATCATATATCATATCATATCAACTAGAGGTCAACATGATAGGGGCATAGGAAAATGGTACGTAACACTTATGGGTATGGGATACACTGCAGCAATTAGGTGCAGTGCCTCTTATACAAACTGCTTGCAGTGTGTGATTCACTGCAGTTATTTTACACGCCTTTTTGGACGGAGCCAATGAAATACTGCTGCTTCTTGTCATTCAGCCTTGTATCAAGGGTAGCTTAAAATATACTGTCAGTTGTGCGTGTTTCAAAATTGACACACACGGCTGTGGAAGCCTAATTGATAAATTGAACTATGAACTTTGTCTGACTGAACAAAATAATGAATCCCCCAGGGAGTGGAAATACAATCAATAGTTTATAAAGAAAAGTAGTGAAGTGTGAAAAATTCTAGAGAGAATATATCTATAACTTAATTCTTTGGTGTTTTGACTTGCATTCTTCAGTTGGTGTCACACTTTCTGTCTTTCAGTTTTACTAGCAGCATTGCCATGTTTCGATTGTGGAGGGCCAAAACTTATTTATTTATTTCACCAAAATTGAGCAAGAAATTATTTATTTCAAAGAAACTCCAAGTCCAAGCGTCCTCCCCCCGGTTATTAAATGATCTCCCACTTATGTGATCAGGTAACCAACAATAAAACTTTTATTTATTTATTTTTGCAAAATATGGCTTGATACTATTAATAGTAGGATTCATGTCTTCATGGGTTTTATGCTAGTTTTTAAAATTAAAAAAGTGTACTGAGAATGCAATGATTGAAATAAAAAAATTTAAATTTGTGTTTTATTATTTATACTGATCTACTGAAGTGTATTTATAGAATATATTTTATATTTTACTTATATAAAAGGGGTCTATGTGATATATATATGTCATTGACTCAAAGACAGATTTTTGAAAAAGTATTGCTAAAATAGCCAAAATTAGTAAATTCCTAGTTTGCCATTTATTGCCACAACAGATGAAAAAACTTATTGCCAGTTAAGTCTAAAGAAGTAAAATGTAAAAGCTGAAAACGTAATGAAATAGATTGACATTGGATTTTTTTTTTCCCAGTACAGGTTTTGTCCCAAACCTGCTTACAAATTTTTCCACCAGGTGGAGTTCGGTATAAAGTCCTACTGCATGCCACCTGTCCTGATGTAAAAAAAACCATGTGACAGGCTTTATGTTAATGAGCCATTTGAAGCCCTGATTGGGCAGTCCTGGAGAAGGGGCGGGCTTTATATTCATGATTGAGGTAAGAGGGGGTGTATGAAAAAGGAGGGGGCGGAATTAGGACCATGGAAGAAATGACAGTGGAGAAATATTCAGGGAAAATCACAATTATTTTACCCTTTTATGGAAAAGTGAAGTTAGTGACAATGCATTTTGTAAGCCTACACATTGAAATGTGGCATCTTGGGAAACATATTGAAAGGGGAACCTTGTAAGTGACTGTAGGGTGAAGCAGCACTGTCAAGAAATTTCCAAAGTGTGTAAGTTTTCTTTCCAAGGAAAACTATATCACTGCTTCAGCAAGCTGAACTGCAGTGATAATAATAAGGCAGGAGTGCACTTGACGAATAGTTACTTAAAGGAGTGACAGAATGAGTATGATTTTAAAAGTGTTTGTCCTGAAGTGATTTTACATGTAATAAAGGAGCTTCTGTGATGGCGGCTGGGGCTTGGAAGATTCTTCAGCCAAACTCGAACTATTCAGGGAAACACCACATACCTTTACATAATTATTTCTTTTAAACATGCTATATCATATGATATTCTTTTTTTTTCAACCACACAGTATCAAAAAATGGGCCCTCATCTCAGACTGCCTGAGAAGAGTATTTTTTTTAACCAAAACTGGTCAATAAATGCATTTTTATTAAAATATTGTCCTAATGCCCTCTCCCAATTTTCTTCCCAAAGAAGACAGAAATTACCAAGGAAGAGCTTCTATGTCACAGCACAGTAAAGAAGGACTCCTACACTTGTACTGCACATTTTGAAATGTGTATTGTGAGGTCATTTGCAAACATACCATTGCTCGCTTGGTACACAACAATATGTAGTTGCGATCAATTTTGTAAAAGGTTCAATGTTAACACAGCAAACAAACCCGAAGAGCTGTGTACCCTAAGCCTCTTTCGGTCAACATGACATAGCTGACACTTGAAATTGGTTCTTGGTCAAATATGCCAACATTAAGGGCCGATTTCACCAAGATAGTTTTAACAGTTAGTCCAGGTCTTAACAGCCTCATACCTGGTTTAGTGAAGTCCCTTTCACCAACTGAGTTTTAGTCTATAGACTTGTCAAGGTTCAGTGGTAGACAACTTACAGATAAGTGATGTCAAACTGTTAAAGTGGTGTCCCTTTGGGGCTGACCAGATAATACATGAGGGGAGGGGCGCTGGACTTTTGATGAAAAAAAGGTTCAGCACATGACACTGGAAAATAAAAGTTTGTTTCGCACAAAAAAGAAGAAGTTTGTTTCCACCCAGTGAATAGGTCAGACACACCTCCAAAGCTGGCCAATGTACAAGTTTTCACACATGTATGTTATGCAAATGAGGCCAGTTTCACCATTTCACACACTTTGGTAAATCATAGAGCAAAGATTCTTATAGATATCAAAATGAACTGGCAAAAAAAAAAAATAACATGAAGCTAAAAATTCAGGCCAGCAATCAAATAAATACTACTGAAATTTATGATGATGCAATCAAAATAAGTCGCTACAGCAGGTCAGAGACCTCAACACCAAGATGTCACCAAAATGTGACTTCTCGTCACATTTTGCTCATTTGTGGGAAATCTAGATTACCAACTTTGAACTCATTTTGGTTCGGGTAGAGCAGGTTGATAATGCTGACTGTGATGAACACCTTCAATGTCGTCTTAAATATAGGCAAAAAGGTAAATATATGAAAGTTGATGTTTGTACGAGAGACTATGATACTTTGCGAATAAAGTCATAGCATAGGTTGTTGTGTTGTTTGGTTGCTTGATAGGCAATGATAGGTTGGTTAATGGGAAAGGGGGAAGTTTTGCACTCTTTTTTTACACCAAGACTGGTTGGGCAATTATCTATTATAAAAATTTCCAAGCCCCTCCCTCGTTTGTGTAGCCATATCTTTGAATTTGTTTGGCAAATTGAGACATCATGTTTGTAACAGCTGATCTGTTATCGCAATGTGTGTAAGTTTTCACTTAACTGAAATTCCTTGATCCTGCTCCGCTTGAATGATTGGCTTAGCCAGACCAGGTCTTAGCTCAGACCTGGCTCAACTCTTAATACCATGTTGGTGAAAACGGGCCACATGGTTTTGGAAAGAGGGGAACACTGCACATTGGAGTCTTAATCTGGGACCAATTTTTTAAAAGGTTGGCCTAAGTCTAATGATATTATCTAGTGATCATGTTAATACTTCAAATATTCTATGGAATGCTGTACATTCAACTGCAATGCTGTATCCTTTAAACAGCAGTGACAAACAAAAAAATTATAATAAAATATATGTATATATGGTTATTTTACTGGATAAGACCAACAGTAATAAAAATATATTTGTTGTATTTGTTGTAATTTGCCTTACTAGATAAGAATGATGCTGCTGGTTATGCAGTGTAAATCATCATCATACAATTATTTTACTTTAAACAGCCATTTATTCCATAGGCCTATAATAGTTAAGCATATTTTGAATAAAAACAAAAATACCTGCTGCCGCAAGTGCTACCCTCGGCCACAGATGCTGCTGTTTCAATTCCAAATTAATTATCAAGTTTTAAAAAATATGACCTCCAAGGTCACAGAAGTAGTTCAAGCTCATTCACGTCAGGAGGCATGGATTAGTACAAATGTAGTTATCTTATATACAAGCTATTCACAAATATGGGCACTGAGGTCACAGAAAAAGGTCAAGGTCACTCATGCCATAACTCCTTCAATGTTTTACTGTAATACACAATCCCCGTTAGTTTGGTTATCATGGGATCAACATTTAACTGGAGTTATCATGTACACTAGTTTTCACAAATATGGCTGCCAAGGTCAAAGAAATAGGTCAAGGTCACTCATGTCAGAATTCCTTCAAGGTCTTACAGCGATACACAATCCCTGTTAATTTGGTGATCCTAGGATCAGTACAAGTGGAGTTATGGTACACACAAGCTTTTCACAACTATGGCCGCCAAGGTCACAGAAATAGGTAAAGGTCAGTCATGTCAGCACTTCTTCAAGGTATTATGGTAATACACAATCCCTGTTAGTTTAGTGATTCTAGCATCAATACAACTGGAGTTATTGTGTACATACGTTTTTTTCAAGAGTATGGCCACCAAGGTCACACAAATAGGTCAAGGTCACTCATGTCAAAACTCCTTCAAGGTCTTACAGCGATACATAATCCCTGTTAATTTGGTGATCCTAGGATCAATACAAATTGAGTTATCTTGCAGACCAGGATGTTGGACAGACAGCTGGACAGCTAGAAAGACAGACGGACGCCGCTGGCCTCTGCAATACCCAGGCCGTGTGAACATGGCCGAGGGTAAAAATCTAAAGTACTACATTTGGCTTCTAAGGCAGGATGCCATTTGCTGCAGAAAAATGAGGGATGTCTACATGCGACAATTTTCAAAATGACACAGGCATCATCTGTCATTAGCAAATTCTCCACAAATGTGACAGAACACCCTCATTAAGCATTATGGCAGATTCTGTTTGAAAGCTTCTCAGATGTCCACAGTTTTCATTTTTGTGTATACTGTTTCTGTTTTATGCTGTTGACATTCATATCCCTCCATGTTACATAAGATTTGTTTGTGAGTTGTTTTTTTTTGGTTATTTTATCATAATATTGGCCATCCATTTGTCTGTTCTATCTATTTTCGTATATATGATTTGAAAGTGTTTTGGATTTGATTTCTTGTGCAACAATTTTGCAGGGGTGTTTCCCTTTTCGCTTCTCTTTTACTTGCATCTTGCAAAATATGAGTGATTATCAAGTTGTTATACAATGTACATATATATCTGTGCTTTCCATGTAAAAAAAATCAGTTTGTTCTTCTTCCTGGTAGGTGGCAGGAAAGTATGTAATTTGTAATGTTCATGTCTCTCCCTCTTCGCAGCCAAGAGAAAAACAAACTATTATTGAATCACTGTCAATGACGCAAGGGACACTAATTCAATGGAAAAGTATTCGGTTTGAATGTTTGCAGACATTTTGACTAGTGAATGTCTACTTACATGTTTTTGAAATCGTATAAGATGCGTGGTCTGCTTCAAATAGATACATGGTTGCAATGATCAGTGATCAGTGGTCAAAAGAATAGTATAATCGATTAGCGAATAGCCAAAAAATTGCATTTCATTCACCAGTGCTGAGCAGGAAAAAGATCCCTCACATGAGGTTAATTGTAACATTTTAAGGACTCCCAGTGACCCAGTCTCCCTATCCCTCTCTCTCATTAATCAAACTTTATGCACTCACATAATTTGGTAAAGAGGGTTGTTCTTCATATTTTTATGTCTATATAATATGCATTATATATTGTGGATATAGTGTCTGCTTCAAGAAATCTTTTGATGCACATGCTTGCCATCTATAAAGCATTCATTGACTTGAAAAAGTTTAATTAACCAGATCACCATGGATAATTGAAAACATGTTGATGAATTGTTTGCTATGGAATTAATTTATTCCTTGATTGAGTGCCTTGTTGATTGATTACGGGTCCTTCAACTGACGAGGTTTTAGATTCCGTGAACTTTTCCCATGCCATGGCACTCTTGAAAAGGAGGGAAAGTTGATTATCAGCTCACACAACTAAATAAATAATGACAGAATTACTGTGTTATTTTAATTTGAAATTTTGAATAGTGTCCTTAGTACTAAACAATAGTGAAGATAATTTTGCTTATCAAATGTGATAAGCAAAATGTCATCTTTCATTTGTACATGATCATCATTTATTGTTTTATCATTGTCGGCTAAAAGCCCTGGTGGCTTAAATGTTATTGTTTGATATTATCACCTCCGACTTTAAATAAAATTTTACTTACTTACTTACTTACTTACTTACTTACTTACTTACTTACTTACTTACTTACTTACTTACTTACTTACTTCAACTGAAATTTGATTTTTTAAATGTATAGGTTCTTGGTCTGACCAAGTTTGACTGAACAAAATTGGTGACCCTGGATTAATTTTCTTTCAAAACACTGTGATCTCTGTAAAAATACCATGCCAAGCATGTAAAGCATCAGCTGTTGAAATAAACATTGCTTAAAATGTAAATGATATACGTTAAATAAAATGATAGGAGTATCACTATCCATTGTGGCAGGATACTTAGGAATTTCAATTATATGCACTCATCAGAAAACAGATATTCACCTGAGCTTTCAAAAATGGGGTCTGCCATTTATACACACCTAATAGCTGTATAACTGTGGTCATTCACCTGCATTGATTGAGTTTTGCTCCGATTATAGGACGTTTCACCGCTGGGATGTTTCACCGCCGGCAGTAGTGGGACGTTTCACCGCTGGTTTATAACAATATTAGTCAAGTAATAATTATCTTGTATAAGCCTGATAAGCCATAAAATAGGCAAAATTCAACAAAAACACACAGAATATTGTCTGTGTTGCTACTCTTATCTATGATCATCTAATTTTTTGTTACTTTGACTTTGTGGCAAAAAGACTCAACATTTGTTGTGTCTCAATTCACAAGTTACAATGTAGCTAAAAGTATACAAACTAACAACGAAACATAACTAAATGGACGATGTGATTACCAGAATAAGGAAGGATAACAAAATTCACTAAAACAACCAACTAAGTGATCACTTTAATAACCAAATAGTGAAATTAACCAGCGGTGAAACGTCTCATACTGCCGACGGTGAAACGTCCCAGCGGTGAAACGTACGGCTACCGATGCTCCATGACTTGACTGACTACTTGACTAACTATGAAGTTTGGCCAACTAAAATAATGAATGGACATTGTAAATATGTAGAATATATATTAAATTATGCTTATTACATGGAAGGGCCTAGCTGGTGTGACCAATACATATCAAAACATTTACAGAAATATCATGTCTCAAAATGCAACCAACATCACTGAACATGTGGAGTTGGGGTTAGATTCATCCAATATTGACAATTTTGACACCATTAGAATCGTCTTTTCAAGGCAAATCCAACGGTACCAAATATGTTGGGGTACAAAAGTCGGCGGCGTCTAAATTGAGACATTACTGAATTGTTTTGATGACTTGACTTTGCAAAGCATTGACTGACCGCAACAGCTTTTCTTGACCGCGACCGCAATCTTTTGCTTGAGCGATATTACAGAACCAGGACAAATCAAGGCAGAGTAGACCCAAAGTTGCTTTGAAAAAGTATTTTTCTGTAGTAAAATGCCAATTACACCTAACTTCATAAGTTTAAATACCTGGCAGTCATGTGTAAGGCCATATATTATCAGTCCAGCCGAAATTTGTCAGCAAACACAATTTGTTGTTCCTCTCGTCCTCCATATTGGAATCCCAGAGAAATGCCGTGTCCTGATTGGCTGACCAAATTTTTTATTTATTTTTTAAATAAATGACTTCAAATTATGAAAACAGGAGTGTAAATAGTTTGTAGTAGGAATAAAGTTACTGTTTCAATGAGGAAATATTTAAAATCGGCAAATGAGAACCGCAAAAAAGAGTATTTGATTCTTCGGGTTTTTTCGTCAGAGGCTGAAGTTAGCCGACATCGCCAGTCAAGAAAAAATGGTGGACGGGGAAGGATGCGCGGGATGGGGAGGGTAATAAAATGGCTTGAATCAGAAGATATAGGCACTCCTATGTCCGGAATATAACACTGTCCCGTGGTTAGGGGCTAATAAAGGTCCAGGAGGAATTTGGTTGGTTAACTCGTCAGATTAAAAGAGAAATCATGGACGTTGTGATGTAACAGCCTGCCTGCGACCAAAACGACAATTGCAAGAAGCGATCAGCTACTGTTGTAGCTGATGCTTAAAAAAACCCTTTGTTTTTAATTTTATTTGTGGTTTTCTGGGTGAGCCAAATTAATTCTAAATAACGCTTTGTCCAGGAAAAACACAGAGGTCTTACAATGCATGGACAAATGAATTTAGTTTACGTAGCGCTATACAATGTATCCATGCAGCTGTCACTTCAGCATGACATTGTGTTCATACATATGATACATCATGAACAACAATGCATCAGTTACCACCTTGGTGATATAGGATCATACTACCAAACAGAACAGCCTCATTGCTCCACTTGTCAAACATGGTTGCCTTAAGCTGTGAGCAAATAATGGTGCGATACTGATGCCAACAGAACAGTCCTTAAGTAATTGGGTAGCCAACTGCAATGTCATGACAACCCAATGTTATCCCATAGAACAGGAGACAAACTAGGAGAAAGCCTTGCACAGACAATGTGTGTTCAGTAATCAAATAATATTACATCTGAATATTCAAATGTTAGGACAAGATGGTAAATTAGGAGATACTTCAAATAGAACATTTAAAAAAAAAGTTAATCATTGAATTTTCCAAACAAAGATATCTTTCAGAAAAACATATATAATTATGTCAAAGTCGTTTGATAAGTAAGTGAAACCAAGTCAATGCAATTGTAATGCTGGGGAGGTTAATTTACTTACGTATTTTAAACCATAGTTACTATGCAACTGTTGTAGAGCAAATAACTGGGCCATCATTAAATATCGCTGTTTATGACCCCATATATTTCGTCTTATCAAAATGAATATCTCTGCTTCCCAGGAGCAGTTTGGTTAGGATGTTTAGTTTTCCAGTGTTGTTTTTTTTTTTCAGTTCGAAAATTAATATTGAGAAGATATATATATGTATATTGCCAAAAAAGTCTTTCACAATTGAAGAAGAAAATAGTATCACAGAAAATTTTTAATGATTTATGTTGAAATTTCTTTTTCTTGGCAAAAGGCAATCCACTTGTCTGTTTGTTTTTTGTTCTGTTTTGTAAATGAAAGTAATGCAACATTATACAAATATTGACTGGTGATGAGGGCAACAGTTCAATCTGTTTGACCCGAGGGAGTGATAGTCACCTTCTGTTGCCGAGGCTGCAGGTTGAACTGTTTGAACTGTTGAACGAATACACCAGTCAATAATTGTTACCTCTTCCCAAGTGCAAGAACAAAAAAAATATTTTCGGAATTTTTTTTTATTTTAATTTTCTTATTTTGCACCTGAATCCAGCAAAGAAAAAAAAAAATTTTTTTTTTGAAAATTGTTTTTTTTTATATTTTTTTATTTATTTACGAAGTACTCAACTGTTGACTGGGCAACAGTTCCTGGGTCATCAGTCATTTCTGACTCATGTCATGTGACCTCACTTCAGCCAATCAGAGAAGAGCTTTCATCAGTGAGGTGTTATAAGTCACCATGGGGTCGGCATGCTATCTCAGTTTGTGTTCCTTTACCCCCATCTTTGTCAAACAGTAATGAAGTCCTTAGAGAACAAGGCAACAAGGATCAGAAAGGGCTGCCAGTAATCTTCCAGACACATTTGTTTCTCAACCGACTAGCCTGTTGGTTTTTTAACCTGTTTATTCTATCTAATAACTCAACGCCACCATCCTGATTATCTCTCAAGATGATGCATCAGGATAACCTTTTGGCAGAATGTCACAACTTGTTCTTTCATGTAAACAATACCTCAGGCAGGAGGAAATGTTTAACTCAGATGAATACGGTCCAGGGATCTCTTCAACAAATGATAAGTCCAAATGACTTTTATTAGATTAAGTAACATTATTTGAGGTCATACTTGGTTGGCGCAACTGTGCTGAGGAAACAAAGAAAACCAATTTCAAGTTAATTATCCTCATGTACAGTAGGATTGTAGGCACATAAATTCCAAATTAAGCATAATAGCCTAATTTTCACATTATACATTGCTTTGAAAGGTCCAGAAATAACTGTTAAAACATAATTGATTCTGAAAAGCAGAAGTATTTCACTGCTATATTGTCAAGAAGGATGTTATTCAAAATCTAATTTGTGTATAGATATTTTGCGCCCTTGTTTATCAACTGATTTGAAGCCTCATTCAACCAAGGCACCAAGGCCCTTATAATTACAGAAGCAGAGAGCGGTTAAGAAGAAGCAGACATTATTTAAAAGATCCCCATCCAGAACTAAAATTCAAGATTTTAAAAGTAATTGGAATCACATACAACTAATTGGCCTATATCTCTTACTGAATTTAAATGCACATGAAGGGATGCAGCTCTTAACAATAAGATTGAATCGATTGAAATAAAATTCTCGGCCAAGTAGAGATAATTATGCAACCTTTGTATTTTATGTCTAGTTTTGCTTACTCTGTAGCCACAAATTTTTGTCGCATCAATGCATTAGACCAGCTTCCTTACTTCCTTGCAAGTCATAAAATGAGCAGCAACATCATGGTTTGAAGTTAATGGGACCAAATTACCAGCTAACTGAGCTTTATAGGTGCTTAAGCTGCCTTGTTCTTAGGTTATAGTGGATGTTAAGGCAGATCAAAGCAGAAATGTAATCGCCCAAATGACCTTTATTGTGCTGACGTTTCATCCACAAACAATCTTCGCTACCTCCGTATGATATCGAAAAGCATAATGAAATGGCTTTCACCCAATAAATGGTATTCTCATCCATTGCTTGTCAACTACATAGGGCAGTGATAATGTCAAAAGTAATACGAAATAAAAACATTGCGAAGTCGGATAATTATAATGAATAATAACATCATTTTCTGAAAATAAGATTATTTCTGTTCTACATTGCCATATATTGTGTTGCAATCCTTGTAATATTCTATTCTAGCATTGCAATATATGTAAATTAACTACCAGATATGATGTCATTTTAAACTGGGTCAGATTCCTCAGCTTCTAGCCAATTTGAATCTGCCTGAACTGAGTATCACTGTTTCGACACAGTGTCACAGGAAGCATTTTATCAGGGATAGCCTCTGCTACCACACAACAAAAAGGTGAGCAGGATTAAATGTTGGCCTTTGGCATTGTGTTATTCTGTAACCAAGTCAGGTTATGCCAATACTCATCATTATGGATAGGGGATCAAGGTTGGGTACAATACAACCCATAATAAAGTACGACTACCCCAGCAGGAAGGAAGAATCAGCCGCTACTTCACCCTTTCACACCTTTTGGCTCCCGACAAATCCCTTCTTACATTATCCTACTTTAAACTACCTTTTAAAATTACATTTAATTCACATTCAGCCAATACCAATTCAATCTTCATCACCCCCATTGTGTTTGATCTCCCTGATATTGTTCCCCTTTCCTAATTGCAATTGCATTACCGTCTGTCTTTATAGAGTTCTTTTATGGGATAAGGTTATGGCGAGGTATAGTTGTAAGGAGATTTGGGGTTGAGACGAGAAAGGAGGGCAAAATAGGTAAACAGAGGACCTCTGACCGGAATTTTTTTTTTTAATTAATTTTAGTTTGTACTGTATGACCTGCACAGGCAAGCTTGCAGATAACTAAGTCTTGTTCAGAACCTTATGTCTAAAGCTCTGCCTTCGATTCATTTCTCCTTGCATATTTCAGAGTTCCATATAATTTTATTAGTATCAGTAGTACTGAGCGATGACAGGTGACTTAGTGGTATGTGATGCATAGCTAGAAAAAATATCTGGGAGACAATTCTTTCTCATATTTGTGCACCCATGTACAGGGTGGTCAAGAAAAAACTTTACAGTCTTCGTCTCATGAGCCACAACTCAGTGAGTTCTTATCCAATCAGTCTCATTCTTACAAGAAGTTCAGGTAGGGATCTCAGTATTATGTTTCTACTCTTGGATCTAATTTTGATAAGGCGTTACGACAGGAGGCACATTTTGAAAAACTGTGGTGGCTTTCAATTTCTATCAACCTTCTTCTCTTTCAAGCTCCCCACAGGATTGAGTTTCAATCGAAGAGAGCTGAAATCCTTGGACCACACTCCTCTCAAGAACTCTAGGTTACTGTAAGAATATGAAAGCAATGGTACAATATTTGAATTGATGCCAATGCCTTGCATTCGAGACAGCAAAATGTGTGAAAATAGCCTTTTTTTATTTCTGCAAAGGGCCATTCCATGCCAAATGGACCAATGTCTCCCACATCATGGCTTCAGATTTTAATGAAATTATTAGACAAGCTACATGTACATGTTAAATGAAGCCGTGCAAAATATTTTCCCTGTATTCCTAGTATTTTGAATTTGACAGCATTTTCAAAATTAAGGTCTGCAAACTAAAATTTCTATTTTCCGCTTGTCAAGTCATTTCAAAAAGCTGCTGAAGCCACGTTTTTCAAGATATTGTGATAAAATTTACACAGATCAAGCTCAGATATATAAGATGCTGCTGGCCAAAGCTAATACAGATGATGCTTTCCATCTGTTCGCACCAGCCTGTTAAATTCGGTTCATTTTTGCGAAATTTGGGTAAATTGTGGGTTTTTGGAATTTTTTCACTCAGAAACCAAGCTTTCAATAAACCTGAAACTTTGCATGAATTGAGGCAGTATCGAGTGCTAATGGTATGAATTTATTCATATTTCTAACTCCAATACTTTTTATGCACATGAAGAAAATCTCAGGACGATTCCTAAAATTGACTAATTTCAAGTGCAAAAATGGCCATGTGGGACAGGTGATAGAAACTTGAAATTTATTTTTTAAGCAGTCCATGTATTCATCTTGTATTCCAGAAAAAATGGTACAGGTGCAATTTTTAATTTTCTAGAATTGAATTTTAGAAATTCGGAGAAAAGCCTTATTTATGCTATATATCGTATTCCGGAGCCTTCCAAGACCAGGTGGAACCTTAGATAAAGAGCTGAATTTATTTCTGAAAGTACCTCAGATGGATGAATTTTAAAATTCCAAACTTTAAAGAGGTATTGGTTTCTCACAAAAGGAAACAGTAAAAAAAAATTATGTTGAGTGAATTTTTGCAAATAATTTCAAAATTGACAATATTATGGGACTGTTGTAACAAATTTTGTAAATTAGATTAGTTGATACAGTTGCCTTTTAATGGTGTTAAATATGAGAAGGTATCATCGATTATCAATATTTTTAAAAATATATCACAATATGATGAAAAATACGTAAAATTCATGTGCAGTGACATAATTTCAGTTTTGGAAATAACATCTAGTGACAGATGACCAGAATTTAGCAAATGTGGCTTTTTAATTATTAAGTATGTGGGTATTATATACCCCAGGGACCACATGATGGGTACAAAGTAATGCATTCCATTGTTGTCTGGGAATCTGACATGATTTCACACGAAAAGAACTGGACAAAAAAAAAATCCTGGTGATTCTAAATAAAGCTGATTTGTAATGTTCAGAAGGCAATTTGAGGCACCTTAAAAAAGATTTGCACTTTATTTTGAATTTCACCTGCTCTTGGAAGGCTCCTACATGGTGTAAATAAGGCTTTTCTCCAAATTTCTAAAAATTAATTCCAGAAAAATTAAAAATAACACCTCCACCATTTTTGCAGAAATACAAGATGATCCCATAAACTGCTTAAAAAATAAATTTCAAGTTTCTATCACCTGTCCCACATGGCCATTTTTGCACTTGAAATTAGTCAATTTTAGGAATCGTCCTGAGATTTTCTTCATGTGCATAATAAGTATTGGTGTTAGAAATATGAATAAATTCGTACCATTAGCACTCGATACTGCCTCAATTCATGCAAAGTTTCAGGTTTATTGAAAGCTTGGTTTCTGAGTGAAAAAATTCCAAAAACCCACAATTTACCCAAATTTAGCAAAGATGAACCAATTTTAACAGGCTGGTGCGAACAGATGGAAAGCACCATCTACATTATATTAAGCGTATATTATGCTCTACATCTCACCATGATATATAAGTAGTTTTGTGGTGATATCTTGAAAAATGAACCTTCAGCAGCCTTTTTCAAATATATCAAAGGATGAAAAATCAATTTTATGTTGAAAGCCGAACATTTTCAAAATGCTGTCAAAAGCAAAATGTGGGGAACATGTCCAAAATATTTCGCATGTGCTCATTAACATATACATGTATATCAGGTTAAAATTTCATCAAAATCGGAAAACATGATGTGGGAAAATTTCTTGATTTTGGTCCATTTGGCATGGAATGGCCCAAAACCAAAGCTCAAGTTCACACAACATGGTCCAGGGGAACATACTACAGATAACATATTGCCATGACTATCCTCTTTACATTAGAAGAGGTTTGATAGTAATTAGAGACAAATTGATAGAATTATGCCACGGAAAGTGTGTAAAGTTTTTTCTTGACCACCCTGTATACAGTCTCTTTTCCTTTCCTCCTGTCAAAATAATGAGCGATTGTGCAGAGTCATGCACCCGAAGTTTACTTATGCACTGTTTCCTTTTCCTGATGTGACAAGGCATTTGAGCCAATAAACCTTACTTGGAATACAACTCACTAAATGTTGCTGTGCTTTGTGGACCAAATTTCCTCGACTATCAAGCCTTAATGCTATGTAGAAATTATGAAGTCAATTGTGGACTTTATCACATCAAAAACTGGGATGGTCATGCATTAATTTTCAAAATAATATAGACAGTCTGGCAATCATTAAGATTTCCAGGAATCATGTGTCATTACCGAATTCTCCACTAATGAAGGAGAACAATCTCATTGAGCGTAATGGGAAAATTCCATTTGAAAGCTTCTCAGATTATCAAAGTTTTCATTTCCTGGGGCAATAAATCTGCTTATATGCTGCCAATGGTCATTTATGATATCAACTAAAGGAATGATTCCCTCATATACAGAAGTTACAAAATTTGAAGTATCATGAGGTGATATTTGTCACTCTGATGACCAGTATAATATCTGTGAAAATTTTCTGTGATCTTGAGCGTCCTAAAAGTCTACAGATGAGGCTAGACATCAAAGCTTTGGTGAAGTCTTGAAAAGGGAATTAAGTGCAAATCCATTACTAAAATAAAAGCAAAATTATCCACTATATCACATTTTAATGACACTTTCATAGGATGTAATCAAGAAGAGACAAGTTAACGAGTACTTCCAAAGCAATAACACATTTTAAATAAAGAAAAATGTATGCCTCAGTCATTCATGTCAAGTTGCTTCAGCTGAACAGTCAGGGGAAAAGCTGGATTCCCAGTAATGGCAAAGCATTACCAGATCATCGGGAATGGTAGAAATCTAACAATTCCCAATCAGAGGGTAATGATTGCCAGCATTCTGCTGCTGCTGGTAATGACAGAACTCGCATTTTTACCATTTTTCAACTTTCAAAGTCCATTTTGAAACACTTCTAATTGTCGTATCAAAATGATTTTTTTACTCAAAGATGCGTAAAATTCTCCTCTTTCATCATGAATTTTTTCAACAAAAGCGCTCGTGGGGAAAAAAATGCGCTCGTAAGAGTCTAAAACAACTCTGATTCAACTTGTGTGTGAAATGCCAGCATTACCCTTTGGTCGGGAATTGTAGAATCCTCACCCCATCTGACCTCATTGTGGCCCCACTATTAGTTCCAAGGAAATCACCAGAGGACAGAGGGATGCAGTCCTCTGTTATCTGATACCCCCCCCCCTTCAAGTTTACCCAGTATGTTCGGAAGTGTGTACAACAGATTATCCCATGTCTAGCAAACTTTTCTCCCTGATACTGAGGTTTTCCCTGGTAAATACTAAATAAGAGAGGGAAATATGTGGGTATCGAGAGGGACAAATATCAGTACACCCAATCAGAGCTCTTCAATAAATTAGCTAAGAGGGCTATACTAATTTATTCATTAGATGGCAGGGATATACTGAAACTGGCAAATCAGAAAACAGCATTGCCTCATTTGCATACCACAATCAACAAAAAGACGTTGTACATGACCCTCTGTATACCATGCTTATTAACATAACAAACCAGCATCTTTTTTGATTGTTATGATTTAAAGCAATTAAGTACAACCAATTAAGATTATTGATTTTTTTGTAGCACAACTGCATTCACATTAAGTGTTTCAAACTGTTTTACATTGATATAAAATAAAATTATTTTAAAAAAAAAGACATGGGATAAAAAGGTTACATCATGGGTGGGGGCAGTATATCCCTGTATAGTCACCCTCGACCCAGTATATCCCTCGACCCTTCGGGTCTCGGGATATACTGTGTCTCAGGTGACTATACTAGGGATATACTGCCCCCACCCATGATATAACCTCATATTATCCCATGTCTAGCCAACTTTTGTCCCTCATACTGAGCTTTTCCCTGGTAAATACAGATTGAGAGAGGGAAATACAACAGAAAGAAACAGGGATATATTTAGTTCAACCAATCAAATTCCTTTGGCTAATTAGCCAGCAGGGCTATACTGAAAGATAATGAGATCAACAGGGATATACTGGAACTGACCAATCAAAAGACAACAGTGCCCCTATATATCATGCTTATTAGCATGTAGACACCAGCATATTTGCTGATTGTTGTGATTTAAGGCAATTAAGTGCTGCCAATTAAGAGTATTGATTTTTTTTGTAGCACAGCTGCATTCACAATGAGTGCTTCAAACTGTTTATATTGATATAAAATAAAAGTATTAAAAAAAAAGGCATGGGATAAAAAGGTTATACCATGGGTTGCGGCAGTATATCCCTGGTATAGTCACCCTCGACCCCGTATTAGGGTGGGGTGATAATCAATGGAAAAAGAAATAATTAAAAATTCCAGAGTCCCACCACCCTAACTTTGTTATGGTGGAAAATACGAGTTCAATGATGTATTATATGTCCATATATCTTTATTTTTGATGCCTCCCAAGACCAGGGCCGGATTAACCCTTGATGGTGCCCTAAGCTGCCGGCCGAGTTGGTGCCCCCGCTCCCCCTCCCCTACCCAAGTTACAGTGCAAATTACCAGATGAGATTTTATATTTTCGAGGTTGGGAGGCACCTTGAGGGTGGGGCATTTTTTTTCATGTTTTATTTAGTCATTTAAACGCTTTGTTTTTGGAGGGCTCAGGGGTGGGGGCACCCTGAGAGGTGAGCCCCCTGAGGGTGGGGCCCCCTGAGGAGTGGGGCCCCATGAGGGGTGGGGACACCCTGAGGGTGGGGACACCCTGAGGGGTGGGGACACCCTGAGGGGTGGGGACACCCTGAGAGTTGAGGGCAATTTTTATCATATTTTATTTCAGTCATTTTCAAGAAATATTTTTTGGAGGGCTCAGGGTGGGGGCACCCTGAGGGTTGGGGCTCCACTGATGAGTGCCCCCCCTGCCCCCTGATGAGAAGGGCCTCCTGAGTGTTTTTATTTCTGTTATTTTAATGAATTTTTTTGGAGGGCTCGGTGTGGGGCTCCCTTTAGGGGGGGGGCACCCTTGAGGGGGGCACCCTCAGGGGTGGCGGCAATTTTTTTTCATGTTTCATTTCAGTCATTATAATGTTGTTATTTTTTATGAGGGCTCATGGTGCCCCCTGCTAGCATGGTGCCCTAAGCTGCAGCTTTTTCAGCCTATTTAGTAATCCGGCCCTGCCCAAGACCGATTGAAGCTTTTCACCTTATTGATGAATTTTAGCATTAGCGCTAAGTCGCGAAAAGCCATATTTTTCTTAATATTTGATTGAGAATCATGGCAAGCCCATCATTGTATACTTGTCATAAAAAGAGCTTCAATTTGAATACCGACAACATGGGTTTGTGACCAGTATTGCATTGCCTGACCAAGTATATTACCTTTTTATCATTACAAATCAAATTATTTCTTGTCACTGTCCATGAAGATTTGTTGAGGCCTGATTGTTTTAATTAACTGAGCTGATTAGGCCTAAGTTGTTTTACAAATTATCTATAGTTTAGGAAAAAAACACATCTGAAGCATTCTATGGCAGAAAATGGTATCCATAGAGTAGCATACAATTATTTTTAGTTTGCTAATTCCTAAATTTGAGGCTACCTAATTCTCAAGTGAGTACAAGGCTAAGTTATAATGATATGTATTCTGGACCAGAAACCAATTATATCATTTGGAAAGTCTTAGCATATCTTTTCTCATTGATCATGTTGATATATACACACAGGAACATCATTACATTGCCAAAATTGCATCACAGCAAAATCATCGGTAAAGATTTGTCTTCAGACTGCATAATTTATTTGAGTCACTGCCATTGGCTGAGGCCACTTGAGTGCATGGGCTATATACTCAACAAGAAATAAATGTATTTCAAAGCCAATTAAAAGGTCCCTTAGGGCTTAGGCTGTTTTAATCCAATCAAATACTGGTAAAACGTGATATACTCAGGCTCCTCAGCCACTCAAGTTTTGCTTGAATCAGTCCAATTGACTTTTGCTGTGATGTGCCATGACACTCTCTCAATTGTCACAACTGCATTTTAGACATATGACCTTAAACTACATTTCCAAGAAATTTAGTAGAGACAAATACATGTGTCTTGACTATGTTTTTTTTTAGTTTTGTGTAATAAGAAAATCATTATTATCATGCCAAACAGTGTGCAATTGTAAAATATCAATGATAAAATCTGGAAGACAAGTTAACATAATTATACTGGAGAACTGCAAACATGCAAGAGTCTTGTGTCATATTGTGTGTCATTGTGTGTGCCTAATTTTACTGCTACTAATATTACGGACAACTTGCCTGACACCAAGAGGCTTCAATTGCCCAATTACAATATATGTTGGACTCCATGCTATCCAATATTTGTAGGCCTATGATATTTATGTTACTTCTGTAAACCTTATTCGTGACAATGGAATCCCAAGTGACATTATCAATCTTTGCAGATTGGCGGTCCACACACTTTCAAAATTTACTTTCAACTTGGTCTTGTGAAGTTGTGCCATAAAACCCTACATTGTGACTAGAGAATCTCTGCAATTATCTTGCGACATTCAAGATACATTTGACATCTTGTGTCATCATAAGCATCTAATTTCACTGTGACAAAAACCCAACTAACATCTGTTGTGTTTCTTTGTCTGAAGTTGTACGCTCTATATTGGACTGCTTGCCATCCATTATTTGTGTAATATTTAGGTTTACTTCTTTCAGTATCTGCAATAGACATTGCCAGTGTCTTTGAAATCCCCAATAACATCCGTTTGACTCGACTTACATGTAGCTTTGCATTTTTAAAATGAGGCCTTGCTGAAATGATTCCATCTGATACAGGTACATTTTCATATATCTTTAGCTCTGTTTAATTAATATATAGGTTTAATTAATATTCTGGGTGTCATCCTTGGGCATCCATGCGTCGGAATGTTTCTATGAGACATTTTGCTTCATGTGATGGATACCTTCATATCACTTTTCAAGGTGCGATTTTTATAGAAATTTATGGTTCTCAAAACCAGTTTTGATGGCATTACAACAGAAATGGGAAGCTGCTACATTTAAATCTTATATAAGTAAGCCTCCATTAACTTATACTGGTTGGTGGCCCATTTCTACCCTGACAGGCCTGAACTGGTACGAAGTCATGAGAAAAGCCTCAATCCTTGTTTCAAAATTATGAATCCCACGGCTTAAAATGCCTTAAAACATAGCTTGTTGGTATTCATTTTGAAGCTCTTGGCCAGGGCTTTCCAACGGATCCATCAACTTTGATGTATCTGTAATATTGACTGAGTTACAGAGAACCGCGGATTATTCGAATGACCGAAAACCATGGATTTCTGTATAATTTTCAATGTAGCTTGGGAGGCATCAATAATGAAGGTACACCCTTGTGTCATACGTCGTTGAACTTGTATTTTCCACCATAACAAAGTTAGGATGGTGGGCCATTGAAAATCTGACATTGATGATTATCACCCCACCCTACCCGTATATCCCTCGACCCTTCGGGTCTCGGGATATACTGGATCTTGGGTGACTATACCAGGGATATACTGCCTCCACCCATGGTATAACCTCATATGCACCCTTCCCCCCCCCAGATCCTCATAACTCAGGGCTTTGAATGAACTCAAGTTCTGTGGTAGGAGAATGCCCCCCCCTTCCTCTTAGTTTCAGTCCAGAATGGTCAATAGTAAACTTTAACTTCACAATGTCATACTCCAAGAAAATAGGGAAGGGCCTGGGAGAAAGGGGGAACACCACAGGAAAGGAGGATATGGGGCCAATGATATTTATCATATTAAATTCATATTATTTGAAATTTGGAGATGGTATGATTTATGATTTACTGTAAATCTGTGTACAGCATCTCACTTTGTAAATCAGTTAATTAATCTTTGAATCAATCAATCAATCAATCAATCAATCAATACATCTATCTATCTATCTATCTATCTATCATCTATCTATCTATCTATCTATCTATCTATCTATCTATATCTATATCTATCTCTATCTATCTATCTATCTATCTATCTGAAATATTGATTGACAATCAATCAATCAATCTGTCAATCTAATAATCTAATAATATAGACCTATCTATCTATCAATCTTTCAATCTATCTCTTAGTAATTAATCTCAGTAGCCCAGCTCTATTTTCTAAGCTCTCCTTTTCTTTTCCAACCTGCTTCCCTCACTCAGGGAAAGTAACTTGATTCTCAGAGTGGCTGCCCTGGGCTGCTGCTTCTCAGCTGAGGCCTCACTCATGCAGATATGCTGGACATCGTTGTTGGCTCAGTGCCAATTGCGAGTTCAAACATCTATCATAATGGGCTCCACAATCTGAGTTGGGCTATGTCATTTATAGCAAAATTAAAAACCTTTGTGAAGGCCTATTACCTGCAGTGACGAAGTAACACAATAACATTAAGATATATATAGTCATATACTTTTAAAATGTTAGGATAATTACAATAACTTTTAAGGTAGATTTACCAGTGAAATACTATTAGATAGTACATTAATTTTGTACATTAATTTTGGCCGTCTGTAAAAAGGTCATAAGTGATTATTTTGACATATCTTCATGGATACTGATATTTTTATAATATGACCCTATCTACATTTCTATTTTTCGAATAGGCAAAACTCTTATGCTTAACACTGTAGTTTAGTGCTGAGGCAACTTCTGGAGAATTCACAAATGGTTTTTGGCTTTTTTCTCAAAACTATTTTGCACTTATTTGCTGATGGGAAATATCAATCAATCAATCAATCAATCAATCTATCTATCAACCTATCAATCAACCGATCTATCTATCTATCTATCTATCTATCTATCTATCCTTTTCTTTCTCTTTTGCGATTTTCTCTTTACTATTTTTTCTTTTCTTTTTTCATTTCTCTGCTTTCTTTCTTTTCTTTCTCTTCTTTCTTTTCTTTTTCTTTCTTTTCTTTCTTCTCTTTCTTTGCTCCTCAACCTTTCTTTTCTTTTTTTCTTTCTTTACATAAGTATGTTTTTTCTTTATTTGCCTCTTTATTTCTTCATTAATTCAGTTTCAATTTGTTTGATTTTGTATATATATAAACAAGATCTTTGTAGTTTCAATCAAGATTCAGCATACTAAATATGTAATTTTTTTCCTGTCTAGGATGCACCCCATTCTGATATTGTACATTATAAATTGATAAGATACTCATGTTCCCTGCCATGCAGCTTGGTTGAATTAAGTGATAAGGGGTATTCAGTTTTAGTGCATTTGTAGTGTGTGGTGTGCTATAGTCAACATCCGTGTTTTAGAATGACCTGCATATACCTGTTTCAATTTATTAGCCTAATCATTAAGTAAATCAATTAATCCTGTTGTATATTTATACACAGACATATTTCATATCAATCAATCAATCAACTAGGCCTAATCAATCAATCAGTCTATTTGTGTTTTTCCAAAAACTTGTTTAAAAAAATTCCCCAGACTTTTTTGTAATATTTTTTTTTACTTAAACCTCCTTTCAACTAATTTTGTTTGTCCAATTTCAGAAAAAGGTTTCAACCACTTTTACCCCCAAAATTGCTGATGCAAATGTTTCCCCCAATATGTTTTATTACCACTCTTCCCCAATATTCGTTTTTTCTCAATATATAATAACATTTCCTTCCAAAAGGCAAATTTTACATAAAAATTCGAAAAAGAAAATAATAAAGGAAGAAAGAAGAATTATGAAGATGAAGGAAGAAAATGAAAATGAAGAAAGTGAAACAGATGAAGAAAGAAGAAGAAAGAAATGAAAGAAAAGAGAAAGAAATGAAAGAAAGAAGGAAGAAGGGAAGGAAGGAAGGGAGAAGGAAGAAAGAGGAAGAAAGAAGGGAGGATGAAAGGAAAAAAGGAAAGAAGCAAGAAAGGAAAGAAGGAAGAGAGCACGCCTCCCATGCAGTGGCCTTGACAAAAAATATAGGGATTTTATAGGAAGTTTTCAGTGAAGTTTTAAGGGTTTTATATGGATTCGGTAGTCAAAATATAGGCCAAACTTTTAGCAGCATGAATTTTAATATTTCTATGTTTTTGATTTAAGATATGTTAATTGACTACCGTATGGTGCCCTATTTTCGTCAGTTCGTCTCTTTAAAATGTTATCAATGCTATACCATCACTATGACAAGTTGGGTATTCACTTCTAATTAACAAGAATACTTTTTTGCAAAGTTTTTCAAAAGAAGAGATGGCAGGCACCACTTTGCAATTGTTTTGAGAGCAATTATCCATTGCAAAGTCACTATGACGATATTAGGACCCCAGGGACCTATTATCATCAGCTAGGGTGTCCTAATTCCGTCAGATTTCAAAATGACAAGTAAATTAACAAGCAGTCCAACATAAATTTTGTATTTCAAAAAAAAAATTTGATTACTTAATTTGTCCCTCATTTCAAGACTTGTGTTGTTTTCACTTTTTTCTAAGTGCAACAAAGGCATGAAGATGGGTCTAAAAAATCAGAGGAAGCTTGGCCAGCTCAGGACAATTTTGTCTAAAAATTACAAAAATATTGTGTTTTTGACTACTCCAAGTTTAATAAGCTATTGTAGAGTTATCAATGGGGCCATTAACGATGTATATGGGTAAATGTGTGCAACAATGATTTTACTTCAAGAATCATGACTTTTTTCCCCACCAATTCAAAATTTCTTTAAATTAGGGTACATTGCTTAAAAGTGACGATAATAGGACCCTGACGAAATAGGGCACCATACGGTATTGATTGATGGATTAAGTGATGATTGACTAATAAAAGACACATTACAGGAGATCGCGTTGAATTAGACTTGTGAAGCACCAACACTGAGCATTTTGGCTCTACGTGACGTATGGTAGAAAGCTACTCATGTATAACAAATATTCATTCAATTTCTTGTGTATATTATGAGTATAGATGCTGGGAAGTAAACAGCATTTAGAACTGTCGGTTTGTCCAGTTCTTATCAGTGTATTTTCTATTTTGCATTATTACAAAATTATAAACAAACCATAGCTGTGAGAAATCGTACATGACAAATTTGGAATAATTTGTGTAATTCCCTGTCAATCATCGTGATCATGTTGTGTGCATTATTTGATTGGTCAAAAATCATTGGTGGGCAGTGGCCACTTGCAGTCCATCTTGACTTAGACCTCACTTCAGCATACCAGACCGCATTTTGTATTCAATAAGTTCTGCATATTCTTGATTATAAATATATCGCCCATAGTCTAATTGTATTGATCAATTATTCATAAGTAGATAGATAGGATAGATAGATAGATAGATAGATAGATAGATAGATAGATAGATAAAAATTCTATCTGGGCCCTATCTACAGAAAGATAAAATAGATAAATAGAAAAAATTTTAAAAAATCTATCTATATGTCTATCGATTAGTCTATGTATCTGTCTATCTATCTATCTATCTATCTATCTATCTATCTATCTATCTATCTATCTATCTATCTATCTATCTATCTATCCATCTATCCATCTTTCTATCTATCTATCTGTCTATCTATCTCTGTGTATTTAGGCAATGTTTTCAAACATAATACATTGTATGCGTACTGGACTTGTCAAATGTCGGTCAGTTGAATCACTTCACAAAACTATAGGCAGTAATCAGAGTGATATGATCGACAGCTTTTTGTATTTCCCTGTTTATGTTTGTTTTTGACATATTTCATGGTCAGCTCTCTCTCTATTTTCGTTGTTGGTAATCGTTCATGCCTCAGCAGGCCTAATTTGAGTCATTTCATATCTACCACACGTCATTCGTGCACCATACATCACGATCTTAAATACATTTTTCTTAACAAATCACCTAAGAGTTATTTCTAAGTATTTAGGTTTTGCAGGATCATTCCCTTACACAATGCCCACCAATTGCTATGCGCATATTTAACTGATTAGTTCGTGGACAGTCACCAAAAACTATCAAAGTGCAATTTCACCAGTTTTCAATCTCCACAAGTCAACTTCAACGCGAATTCCTGTAAGGAGTTCAATATGGGGATATTAAAATTGCAACTTTTAGGATGTTTTTTTTTAAACTTCAATATACATGTAGTGACTCTGATATTGATTGATTGATTGCATTGTGTTTTATAGTATACACTCGCAGTCATTCACCAAAATGCAGGCAGGCACAGATATAGATATATTTATTTTATCTTGTTGCGTATGTACAAACATTTTAGATGATTTTAATAACAAACATTGAACAAAGTACACAGGATTTGTGGTGAACCTTCCGCAGTGATACAACATGGGTAACATTGTCCAAAGTTCTCAAGCTACATCAATTTCCAGTACTGGTGACTGCCCTGCAATGAGACGATGTGTGATGGGAAGACTGAGAGTCTGGCACATGTCCAGTGCAATTCATTCCAATGTCTAGGGTCTCTCAGTTGCCCCAGCTAAGAGGTCAGGATACCACTATGCTAGAGCGATGCTGATTGGCCTAAATCAGTCACATGACGACATCATAAAAACTCATATTGCATGGTTTGGGTGCAATATGAGATTTTTTTGCAATTTTTTTTTTCAGATTTCTTCATATTGCATGGTAAGAGTGCAATATGAGTTTTTATAAAATAAAATAAAAATTTCCAAAAAATTTTTTTTTTCATTTTTGTTTTTTCACTGAAAAAATAAAAATAAATTTCCGAAATTTTTTTTTTTTTGCGAATGGAACATAATATTGGAAGCATAGTGGTCATGTAATAAAACAAATACGGCACTTATTATCGTGCAATATGAAAATTTATTTGCACTCGTAAATTCATATTGAACTCGGGCTGCGCCCTCGTTCAATATGAATTTCCTCGTGCAAATAAATTTTCATATTGCACTCATATCATGCCGTATTTGTATAATAACTATTAGGCCACAGGAAACTCTCTCATGATAGTCTGATTGATTGATTGAGTGGTTGACTGGTTGGTCAGATTGATTGAGCAGGCAGACCTGAGGAGATAGATAGATAAATAGATAGATAGATAGATAGATAGATAGATAGATGGATAGATGGATAGATGGATAGATGGATTGATGGATAGATAGATAGATAGATAGATAGATAGATAGATAGATAGATAGATAGATAGATAGATAGATAGATAGATAGATAGATAGATAAATAGTGAGGGAATGGAAGGGCAAGCATGTTTTCAAAACTCTGTTGTCCAATTAATAACTTGTTGATAGAAGAACAACCCTTCTATCCATTTCTAGGCATGTCTACCCCGTGATTTCAGAGTCTTATCTCATAAGCATTTTTCTGGTTTGCTCTTTGCCCTTTTATTGCTATTTTAATGTCTCCGGTGATGGAGCTCTAGACGTGGGTTTGCTACTGTTTGTGGTTTTGTTAAAGCATTCCCCAAATTTCGTTGGTTTCTTCATAAGTTTATGACGTTGCATTCAAGTTCTCGGTCAGATGAGAATAATCCAAAAACAATGTGTTTTTTGAAGTTAACAAAATGATAAGGGTCCTCGAATCAAATCCAACTCCAGCCAGATCACTTTGACCTATGGGCAGCAGTTTCTATAATCTGATAATAATTGATTTCATTGCTGTGTCTCCTGCCTGTCATAATGTTTAGCTTGAACAATATTATAACAAATGCAGGACATAAACCCCCAATCATCTATCCAGAAGGATAGCTTATGGGGTACTGATGATATATACTATTAGATAGATAGATAGATAGATAGATAGATAGATAGATAGATAAATATATAGATAAATATATAGATAAATATATAGATAGATAGATAGATAGATAGATAGATAGATAGATAGATAGATGGACAGATAGACAGATAGACAGATAGACAGATAGACAGATTAGATTAGATTAGATTAGATTCATTTATTGGTCACATGGTGAAATTTGTTATGTTGATACATCACAGAAAAAGAATTACATTCAATTGAAAAGTCAGTGTTGGGTAAAAAAGAAAAATAATAATATTTAAAATACAGTCATGTGGCATTAATAATCAAATATTTAAGAGTCTGATGGATGTTGGCACAAAAGAGAGTCTGAAACGCTCTGTTCTGCAGTATGCGGATCTGTACCGCCGCCCACTTGGCATCAGTGAGTATTCATTATGTAATGGATGGTCTGGATCTCTGAGTATTTTATCTGTCTGTTTAATGACCCGTTTTTTGTACTCTTCTGAACTGTCAACCAGGAAGTAGTCTTTCCCAATAAGTCGGTGGCATGTTTTTCTAGGTTTATCCAATTCTTGTTTGAGGTAGTTGGAAATTATTCCATAGAATGCAGTGCAGACATAGTTGGTAATTGATGGGATGGTGCTGTTGTAGAAGAGTGTAATAATACCAGGATCTACACGTAATTTTATCATACAGCGTACGAAGTACAACCGCTTGTTGACTTTTTTCATGGTTGCTCTGATGTGTTCTGCGAAGGAGAGTCTATTGTCAATCAGTATTCCCAGGTATTTGTAACTGTTCACAACTTCAACCTGCTTGTCTTTTAGACTTACAGGATTGGTAAATGATGACAGTCTCCTAAAATCCCAGCACATTTCCTTGGTTTTGGTGGCATTGAGGTTCAGATAATTACTATCACACCAACTGGCCACCCTAGAAACACACTGAAGGTACTCTGAATCATCTCCGCCACTCAGAAAGCCCACAACTACAGTGTCATCAGCATATTTGATGATGCATGATTTGTCATTGTTACATGCCAAGTCGTTAGTATAGAGTACAAAGAGAATAGGAGACAACACGCATCCCTGTGGTGCTCCTGTATGTAGAATAATCTCGCTGGAGGACTCAAGGTTTGTTTTGACTATTTGTGGCCTATGTGTCAGAAAGTCCAATATCCAAAGTTGGAGGAAATTTGGAACATTCATTTTGCACAGTTTGTCTATTAAAATGTGAGGTTGCATCGTATTAAATGCAGAGCTGTAATCAATTAGCAACGCTCTCACATAATTTGATGACTTAGTATCGAGATGTTTTGTAATCCTATGAATAAGGTAGATAATAGCATCGTCCGTTGATCTTTTATTGACATAGGCGAACTGCAGTGGGTCTAAATGATTGGTCACATATGGCATGAGTTTGGATCGTACTATTTTTTCCAAACATTTGGAGAGGACAGATGTAAGTGTCACTGGACGGAAGTCATTCATTTCTTTTGGCAGGTCTTTCTTTGGGACTGGCACAATCTCCCCAGCTTTCCATGTAGCAGGAAACGAACATGTTTCAAGGGATTTCTTAAAGATGTGATGAATGATGAATAACAGGCCGTCTTTGCAACCTTTGATGACATTGCCTGGGATTTTATCTGGACCCTGGGCCTTATGTGTCTTGATTTTTGACAGCTCAGTTCTCACTTGATCTAGGGAGAGGTCTACATCGACCATCAACCCATTTCGGAGCTGTTCTTTCAGTTGCTCATGTTCTCTTTGAAAGTTCTTATCATCGAAGCGAGCGTAAAATTTATTTATAGACAGATAGATAGATAGATAGATAGATTGATAGATAGATGGTGTGACGGGAGTTGCTCAGTTGTAGCACTCAGGTCATCCAATGATGTCCCAAGTTCCAAATTCAGCTCTGGCCTGGTCACCTATAAAACTATGTTAGACAGCAGTTTCAACCGTCATTTGCCTCATTACTGCATCCTCACCCTGTCCTAATTGATCTACCGAGTGCATAAAGATAGGATGTTAAGCCCCAGTCACCCATCCATCCTGAAGCATGCATATATTAATAAATTGATGGATAGGTAGATATTGTAGTAACTCCATATCTTTAGATCACATTCTTGTTTGATGAGGGGAGAGGGGGTGTTACTCTACTTGCCCCTCCCATTCGCCACCTCCTACATGCCCCTTATCTTTACACCATTGGTTTCAAAAGAAATATTCAATGACTGCAACTTTAAGAAAAGAATTAAATTACCAGGTATGTGATGAACCTCACAGACTATACTGTAAAATTAATCTTTTGTATGCCAAAGATGTATCAGCATGTATGCATAAATAAATAGCAACAGCTTTCTTCATGATGGTAGAATGTAAGTTATAGTTTTACTTTTAATATAAAATGTACCTCTATCAGAGTACAATGTAGTAAACATACATTTAGTACTTGGGAATTTTAAAAATCCAGATGTGACTCATGCAAAGGGGTAACCAAGGGACTGGGGTTATAACAGGTCACTTTGTGGTTTGTGGCTGAATTACAACAGGGAAACAGGAAGTGCAACAAAATGACAATGTGTTTGGTGTTTATGTAGCTTTGCAACGTCACAAATTTTTGAACATCATTGAACAAATACTGGGTATCACACTTGAGGATTATTTCTGTCACTGTGAAACAACACCATCTTTTACAATAATCTAATAATTATGTTTTGCTTTGAAGCAACTGTCTTCAACAAGTGAAACTTGTTGGGAGTACACATTGCATGCACTCGGCACTTGACATAGGTGAACTGGTGGGGGGGGGGATCCCCAAAATTTAGAATAAATTAATTGTGACTTCTGTCCAAGATAGGTCGAGCAGTTGACTGGCCAAGACCTGGGTTCAAACCTGGAACCCATAGATTGGAAGCCGACTCAGCTAGACATTTGATTACATTTAAAATTTTTTCCGGGTAAAATTAAAAACCATTTGGCAGACATACACCAAACTTGTTGTATTAAAAAATTAGGATAATGGGATTGCACCATTTTTTGCATTCTTGTTTAAGGTAATTATTAATTTCGAGCATGCAACATATTGAAATATTTGTTTCTGAATAAAACGATGCCCCGTCATGAAATAACTCAGGAATTATTTATTTCAAGACAGCCTAGAAAGAATTTAAGATAAACAAAATTTAAAAATTATAATAATTCTGAACCCCTCCCCCTGTTTGAGACCTAATGGTCTCCCCCTTACCCGAGCATTATCAAAAGACTTGTGGATTGAATAAAAGTGTTGTCTTCAGTTTGGGAATATTTATACTTAGTGCTCAATGGTGCCTAGAAAAATTGCTTGTCACAAGACCACTTGAACAACAGACCATATGATCATTGTGTTGCACTTCTTGTTTCCCTGTAGTAACACCCCATTTGGGCAAGATTGTAAGTTGCTCACCATAAGCAATTCTGAGCAAACATGCCTAGGCAGGGTTTTGATTCAGCTAATCTCACTGACCAATACAGTGTACAATTCTTGAAGGTCAACAGCTGGTGCACCTGTTGCTGGTCTGCTAGTGTCTTCACAAAGCACTGAGTGAGAAGTGGGGTGAACAGAAAGTGGGTCATTTGGAGTAAAAGTGGCACTTTTAAGACTACTGCTGCTGCCCTCTCTCATATATCCCTTGCAACTCAATCATTACCACTTCAGCGGGAACACTGAAGAGTTCCCTTCTGAATGGGAATGGTCCAGTGTACCCAGCCTGCCACTATACATTGCAGCATGTCCTTCTCCTGGTGATTATCCTGACTGCTGAATGAAAAGGTGTAGTGCAACAAGTGACTTTAAGCAGTGTTGGACAGGAAATTATGACCACAAATTTTATGAAAGAAACAGACAAGAACTTCAAAGGATATCAATTTCAAGGATATAGGTTATATTAAGGGTCACCGTGAGGTCAGTTTTGCTACTAGGACAACATAACTGCAGTGTTTTGTCAATATGGTCTGTTCTCTTGTGTAATTCCGTGGGACTTGCATGTTAAAATTGGCAAACATGCATTTTCTTGTAGATTTGGGTGCATAGAACACGTTTTTGAATGATTGCATTTTTTTCGGACGGAACTTCCTGTAAAATCCAAGATGGCCGCCAAGATGACTGCCCCGAAGCATTTTCGACCTATTTCGGTCCATATTTAACATAGATCAACAAGTGACAGGTCATTTTCTGTATATTTAAGGTCAGGGAATTCATTTTTGTGGGTTTCAAAGCCATAAAAGTAATATTTGATGCATTTTTATCCATGATGGTAACTAAAATAGCAGCAAAACCATTAGTTAATCTAGTTCCAGACAACTGTGGTAGAGTAGCAACCGAAGAATCAATTCCATTTTTTTTACCCAAATATATATATACATGTTTAATCTTATCGCATTTGTCAGGATTTCCCTTGTATTTTTAATTGGCTACATAATAAATAAGTGGCAGCGCAATCAGAAGTAGGCCATCTGCAGGATTTTGACACCACTGATCAAGTGTATGAAGATTTACAAACCCTCACAAATACTGCACCCCTTGGCCCTCAAAGACCTGGCCTGGCTGACTTCTTGAACTGTGCTGCTAAATCTCTAATGGTTATCCATCTCCAAAAGACATTCCCACTTGGGCTGCTTACAATTCACTGACAGGCTTTGAAAAGTGAATGCACCGCCATTGATTCCTGAGCCCCCAAATGACTGGCAGACATTACTTACCATTTTAAAGCAAGTTCAGAACATCAATACAGCAATAGTGGGTGCAAACAATAAAACAGTTATTACTTTAGACATGCAGATCTATGAAAAGGCCAAAAAATTGCATATGTCATATCCATAATACAGAGACAAGTGGATTCTTCGCATTGGTGAGCTGCACACCGGCATGGCCTCATTGAGAGCATTGGGAGCTTATGTGGAAGACAGTGCATTGATGAGGCATGGATTATGTCTGGCCTTTATGGCCCACAAACTACAAAACAGATCCTTGATGGAAATCATATAAAACAAGCTTTAATAGTCACCAAATCACTCAGCAAGCACTGTTTGAATTATACGGAGCAGAATTTGTAAGATTGCATCCAGTTGCCATTAAATGCCTTGACTTTTCCAATGAAATTGCACATGCTTGCCAAGAGTCATCCTTGCAGGACATGAACTGACCAATTTGTAGCCTTCCTGGAAGCAAATCAAATTCTAGAAGGCCTTAATGAATTTGACAAAGATAAGGAGTCGACATCAAGCCTGTTCAAGTTCATTTGGAAGTACATGCTCCAAGTCCATGCCATCCTCCAGTTTGTGAGAGCAACTCATGAATGTGACTGGAAACTCCACCTCGAGTCAATGGATCTATTGTGCAAATAGTTTTTGCAAAGACCGACACAAGTATGCCAGGATGGTGCCACTCTATCTGGCAGAAATGAATTCTTCAGACACATCAAATCCAATGATCTGGCGGGAGTTTGCAGATGGAAATTTCAGTGTTAACAAAAATCAAACACCATTCTGTGCAAATTGGGGCAGACCATGGTATAGAGCATCTGAATAAATGGATGAAAGGTCATGAAGTTTTGGTGGGGATTACGCTCTATGACAATGCTCGTGACAGATTTTCCTCACAGCTCCTGAGATGGCAAGACCGTCTGACGAAGCTCTTGAAATGCTTGGATTGCAGAGTACTCAGAGTGGTAAGCATCATGAACTTACACCAGCTGTACAGAGATGTTTTGATGCATATGTTCACCGGATGAAATAGGCCAAAGCAGTTGAATTTGTTGCAACAAGGATCAATACTGGCTCCATTAACATCTGGTTTCGAATGACAACACGTTGCTTGACTTGCAATGTGCAATTGAGTCTTGTGAGTTCACTGCCATACCACAATCTGTCTTTCTGTCAGATGGATCTCTTGCTATGTGTATTGTCAAAAGCAAGCTAATGCCTTGTTAATGCCTTGTCTGGAGCAAACATTGAGGATAGAGTGTCTCAGGCCTTACCAGAATGTCCTGTTAAAGCTGCTGTACTAGATGGAATGACGGTAGTTCAAGCCTTTGGAAAGCCAAAAAATGCCCAGACATGTGAGGATTTTTCCAGAACATTTGTTCTGGTCGTCAAGGCAAATTTCCGAGGGCACCAAGAAGGGCATCTTGTGTTTGACAACTATGCTCTCAATGCGCACTCTTTAAAAGATCCCATCCGAAAAAAGAAGAATTGGGACAGTGCAGCAAATTAACTTTCATGTCGATGACAGAACATCTATTGCCAATGTGAGCATGAGGCAATTCCTGTCAAGTTCCAAAACAAAAGACTAACTCACTTGAGACCTAGCAAAAAAGTGTGTCAGTTTCTTTCAGAACAAGATAAATACATTCATAATAACTTCAAGGGGAAAAGTTATGTCAACTGGCTGAAATGTCCAACATCTTAAATGCACGTACGAGGAGGTGGATGGTCATTTAATCTTGCATGCGGCAGACGCAGCTAAAAGTGTTGCTGATGTTGTGGACATCTCCTCTCAAGACACAGATGTGCTTGTTCTGGCAGTAGGCACATTCCACAGCTTGGCAACGAACCTAACTTCGTAGCGGGTACTGGAGCAAAACGGAGAGCTATTTTGGGGAACCAGATACATGAAATGCTGGGGGAGGAAAAAGGCTGCAACGCCATCAGGTTTTCATGCTTTCTCAGGTGCAGACATAACTGGATATTTTGCAACAAAGGGCAAATTTACATGTTAGAAGGTCTTCTGTAAGGTTGATGATGACGTGATACAAGCTTTCCTGGTTCCTGGTCAACACGACGAACCTGAAGAATCCATTCAAGCAGGACTTGAAAACTATGTTTGCCAATTGTATGATCCACAAACAAAAATAAAAGATGTTGCAAAGACGCGCTGACAGCACTTCAAGAAAAATCAATCCCAAGGGCAAAAGCTACCACCAACAAAAGGAGCAACAAGCTGTTCTCAGAGCCCGGTACCAAGCAATAGTTTGGCAAAATGACATTGTGCCAAAGCCAGCCATATTGGATCCCAATGAATTTGGTTGGACATTTGAAAATGGAAAATACCTTCCTGTTACAACTTCTTTCCTCCTGCTCCTGATAATGTTGTTCAGTTGGTTAACTGTGGATGCAAAAGAACTATTTCGCAAGTTGGTGTTCATGCCACCAGAATGATCTTGTGTGCACTGACCTCTGTCTTTGTGGAGCCGATGAAGAGGTATGCACCAACAGTCCAGCACTGACTCTGTATCTCATGATGACACTTCATCTGATGAAGATGACACTTTTTAAGAAATTGGTTAATTACATCAATTCTGATAATTATGATGTGATATTTGAATCATATTTCCTTATGAGAAGTCCTGCACTGTACACTAGGGTGCATCAGTTGCCCCAACATTAACCGATCAAGCTGTACCTTGGTCCATAATTGCGTTTTACCATGTAAAATAAGATACTACAATTTCAGGTTGATCGATTGATATTTAGGGGTGCCTCCGAAAGCATATTTCTTTCGAATTTTTCCGGAAAAGTTATGTTTACGTCGGATCGCGGTTCGCGATAACTTGAGTAATTATAAATGATAGAAAAAAAGTAATGACATATTTGGATTCTGTAGAAAATTACCTTCAAAATGAATACCTGGAAGCTATGTTTCCGTCAATATTATGGTGATCATGTACTGCAACATATGCTTTTACTTCAATTTTTATGTACGAGGTCACTGATATACACAAATTTCTATTTATATGACTGCATGGTACTAAGTCTTTGCTTTTTTCTCTTCATATAAATCCTGCTGCATAAATACTGGCAATGATTTACTCAGTATTCCATTTTATCTATCGATCAAAGCTATTTCAATTATTGCTGATGATCTCAATAAATGTTTTATGACTATAAAGAGAAAAAAAGCTATGCTATGTGTTGAGAAGTCCCAATTTATTTAAGCTGGTGTGAAAAACTAGCCCTAATACTTCTTGTGCACAAGGAGATGCTTCCATTTATCACATGTACATTAAGGTACATCAGCTGTCCTATGAATAACAAAAAATAGAGCCTGGAAGTCAAATCATGGCTTGAGTTTGTGTCATTGTAGTTAGAGGAACACAAGTACTGCTTTTCTTTCTTTCTCCTTTTTGCATTTGAAATGATATTCTATTTCTTCATTACTAATTCAATAAAATATCTTAAACTTAAAATGACCATTCTTAACACCTATAGGATGATTGGTTTTAATCTGATTTCATTTATATTTATGAAAATATCCTTTCAAAATGCCTATCCACCTTTGCCTCTCAATTATAAAATACTTTTATTCAAGGCCACACAGCATAGCATCTAAAACATTTATGCAGATATCACACAATCCTAATATAATGGAATGTAAGTAGACTAATGTGCAAGGTTTGTACCCTTCTGCATGAGACTGCAAATAATCAATACCCTTTTTAAAACGCCATGCAAGTTTGAGTGAAAATGTTCAATAAATATTACACTGATTCAATTGATTCTATTCTTGTCATGGAATTGTGACTATAGATTAAATCTATGATTTAAATCCTCCTTGGACCTTGCCATCCATTTAGTGTAGGATATACAGATTATGTATATTGACAGTCTTGGTGAACATAGTCACTGATATAGGCCTACTCTAAAAATTTTGGTTTGAAGCTTAATGTGGCCTCAGAAAATTACTTCTAGAAAAATATACAATGTGCAGAAAATATTTGTATTTCATTAATTTGCAGAATATGAATGGTTGATTTCAATATTATGTACAATTGTACATGGACCCATCTTCTTGTGCACTGTAATATCAGGCAAGATTTTCTTAGTTTAAAACAGATAATGACTAGTCAATGTATAGCATTATTTAGCATATCAGTAAGGTTGTTTCTTTATTGTCATACATTCATAAAACATTAATCAAGATCATTGGATCCTTGAATAATAGTAATAGCTTTGAGAGCCAAAAAGAAATAGCAAATTATTACTCTCATGTATCAAGCATAATAAATACATGTATGAAAGGAAAAATTAAAGACAAAGTATCTTGCAGTCATTTAAGGAAACAATTTTGAATATCGGTGAAGTAAAACCACATCCTGCAGTACGGCATCAACATTTTTTCAACGAAAGTATAGGTTCCAGGTATTCATTTTGAAGGAAATTTTCTACAGAATCCAAATATCTTATTACTTTTCTTCTATATTTTATATTAGTCAAGATATCGCAAACCGCGATTCGACGGAAACATAACTTTTCCTGAAAATGTCTTAGGAAATATGCTTCCGGAGGCACCCCTAAATATTATTTTATCAGGCTAATTTTTTAGTATGTTCATCTGGCTACCAAAACACAACTTCATGCCGAGGTACAGACGTCTAGCTATATTTTTTACTTTTCATGGGGCGGCTGATGCACCCTACTGTACACGGATAGCTTTAGTGACTTGATGAATCAGTTGTAATTTTGTACGTAATAATTATGTCATGTAATCATATAATAGAAGATTGTTTGGATGATTTAATTATTATTTGTTCTGTTTTATAGACCATTTCTAAAATATGTAGGACTATATGACATTGTATTATGCAGTAAACTTCACATTATAGGTAAATGGTTCATGATGACAGCTTTCACTTCTGATAAAGTATATTTCTGTTTGGACACTTTTTTGATTGCCGTTGTACTGCTTGTATTGATATTATTCTTCTTTTTGGCATTAAAATTATCATTGCTTTCTATAAATTTAGGTGGTTTGTTCATTTCTTAACATAAAGCCAGGGAAAATACATAAAATCAATCCAAAGATTGCAAATAAGCATAGATTTGCTGAAAAATATGACTGTTTCCAGCGTCAGCGGCCATCTTGTCCGCCATCTTGAATTTGAGTGGGAAGATGTGATCAGAAAAAATGCAATCATTGATTTTTGAATTCTGCACAAAATTCTGGTCTAGAAACACCAGGATTGCAAATTTTAACATGACATTTTCACGGTAGCCAGTTTAGCTACACAAGAGAACAGACTATATATATGTAGGTTCATATCTGTGTGTAATTTCACAAAGGTTGTGTACTTTTCAGCCCCAGTGTGCATTGCTAAAGTTCATTTACAGAAGTGTCAGCATTTTTTTGGGTCGCCCTGTAGAGAACAAGGCGACAAAGATATTTGTCAGGATAAGAAAGAGCATCCTGTAATCTTCAAGGCACATTTGTTCTCAACCGACCAGGCTGCTGTTTTTGTTTCAACCATGTTTATGTTATCCAGTAGCTCAATGCCATCGTCTCGCAAGAGTCAAGATTATGTATCAGAGCCTAAGATGTCTGTGACTCAATCGGAATTACTTTTTGGTAGAATTCGCAACTAGTTTTGTCATGTATACAATATTTAAGGCAAATGGAAATGTTTAACTCAGGGGAATAAGGTTCTCTTATTACCTATAAATGTCACGGAAAAATCGCAATACTTTGATTAGTCATTTCTTGTCAATATGTCTTTTCTTCAAATGAATTTCAAAGGAACTCTATAATACCTTATTTAACGTGATGCTTTTATCATTATATATTTATTCGCAATGGCCTGAAATAACTATCAATTAAATGAAAATATTCAGAAAGACATAAATATTGCAATATTTGACGATGTTGCTGCAATGTAGATGTGCTCATTGGGTAGAGAGATTATATATGTCTAATGTGTTATTTTCAAGAAATGACAGCTCTGAGGTACTGAAGAAACAAGGGGAGACCAAAAACAAGTTTGCTGCAAAGACAAATGTGTCTAGAAGATAACACAATGTCATTTAGAAGGGTAAGTCCGTGTCAATTCAACAAATGGCTCCCACTCGACCGACTCAGAATGCCTCCAAAATTTACCAGGATGAAGGTTTCTTGCCTAAAAGCACAAATCCCAAATAATACAGTGATATCTTTCATAATTTCTATGAAAAAAATTCATGAAAAATTTGAGATTTTTCCTGAAATTTTCTAAGTCCAGAAATTTGAAGGCATGTAACTCAATCAGTGTAAAACCTAGAGACTTGTAATTAGGCAACATGTTTTTAATGTAGCCCAGGTGTAATAATGCATTGTTTCAGCCACCTCAATTAATTTTCCTCTATTTCACATCTTGTCGAAAAAATCTGAAAATTGCAGTTTATTCCCATTTTTGTCCCCAAATTTCTCTGTCGATATAACAAGTGGAGATTTAATATCATGGTCGGAGAATCTTTGCTATGACTTCTAAACATGTGTGCAGTATCAAGCTAACCACACAAATATTTTTGGAGAAATGTGGTCTGAAAAACTGAAATTGTGTAAAATTGGTCAACTTCTGACCGAATTTTACAAGGTATAGTAGCCTATATTTAAAAAATGAATACACCGACCTAAAGAACAACATCACATGTGTTCACAGAAAAAAATTCTAGTTGGTATCTATTGGCGCTTTTGTTACACAAAATTTCAAAAATTTATAGTTTCAAGTTTACAAATTTGTCATATTGATACATTTTCGCCATGCAAACATTTTCTTGTGCTTTTTTTTATACACACTATTGCACTGCAAGTTATCAATGACATATTGATATGGAATTCTTACATTGAAAACAAGTTTTGCAGCTACCTGAAACAAACTTTGTTATATTGTCAAAGACACAGATGCATTACAAAAAAATCTTGATTTGTTTTTGGCATTATCAAATGAACATCATCTTCGGCATTAATCACCATAGTTTTCCTTTGTGTAGAGTAGGTCAGTTTATAGATTAATTAAACATCTCCAGTTATTTGTAGTTATTATGGGTTTTCTTAATTACGAGAATGCATCAATGCTGAGGATGATGTTCTTGTAAAATTGCTGAATCCACATGGTCTGGCAAAGGCAAAATAAATGGTTTGTGCTGGGTACCAAATATGCCATGATAATCCTGGGCCCCACCAGAACCTCAATGGCAGAATTTGGATGAAAGTGCATTATGGACTTAGACAACAATAAACCAATTAAACTGAAATATGAACAATGTTGATGAATTTAAACCACAACAATACACAAAGACAACTTTTAATTATAGCAGAATACATTAAAAAAAATTACTCACTAAGCAGATTTATTTGTAAATTTTTTTTACAATTTCGGATAATGCCTGTTTAATACACAAACAACAAATTTTAAAAAATTTATGTAGATATAAAGCCAAAAGATACCAAGTTGAATTTTTTTCTGTGAACACATGTGATGTTGTTCTTTAGGTCGGTGTGTTCATTTTTTAAATATAGGCTACTATACCTTGTAAAATTCGGTCAGAAGTTGACCAATTTTACACATTTTTCAGTTTTCAGACCATACATCTCCAAGAATATTTGTGTGGTTAGCTTGACACTGCACACACGTTTAGAAGTCATAGCAAAGATTCTTCAACCATGATATTAGATCTCCACTTGTTATATCGACAGAGAAATTTGGGGACAAAAATGGGAATAAACTGCAATTTTCAGATTTTTTCGACAAGATGTGAAATAGAGGAAAATTAATTGAGGTGGCTGAAACAATGCATTATTACACCTGGGCTACATTAAAAACATGTTGCCTAATTACAAGTCTCTAGGTTTTACACTGATTGAGTTACACGCTGTCAAATTTCTGGACTTAGAAAATCTCAGACAAAATGTCAAATTTTTCATGAATTTTTTTCATAGAAACTATTAAAGATATCACAGCATTATTTGGGATTTGTGCTTTTAGGCAAGAGACCTTCATCCTGGTAAATTTTGGAGGCATTCTGAGTCGGTCGAGTGGGAAAATTTTCTGAAATTTGATGAAATGACGCGGAATTACCCAGAATCCAGACAAAGGATCGCTGTGTCTTGTTCTGAACTACACTTCATTACACAACCACAAAGGCCTGAATATAGAAGGATGAGAGAAATGATAACTCAAAAGTTTTAAAGAAAAATTCTGCTGATGTGTCTGTTTGAATAGTTCTCCATTCTAAAGAGATGATAGATGGATCACATAAAGATTCATCCTTCTAATCTTCCTCGAAAACTAAAATTTCAAAGAATTTACAAGTCACTCAAATCACACACAGCCATTTACTCCAATATGATTTATGTTATTTAAATGCTCATGATTGAATGCAGTTCTATACATGAGGTCCAATATATCTTATCTAATTTAAATGCAAATGATTTGATGCAGTTCTAAACATTTTTAATGTTTTAATGGCTTGATATAAGATTTTTAATGGCTTGATATAAGATTCTTGGCCAAGTAGGGATAATTATGAAACATTTGTATTTCATGTATAGTTTAGTCTACATGCACCTTTGTAGTCACATTTTTTTTCATCAATGCATAGACCAGCTTTGTTACTTCCTTGCAAGTCATAAAATTAGCAACAACATCATAGGTTTCCAGTAAATGGGACTAAATTACCAGCTAACTGAGCTTTATAGGTGCTTAAGCTGGCTTTTTCCTAGGTTATAGTGGATGTTAAGGCAGATCAAAGCAGAAATGTATTCGCCCAAATGACCTTCATTTTGCTGACATTCCATCAACAAACAATCTTCACTGTACTGCATCCGAGTGATATCGAAAAGCATAATAAATTGGTTTTCACCCAATAATGATATTCTTATTCATTGCTTGTCAACAAGATAGGGCATCGATAATGTCAAAAAAATATTGTATAAAAACAATGGCGAAGTCAGATAATTATGATGAATAATAACATCATTTTCTGAAAATAACATAGATTCTTGAAACTGAACTGAACTGATGTTATATAAATTTCCTGACTAGCTTTGTCGCATCTGAAGGATGTGTATGTAGGGTGTTAGAAACTTTCAAAATCTTGTTGTCACAGCCGAAATCACTAACCAGTCACCTTGCTGCTTATTTATACAACAAATTTATTTCTGAAACCTCTGAGACTACATGTATAATGGACATAAAGGCTGATAACATTCTTTTAATCCCTGCAAAGTTGCATTGTTGTCTGGCTTGTACTTTTGAAAATGCTCAACCTATAAAGTTTGATGTATGATTCTCGTCCCGGCATTGTACTTCCCATGCTGTAACTAACATGAGGTGCTCTCTGCCCATTAAATTCTATCACAAGATAACTATTAAGAAAAAAATGGTGATGCCCATTAAGGAAACTTCACTGTGATAAGCAGAAGAAAGAAAATTTTAAAAATCATGATGTAATATTTGTCACTCTGATATCTAGTAGAACCTTGATATTGTAGCTTTTTGGGAAGTCTTTAACGGAGAATTGGGTGCAAATTCATTACATGTGGAACATTAATGTTAAATTTCTAAATAAAAGCTAACTCAACCATTACATCACAGCTTAACGACACTTAACTTGACTGCAATCAATAAGAGACAAGTTTCAAAGTACTTCCAAAGCCATGAAGAGGTGCCGTGGCCTAGTGCAAAAGGCGCTCGCCCGGTAACTGAGAGGTTGCAGGTTCGACTCCCAACCATGGCACGGAGGAACTGAGCAGATCCTCCATAACTCTTTGCTTCACTTCACCCAGGTGTAAATGGGTACTTGGCATTGGGCAGTGATGGCGATTGTAGAGTGACTTAGTATTGTGTGCGCTGGAAATGGCTGCCTGGCTGTATACTCCCCGGGGAGTTGAGAAAGGCTCATGCTTGAACAGGCCTGCTGAGGGTGTAATTGTAAAGTCTGTTGAGACTGACTTTGTCGGTGTAATGGAATATAAAAAATCCTACATTTACATTTATATTTATGAATTATTTCAAATAAAAGAAATTTTATGTCTCAGTCATACAAGTTAAGTCGCTTTAGCTAAATGAAAAATGTACTGTGATAAACACGGTACTACACAGGAAATAATGACAAGACACTATAGATCTACCTTGCGGGCATTTTGATCAAATCTGATGTTCGGGCAAGGAAAGCTGATTTCAAAGACATTCATTCATCCTAATGTTACACATCTTGGGGTCACTCAAATGCTGTCAGATGTATACTCGGTGTGAAGGAAATATTATTATGACCAGTGACAATACACCAGATTATAAAGATACTACACTGGAAGACAAAAGTTATGCATATGCTGTGCATTCAAGAACCTCATCTGTGTGCTCAACATAAGGTTCTACCAAACACATACTTTACATAAAATAAACCATAAAGTCTATAGATAATGGTCTTGGGGTTCATTCGAAGGTTGAGATGTCCTCTCGTCTGTAGCATCCCCTACAACATCCAGAAACATGCCTTCATTACAATGGAGGGTATCTTGAGTTCCGGTTGTTTTTCTGGATCCAACACCTCTTTGTTTATTCCTTGTCTACCCTATCTCCCTGTAACAGGCAGCTTTCTTTGATACACTTGAAAGATGAACATCTTACACTCTACAACATTAAGCTGGGTTTTCACACCTGCACCATCCCAATAATTTCATCCCGGTCATATTCTGTAATTGGGGACAAAATAAATTCAGCTGTAAAAGAATTGTGTGCTTGCATGCTTAAGGATTCATTTAAGCTAACATGAAACCACATACCTGCAAATGGTATGGGTCAACAGCAAAAACTGTGTTTTCTGAAAACTCCCCTTTGTCAGCCATTTTTAAAATGAAAATGTTTCCCGGTTCAGTGATTTATTGCTTGTGACCCTGTTTTCAGGTGTCTTACACCATGGAACCATCATATTGACCATACCCCTCGAACATCTTGCACTCCCAATATATGCATAACTTTTGTCTTTCAGTGTATCTCAATATGAGCACATTATGGTCAGCAACTGTAGAGTGAATTGCCATCAAAGTCTACAAAGCATACTATGATAGAGATGGAAATACTTTATTGTGAATGTGCTCACAGCTTGCACTTGGCCCCAAGTTGTAAAGTACAAGCAAATGTTGTTTAATGAAGGACATAATAATTAACTCTTACAAGTCTATTATCTACTTAGAAACAAAAGCATTATCAACAACTGAAAAGTACTATATAATCAGCAACATTAATAATACTTAATATTACTTATGTATATTTATATATTCGACTGTTTGACCATTATCAGACACAGAAATCGTATCTATTTAAATTGACCCTTAACCCTTTCCAGACTGTGGAGAAAATTGCAAATTTTGGGTTTTTTACCCTTAAACCTAAATTTTCTCAATGAAGACTTGTGAATTCACATAGATAACCAAATATCAATATAAAGCTGGGATAGTGAGCTTTACGATGACATGATAGAGAAGGTACGTGAGCACATATGAAAAGCACACCTGCCTTAATTACAGGTGAGATGATTAAAAAAGATCAAAGGCAGTTAAGCATGTTTCTTACAATGAAACCTATAACATGAAAAATAAGCAAGACTTTTGATGCACTTCAGCACCAAAATATCACTTAATATGTTTGCAACAAATTAGTGATAATTCCATTTAGTTATAAAGCTCAGGTATGTACAGGTAAGCAGTGGCTCAACTACCATGAGGGCGGGCTAGGGCTGCTCTACGGGCCCCCACCCCTCAAGGGAGGCCCCCACTCCCAAAGTGTGGTAAAAAAAAATTAAAAGCGAAAAAATAAAAAATTTTTAAATTTCATTGGGGGTCAATCATGGATGAATTAGCATTAAGAGGCACTTTTTGTAAAAACCTGCGGGGGTGGCCGGGGGTCCGTCAGACTTTGCAATGTGCAATACACCGTTTCGAAGCTGTAAGTCTCGCTAAGAAAAATTCACCAAAATTTTTTTCCTAGAGCCAGCGGTTTCCATGGAAACAGCTGCTTTGTTGACCAATGTCAGACCCCTTTTTTTTCACAAATCCTCAAAAGGGAAAAATTATGAAACTCAAAATTACCATTTATTGATAGGTGGCCTCTGTTGAGAGCTGTGAATTTAATGACGTAAAAAATTGCACATGACAAGTAGAAGTGTAAGGAAACTTGTTGAGTTCATTCTTTTTCAAATACCATGATTTATGACCCTACCACAGCACCCCCTAGTGGCCATTGTTTTCAGTCCAGTACCTGAGGTGAAGACATACCAACTTCAGGGGAACTTTTTTCAAAAGGAAACGCGATCCAGGTAGGTGACCTAAGTGGAGTTTTTTATTAATACCTATATTTTCGGAAACTATTTTCAAACTCGTGGGCACTTATTCCAATTTGACTGTGGCGCCACCTATATTTTTTGAATTTTTATTTTTTTTCAAAATAATCATCATACTTTAAGCCTGGCTGCAGTGATGAAGGGTAATGTTGAATTATCCAAAGTTACATCCTGTCTGGCCAATAAGACTAACTTAGATATAGGAAGTGACAGAAATCACAAAGGTCACATGGTTTTGCAGAGAGAGGGCTGTAACCATGGTAATGTCAGTTGCATTTTACAAATCTTACATTTTTTTCATGTTATTTGATTGCCTGTCAGTCATTGAGAAATATTTTGAATGGAAAATTAAAGCCATAAAAATAATTTTGAGGATTGGGGGCAATTATTTTTTTTGGAATTTTTTGGTTGCCATGGTAACTAAGGGAGTACGCCAGGCGTAAACATGAGGATGCAAACAAGGAAATATTTAGGAAATTGTCCCGGTAGCATGGCCTATTTGGTGTAAAATAGCTTATTTAGATATCCAAATATGCTGTAACATCGGGGTATAAAATATAATTATTAAAAAAAATGGGTCAAAGGTCACAATTGTCTATTAAAGTAGGTCAAAGGTCAAATAAGGGCAATTTTGTTTACATTTTTCTCCTGAATTTGTCTTTTTTAGCCTCTTTTACACATTGCCACTGCTTTTCAAGCACCCTATTGCATTCCTCCAACCTTAACCTAGTTCTTAATACAGTGGTCCCTGCGTTATGAGACCGCCCCTTCTGCAGCAGTCAGGCGGTATCTCGTGGGGGTACGGTCTCTCGTCGGGGTAAAGATGTTTCGGCAAATATTCAAATATCAGTATACAGCAAGTCTATACTTAGATTGAAATTGAAGATCTCACCCAACTTCACTGTTCAATGTAGGCTGTAAAAGGCTCCTGATCACTTTAATACTACATGTACATTAAAAAGTTTACAAAAACTGATAGTATTTGCGAAAAACACTTTCATTACAGAATCAATCAGTTTGCTAAAGCATTACATTTTCTATATGACCAAAAACGACCAATCCACTTGTTAAATTTGCACTGAATCACGTTCTGACAAAGTGTAATCAACATTTTATCAGTTGAAATCTTTTGGACAACTTTCTTCTTCACATTTTTGCCTGATCTGATTGGTTCAGGACAACAAAACGTCACACAGCTGATGGATCAAATGCAGTAAGAACCTGTATTGCTTTGTATCCTCACTGACAACAGTGAATTGTCAAAATCGCGTGGCAATTAGCTATAAAACGTCTGTAATTGCCTTTTCCAATTGATGTGTAGACCCAGAATCACATGGTAATTGAAACACTTAATTGATACCCATCATAACCCATGCATACTCGATTGAAGCACAATAGATTGAAGTGACAACAATGAATTTAAGTGACAGCAATCAGTGACACCTATCAATTGAAGTGATAGCTATTAATTGAAAATTGCAATTAACAGCTTCATTGAAGCACTGGTAACTCTTTCTATGAAGAAACAACTTGATTGGCTCAACAGAAGCAGCTCTTAATTGGATTGCTATCAACTTTGGTGTCCTATCATGCAAAATTGCCGAAAAACATCGTAGCTTCATTGCCGCATTTCGGTCGTTTCTGGTCGTTTTTTGGTCGCATATGAGGATGAAATTAACCAATTATGGTCGTTTTAGCGGTCGTTGGTCGCGTTAGACAGGTTGGTCGCATATTAGGGTGATATTTATTAAGAAAAACGTTAATGCAGAAGGCCTATGGTCGCATAAAAGGGTGTGGTCGCTCATTAGGAGGTCGTTCATGGCAGGGACCACTGTAGCAAATTGACCCTTGACCTTGAATATCTAGGTCAAGGTCACTGTTCAAATGTAGGTCAAATGTCAATATTTATGCGTTTTTCTCCAAGAACAGCCAAAATGTTGGGTAAAGGTTGTGTCTTGCATGTGTTTAAGACTGAGGTTTAAGCAATAATCCCACAAAAAAATGAAAACTTGCAGGTCATCATCCCTAGTGATTGTTGCCATGGCAACACAAAAAAGAAATACATTCCGTAGCTTGTTAGCAACTGATGTAAAATCAAGCATATTGGGCCAAAAAAATAAATATCGTGGAAATTGTCCAGGTAGTGTGGCCAATTTTTTGTAAAACAGCATATTTAGATGTCAAGATATGCCCTAACATGGGGGTATAAAATATAATAATTATTTTTAAAAAGTGGGTCACAGGTCACCAATATCCATAAAAGTAGGTCAAAGGTCAAATACGGGCAAATATTTTACAATTTTCTCATGAATCTGTCTTTTTAACCTCTTTTATACCTTGCCACTGCTTTTCAAGCACCCTATTGCATTCCTCCAACATTAACCTAGTTCTAAATAGCAAATTGACCCTTGACCTTGAATATCTAGGTCAAGGTCACTGTTCAAAAGTAGGTCAAGTGTCAATATTTATGGGTTTTTTCTCCAAGAACAGCCAAAATGTTGGGTAAAGGTTGTGTTTTGCATGTGTTTAAGACCAAGGTTTAAGCAATAATCCCACCAAAAAAATGAAAACTTGCAGGTCATCATCCTTAGTGATTGTTGCCATGGCAACATAAAAAGAAATACATTCCATAGCTTGTTAGCGAATGATGTAAAATCAAGCATATTGGGCCAAAAAAAGAAATATCTAGGAAATTTTTGAGGTCGTATGGCCAATTTTGTTGCTTTAGTTTGGCTTACTGTTGCGCCAACACCAGTGTTTATTGATAAGTAAAAATGCAGACTCAACATGTTGTGTTTAAAAAAATGACACATCATATATACCTATACAATAGCAGCAAGGACGTAAATTAGGCCAAACATAGGCAGCAAAGCACAAACCTTCAGCGAAAAACTTCACAACAGTGAAAGTGTTATTCTATCGTGGTGAGTCAGGTGAGATCCAGGTGTGGAGGGGCCATTAAAAAATTACAAAATGCAAAAATAGCTCATTTTTGACACCCCCTCCCCCTTGTAGCAGCCGGTAACATAAGTCCATACCCCCTCCCTGTTACATAACAAGGCCTATACCCCCTCCCCCCCCCCCCACTTAAAATCTCGGAAGTCATGCACCCGCACTTGTGTTGCGCGACCAGGGCTCACAATATTTTACTGAATTCAAAGACCCAGATTTCACACCAGTTCAAATTTCGTGTCTTTTAATAACAGTTACTAATGCTCCAAAAAACTCCAACGAACAACAAAAACACAATTTTTGTAAGCCGTCCGTCATTGCTATGAATACATTTTTTTCATGTTTCAAAAAATTTTATTGTGTTATGTAACATCTAGTCTTACACCCCCCCCTCCCCCTGTAACACACTACCTCATATTCTCATACCCCCTCCCCCCCTCCGACGTTACGTAATTTTTGAACAGCCCCCGGAAACAGCTTGGTCTTGGCCAACGCCATCTTTGCTTGGGTGAAATAACAGAATCTTTAGTGCATGTTTTTGGGGTGATAGATCCGTGGATTGGAAAAATCTAAAAAAAATAAAAGCTTCTACCTTTTGTCTTTAGAGGACATGTTGGATACTTGAAATATTTTTATTAGGCCGATTTATGGATAAATGATAGGAAAAATGTGAACAAAACTTCGGACATCAACCGGAGTGCTTACATGAGAAACGACAAACAGCAGGAAAACTGTGGGAAACATAGATAATGAAAAAGTTAGTTGTTTCTCATGTAACTATTCATTTCCTATTTATCATTTCATACCTGAGGGGAGTTCCTCCATGGCCTAATGGTTAAGAGTGCTTGTTTGCACAACCACTGGCTCTGAGGGCGTGGGTTCAAATCCCGGCCCGGAACTCAATTTAGTCCGAGCCCATGGGACATTAAATGGAGGCGGGTTGTATCCAGTGTTCTATGCTGGGGCAACTGAAAGACGCTGGGCATCCCTGAATTAATAGGGTATGTCCCAGACTCGCAGTCTTCTCATCTCATTATCATACGGCGATCGCCTGCCTCGATTTAGCCCGCTAAGGTGCTGCTGAGGCGTAAAACACAAACAAACACAAACAAATCATACCTGAGGATGGCTGAATAAAGCCGAAATTCTGTGAGAAAAAATCATGAATTAGTTTGGATTGACATTTATGATTTACAGTGTATGGTCAATTGTTTCTTTTGTTTTGAAGAACTTGCAGTATCACAAGTTATGGGAGCGCCCTTTAAAGTGCCTTGTGGACGTTATTTTTCTTTCTGGCCCAAGACTCGGGCGCTATTGCATACATTTACATGGATAAAGTTTGGTAAACATATGGCTTATATGGTCTTGTTGTGCCTTTTCTGATAGATGTTCTATATACTTTTTGTAGTATCGAGAACAAATATTAACAATTTTTTTTTTCATATCGCAGCCAATACTTACCAACTATTGCATGTCCAGCAATGACATTTTCAACACATAATCTCAAAATGTAGCAGTGCTTTTTGATGTGTATTTAACACTTTTTGAATGATATAACTGCGTTATATTTTTGGTTTCGAACTGACAGCTCACAACCTTTACTTTGTACATGCATGAAACTGTACCATATTATGCATAAATTAGTCTAATCAGGCCTTTCCCTGGTTTTACAAATCCTGGCAAGCAGATGGGAAGATGGCAGGGCAGCGGGCAAATAGAGATAATTGAAGGCCATGACTCTACCGCTATTGCATACCTATATGCCATTTGGTAAACATACCAAATTTTATGGTGCAACTGTAATCTTCTAAAGGTGTTATTTGCTGAAGGTTTGCTATTATTGTTTCCATAGCAACACTCACTAAGGATGATGACCTATAATGTTTCATTTTATAGGTGGGATTATTGATTTTTTAAAACACCTAAGCCTTGAAAATGTGCAAACACAACCCTTACATGACATTTTGACTTTTCTCGGACAGAAACCGTACATTTTGATATTTGACCTACTTTTGAATAATGACCTTGACCTACATATTCAAGGTCAAGGGTCAATTTTCCATTTAGAAATAGGTTAGGCGTTGAAGAATGCAATAGGGTGCTTAAAAGCAGTGGCGATGTATAAAGGGGGTTAAAAAAAACAAATTCAGGAGAAAAAAAAAGTGCCCTTATTTCACCTTTGATCAACTATCATAGACATATATTTGTGACCTTTGACCCACCTTTTATTATAATAAAATTTTATACCCCCAATGTTAGGGCATATATGGGCATCTAAATATGCTGTTTTACAAAAAATTGGCATTACGACCTCAAAAATTTCCTAGATATTTATTTTTTTGGCCCAATATGCTTGATTTTACGTCAGTTGCTAACAAGCTATGGAATGTATTTCTTTTTTATGTTGCCATGGCAACAATCACTAAGGATGATAACCTGCAAGCTTTCATTTTTTTGGTGGGATTATTGCTTAAACCTTGGTCTTAAACACATGCAAAACACAACCTTTACCCAAAATTTTGGCTGTTCTTGGAGAAAAAACCCATAAATATTGACACTTGACCTACTTTTGAACAGTGACCTTGACCTAGATATTCAAGGTCAAGGGTCAATTTGCTAATTAGAACTAGGTTAAGGGTGGAGGAATGCAATAGGGTGCTTGAAAAGCAGTGGCAAGGTGTAAAAGAGGTTAAAAAAGACAAATTCAGGAGAAAAATGTAAAATATTTGCCCGTATTTGATGTTTGACCTACTTTTATGGACATTTATGACCTTTGACCCACTTTTTAAAAATAATTATATTTTATACCCCCATGTTAGGGCATATCTTGACATCTAAATATGCTGTTTCACAAAAAATTGGCCATACTACCTGGACAATTTCCTAGATATTTACTTTTTTGGCCCAATATGCTTGATTTTGCATCAGTTGCTGACAAGCTATGGAATGTATTTCTTTTTTATGTTGCCATGGCAACAATCACTAAGGATGATGACCTGCCAGTTTTCATTTTTTTGTGGGATTATTGCTTAAACCTCAGTCTTGAACACATGCAAAACACAACCTTTACCCAACATTTTGGCTGTTCTTGGAGAAAAAACCCATAAATATTGACACTTGACCTACTTTTGAACAGTGACCTTGACCTAGATATTCAAGGTCAAGGGTCAATTTGCTATTTAGAACTAGGTTAAGGTTGGAGGAATGCAATAGGGTGTTTTAAAAGCAGTGGCAAGGTGTAAAAGAGGTTAAAAAAGACAAATTCAGGAGAAAAATGTAAACAAAATTGCCCGTATTTGACCTTTGACCTACTTTTATAGACAATTGTGACCTTTGACCCATTTTTTTTAATAATTATATTTTATACCCCGATGTTACAGCATATTTGGATATCTAAATAGGCTATTGTACACCAAATAGGCCATGCTACCGGGACAATTTCCTAAATATTTCCTTGTTTGCATCCTCATGTTTACACCTGGCGTACTCCCTTAGTTACCATGGCAACCCAAAAATTCAAAAAAAAATAATTGCCCCCAATCCTCAAAATTATTTTTATGGCTTTAATTTCCCATTCAAAATATTTCACAACGACCGACAGGCAATCAAATAACATGAAAAAAATGTTAGATTTGTAAAATGCAACTGACATTACCATGGTTACAGCCCTCTCTCTGCAAAACCATGTGACCTTTGTGATTTCTATCACTTCCTATATCTAAGTTAGTCTTATTGGCTAGACAGGATGTAACTTTGGATAATTCAACATTACCCTTCATCACTGCAGCCAGGCTTAAAGTATGCTGATTATTTTGAAAAAAATAAAAATTCAAATAATATAGGTGGCGCCACAGTCAAATTGGAATGAGTGCCCACGAGTTTGAAAATAGTTTCCGAAAATATAGGTGTTAATAAAAAACTCCACTTAGGTCACCTACCTGGATCGCGTTTCCTTTTTGAAAAAAGTTCCCCTGAAGTTGGTATGTCTTCACCTCAGGTACTAGACTGAAAACAATGGCCACTAGGGGGTGCTGTGGTAGGGTCATAAATCATGGTATTTGAAAAAGAATGAACTCAACAAGTTTCCTTACACTTCTACTTGTCATGTGCAATTTTTTACGTCATTAAATTCACAGCTCTCAACAGAGGCCACCTATCAATAAATGGTAATTTTGAGTTTCATAATTTTTCCCTTTTGAGGATTTGTGAAAAAAAAGGGGTCTGACATTGGTCAACAAAGCAGCTGTTTCCATGGAAACCGCTGGCTCTAGGAAAAAAATTTTGGTGAATTTTTCTTAGCGAGACTTACAGCTTCGAAACGGTGTATTGTACATTGCAAAGTCTGACGGCCACCCCCGCAGGTTTTTACAAAAAGTGCCTCTTAATTTCTAAGGAACTGACACGTCAAATATAAGACAACTAAGTAACCAAAAACTCTGAAGTGGGGCCTGGGGCCCTTTAAATTCTCTAATGTCGGTTTGATACAATTATAGAATATAATACATTATTGGTCCAAAAAATGTTGAATTCCTTTAGGGGCCCCACAGATTAAAAAAAATTATAAGCTTTCTTTCAAAAGAAGGGGCGCATCAAACAAAAATTGAAAGAGGTGGCCCAGTGGCTCAACTACCTGAAAATGTTGGAATAGTTATGGGGTGACCCTGGAGTCTTTTAACGTGAATGAGGTATTAGTCAGGCTCTTTAAAGTAAGTCTATAAGCCAGGAAGGCAGAATTGTATATCTAAAAATGTTGGATTAGTTCGGGGTCCAACATAACCTTTCACCATGAATGAGGTATTAGTGGGAGCCCTTCAAAGTAAGTCCAAAAGTGAGGCAGGCAGAATTATGTGTCTGAAAAATGTTGGAACAGTTCGGGGGCCGCCAGAGTCTTTCAGCATGAATGAGGTATTAGTGGAGGCCCTTCAAAGTAAGTCTAAAAGTGAGGCAGGCAGAATTATGCATCTGAAAAATATAATATTGGAGTAGTTCAGGGGGACCCGGAGTCTTTCAGCGTGAATGAGGTGCGACAAATTCAGGAAGGCAAAATTAGTATCTCAGAAAAATGTATTTCAGGGGCCCGAGAAGTTTGTGAAATGAATGAGGCAATTAATAAATTTTTAGTCTATGTCAATTTGGTCTGTTACTACTTTGTAAGCTGTTATTACATGAATAAAATTAGAAGCGTGGCCTTGATCAGACATAATTGCAATTAGCAAAGGGCACAATATAAAATTAATCAAACTAAAATAAGAGTGATGGAGTTTAAATTGGTGCTGTTTAAATGCAATTTTAATGTAATTGTAAAACGTAGCTACAAGTAGGTAAAGGTAGGAGGTGATTCACAGGTAGCCGAAAGGTGTGAAAGGGTAAAGCAGTGGCTGATTCTTTTTTCCTGCTAGGGTAGCCATACTTTATTTTGGGTTGTACTGTGCTTCTCAATCTATCCTGGTACCTAATTTCACATAAATCAGACAGACAATAGCCAATGATATATTTAGCTGAACAAGAATATAAGATTTGTCCAATAAACCAACATAAATTTTCATCGATGATCAGCCCTACTAAATGACGTCCGATGACACGGGTAGGGGCCCCCAGCCTTCCTGATCCTACGGGCCCCACAAACTCTGGTTGAGCCCCTGGAGGTAAGTCAATTATGATTACCTGTGGACCATTTGGCTAGCGGCCGAAAATCGGACTAGTTTCTCAGGCTGACAGCAATTCATTGCATAGACCATTATTTCACTTGTGGGTGCCAGATTTTGTCAATACTTGGTGATCTTATATAGGTCAGGTTACTGCATCAATACATCCAACCTGAATCACATTACCCCTTTACCTGGCCTGATTACTGGGGTGTTATTTAGTGATAATTGGCAAAATATGCGCAAAATCAAACATTTCTTACAATACTAACCTCTGTGGGTCCAACAGAAGAGTATAAATATCAGGTTATGAACTAAAACCTTCTTAAAACATTTCAAAGAAGTAAAGAATAAATAAAACATAGTATGATCAAAATCTGGCAACTACTAGTGAAATAATGGTCCATGCAATGAATTGCTGTCAGCCTGAGAAATTAGTCCGATTTTCGGCCGCTAGTCAACTGGTCCTGAGGTAATTATAAATGATTTACCTGTACATATGTTCGGGCAAGGAAAGCTGATTTCAAAGACTTTCATTCATCCTGATGTTACAAATCTTGGGGTCACTCAAATGCTGTCAGATGTATACTGGGTGTAAAGGAAATATTATTATGACCAGTGACAATACACCAGATTATAAAGATACTCTCCCATTGGGGTGTATTACCTGAAATGTTAGATTTTTGAAAATTTTGCTAGATATTGCAAATTAACGCATCTGTACTTGAGCCAGGTAAATGGGTAAAGGGGTTCTGGTAGGATGTATAGATGCAGTAACCATACCTATATGCGATATTAATACTCCCCTAGTGTAAATTTGGGCAGGGAGTGTTTGATTGTGTGCCTTAAATGCTCAAAAACAAAGCCTAAGGTTGTTTTGCTCTGAGATGACATATTCAGGGAATTTCCCGGGAATCCCCTTATCAGATCCCACTTGGATTTCCCGTTCTCACAGGATGAATTTTTGAGAAACAAAAATGGTGATGGGCTGAATGAAAAGCTTATTTCCTGAGGCACATTCTATGTGAATTTCATGTTAATATTTCCATTCTAAGGTACTGTACAGGGGGCTAGAGATCATGGCCCAAATTTGGGCCACGATCCTGGGCACAGTCTGGAAAGGGTTAAAAAACGGTATGGTTTTTATGTCTGACCACTTTTGATGAATTTGTTTCTCAAATTCAGTGGACTCTGTGTTATAAGACCTTTTTGTGTTCTTTAAGGGTACAAAATGTACTCACTTTGTTGAGGAGGAAGGCAGCCACATAGCATGGAGATAGGGAAGGGGGCTAACAGCTTGGTTCTTACAATGCAGAGACAACATAATTGGTTTGGGCTACATCAAACATGTAGCTGTCATTCGAGCATGTGTTTTTTCCTACAATACATCATGAACAACAATGCATCAGTTACCACCTTGGTGATATAGGATACTGCCAAACGGAACAGCCTCATTGCTACACTTGTCTCACATGATTGCCGAAGGCTGTGAGCAAATAATGGTCTGATACTGATGCCAAGAGTCCCTAAGTAATTGGGTGGCCAACTGCTATGTCATGACATGCAAATGTTGTCCGGCAGAATGGCAGAACCACAAGAAAGCCTTGCACATACAATGAGTGCCTAGCTGGAAGGAACATCAGCTGATTCATTTGCCTCAACATTTATATAAATTTACACATTATATTGTAATATCCCTCCAATACAATGAAATTACATATGTTGAAATGATAGTTGTTGTTTTTTATTTTTTTTGTGTGAACATCATTGAATCATCTTAAGAGTTAAGATGGTTTTACCTTCAGAGGATTTGATGATTTTAATTCCATAATTTTCAACGATGTCGCATTGTCTTCATCAGAGGGTGTTGTAGGGGGCTGAGTCGTCACGTGACTCGCGAGAGTGATGTGACAGGAGCGTGGAGTAAATTGTGGGAGGGGGGAGTTCCACTCCTCTGTCTCTGTTTAGGGATAGATTGTTGCACTGGATGTGGATCGCCTCTCTGATTTTTCTCCTATACCAATTTTCTTCCTTATCCAGAATCTTCACATTGCCTATGGTGCATCTGTGTCCTGTTTGTTCCATGTACTCTTTGACAGCTGAATTTGTGCCCTTCCTTGAGGTGTGTTCTTTAAATCAGATGTTTCGACCAGTCTCCCCGATGTAATCGTTATTGCAGTCTTGGCAGTGGATGTAGTAGATCAATCCGCATTGGTTTTCTTTGGCTATCTTGTCCTTTGGCTTAACCAGCACTAAATGAATTGGTGAGTCACGTGACGACTCAACCCTCTACAACATCCACAGCGACATTGTTGAAAATTATGGAATCAAAATCGTCAAATCCTCTGAAGGTAAAACCACCTTAAAGGCACACAATCATCAAAACCAAACTTTTAATATAAATGTATATCAATAAATGAATTGGAGCTGTTGAGTGCATATTCTTAATATAAGACAAAATTGGCTTTAACCAAGCGCAGTAAATAATTTGTAAAAGTGACAATTTCATGAAAAATGTGTGGCTCTTCTCTCTGCCATGTTGTATTTATGTGTGACGTAGGATTGGAGCTCCCCCCCCCCTCCTCCTTGCTCAGGCCAAGTTCAGTGAAGAGTGGCTGGTCACTCATGCATGCATTCTATTGTTTTTGGCTGCAGTGAGGAGTGCGATCTAATAACAGGAGGCAGCACCTCACGGGGTGAATTTAACAGCCATGTGAAATCAGTCAAGCATGCTGTTTACTTATTGCCCAGCCCAACGTCAGTTGTCCACTTTCCTTGTCATAGGTGTCGCTTTTGACAGTGTCAGTCTTGGCTTTGGAATTTTGAATTAAAGTCTTGTATTTTATGGGTTAATTCTTTGCGAAATTCGGAATAAGCAACGTAATATATTTTTCAATGATAACCTCAAGGCTCTCAAATGATAAAAAAAGTCCATGACAGTGGTCCTTTAAGATATGGATCCGAGGACAGAGAATCTACACTCTAGATCATTGAATCACATGTACAAGTTGAGAAAAAAATTTATTTTAATAAATTTATGTGATTATTTTCCTAATTTGTTTTTACAAAATGGAAATGCACCAATGATAGTACCTAGCATCAGTTGTCATTAATTTCTACTATACTGGTTCTTTTTTCATATTTAGGTGCATCAGAGAAATATCTATCAGACAGCTTATTCATCTTGTGACCAGTCAGATACCCAGGAAGAGTAAGAGTTGGTTAGAATAAGCACTTATTTATAGGCCTATAACTGAAAAAATATGAACATGTGTGAATTAGTGTAAAATACTGTATTTCATTAATTGCTTATTTAGAATTTTGTCTTTTGAAATATTTTGAACACCAGATGCAATTGAATGTTTTACAGTTACCTCCAACCAGTGATGTGTGTTTGGTGCTATATCGCAGAAAATACTGTTCTGAATTGAAAAAATAAATCATCATAGAAGATAATCAGATATACTTGTATGTCTTGTCTGTGTAACATTGATATTCAAGATTTAATTGTTTTAAAAATAATCCTTTATCTTGGCAAATAGCAATCTCCATCATTATATATTTTTTGCAAAAAGCATGATATTTTTGGTTGTTTTCACCCACCCCATCTTTTGTCAAACAGTAATGAAGTCCTGTAGAGAACAAGGCAACAACAACATTTGTCAGGATAAGAAAGGGCCTCCTGTAATCTTCCAGACACATTTGTTTCTCAACCGACAAGGCTGCTGTTTTTGTTTCAACCATATTTATGTTTTCCAATAACTCAATGCCATCATCTCGCAAGAGTCACGATTACGTGCATCAGTAGCCTAAGATATCTATGACTCTGTCAGGATTACTTTTTGGTAGAATGTCACAACTAGTTCTGTCATGTATGCAATATCTCAGACAGATGGAAATATTTAACTCAGGAGAATAAGGTTCTCTTATTACCTATAAATGTCATGGAAAAATCGCAATGCTTTGACTCCTCCTCTCTCGCATGCTAACATCATATTTTGATATTGATTCATTAGTTATGAAAACATCCTTTCTACAATACAGTTCAACTTATTTTCACTAAAATTGCAATGTCAACAGAACCCTACTACAATGAAGGTGTGCTCAATTCGCTAGATCATAATTATGTGTCTAATGTGTCATTTTCAAGAAATGATAGCTCTGAGGTACTGAAGAAACAGGGAGAACAAAAACTAGTTTGGCACAAAGACAAATGTGGCTTGAAGATAACACAATGTCATTTAGAATCCAGACAAAGGATTGCTGTGTCTTGTTCTGAACTGCAGTCCAATCCTCCTCCAGATCTCAAATTTAAGTGTTTGAAAGTCATTAAAATAACGTAAGACTAATTGCTCTATATCTTAATGCATTTTTAAATGTACATGATTGGATGCAGTTCTAAACATAAGATTTAACAGCTTGAAATCAGATTCTTGGCCAGTAGAGATAATGATTTTGCAACATTTGTATTTTACGATTAGTTCAGCCCACATGCACCTTGGTAGCCACAATTGCATTAGACCAGCTTTGTTACTTCCTTGCAAGTCATAAAATGAGCAACAAAATCATCGGTTTCCGAGTAAATGGGACCAAATTACCAGCTAACTGAGCTTTATAGGTGCTTTAAGCTGCCTTGTTCTTAGGTTATAGTGGATGTTAAGGCAGATCAAAGCAGAAATTTAATCGCCCAACTGTCTTTCATTATGCTAATGTTTCATCCTAAAACAGTTTTCACTACAGCTAAAAGCATATTTGAATGGCTTTCAGCCAATGGATGATTTTCTCATCCATTGCTTGTCAGCAAGATAAGGCTGTGATTGTGATAATGCCTATAGAAGAATAAAAACTAAAATATTGGCAAAGTCAGATACATTTAATAAATAATAACAAAATTTTCTAAAAATAACACAATGTTTTCTATTCTAAATTTACTCTGATATACAAAATGGTTACAAAAATAGATAGAATCATGTATGCATAACCATTTCTTGCACTAAAATAATTTTACACCTTATTTCTGAAGCCTGTATAAATTGTTCAACAAACTAATAGGAAAATCCCAATGACTCCTTCTGAAATTTTCTCTGTGTTAATTTTATTTTATTTCTAGGCCATTATTATCATCATTGCTTTCAAAACAATATCAAAATTGTTTTGTAGACTGATAATTTTGGCTTGACAGTTGATGTAGTAGAAAACTGTCCCTGCACAGCACAAGAACACTGAATGAAATTGTATTTTTAAAAAGGTTTATAGCCTGAAATGCCTTGTCACATTCAGGAAAAGAAAACAGTGCATACGCAAACATGGGGTGCATGACTCTGCACAGTCACTCATTATTTTGAAAGGGGGAAAAAAGAGAATGCTGATGCGTTTGTCAATTTTAGAAAACATCGTGAGCCAGATATTTTTTCTCACTTAGTGTTATCCACTTATCAAACATTTTTAATAAAATTACTCCTCTATTCGTCTTATTGTTTGTAAAATATGTAATTACACGTAAAAAGAATTATCACTGATAGTCATTAGACATACTCTACAACAAGTTGATAACTGCTTTAATTGTAGTAGATTTTAATTTTTTTCCATTTGGACTATCTATATTATCATTCATTTACTAATTTATATTTGATTTTCTTTTCTTATTCTGTCACTCATTTTCACATTTTTTGAATTACCGAATACCTGACTTGTGATGAGAGTTGCTTGACAACAAAATTTATATTTCATACAGAGTCTCCCAATCATCAAATAAAGTTAATCTGGTCTAATCTAATCTAATCTCACCAATCAATGGAATTACAAAATATTGGAGGAGACAGCAATTGAACTGGAGAGCTTTCACCATACTTGCCTGAACATGCTGAGTAGATCGTACCAATCCTGATGTTCAACACTTAATGATGAGTATTGGTATAACGTGACTATGTTACAAAATGAGACAGCACATGATACATCCATTTCTCCATGAATTTTATGCAATAAAGAAAATTACTTGATAGATTGCTGAGTGTCCTCATTTGAAGAAATTCCATATGTTTTCTACTCATGGCACAAAAAAGATTTCCACAAATTGAAACATGAAAATAATAAAATGAACCAATGTTCAATTCAATATAAAGTCATTCTCAGTCATAGGAAGCTTCCAAATAATCCTATACATGTAACTGAAAAAGTGTCAAAATCTATATACTTTAGTATGGACTGTGTTGAAATTATGAAGACGATTGAGAACTCAGTCCCAACAATGTTTTATCCAAATGAGCTGAATTTTCATTTCTAAATATTACAGACAACTTGCAGTGGCGAGAGTTGCATCATTCTCTCACCAAAATGTACCAATTTCAGTAGCTGGTGCTCATATCCTGAGGAACAATTTGGTTGAATTTAGAACTTGCTGTTTCCCTGACCTGATGGGTAATTCCTTTAATAAAGGCACAATTAGGTGCTGCTGTTAGACTAATATGAACGTATGACATTTGTGATGAAATTTGAGAAATCTTCTAAAATCACAACTCCGGGAAAACTGTTTCAGAGAGCTGTCAGAGCAGCAAAATAATTACCGCATTAGACAACATTCAATCAGTTTTCAATGTATATCTTTGAGCCGTAAGCTTGCTGTTGAGTCATGAGGCATTCTCTTTCTTTGCTTCATAAATGCATTTTCTGCCCTTTGATCAATCATATTGGCTTGATGCAAAAGCATCAATGCAATAACTAAAAATTTCTGAATGGAACCATAGCTTTGGAGCTGAATGATATTATGCTTGGCTTATTGCACAAGTGTTCCCCCCATTTGCCTTGACTAATCATAATTTATCCCAATGTTCAGCCACATCCAGATCAGTACACAACGTGACTGGATTACAGAGTAAGACATTGTCAATTGGGTCTCTTTCTTCACTTGATCTGGAAGTGCACTGGGATTTGTGAGGGCACTATATGAATTGGTATGATTAGTTACAGACCTATTCTGAATCCTGCCGATGTACTCAGCATGGAGGCATTGGAGGCTTGACCTAAGTTAGAAATTGCAGAAAATATCACACACAGATTCAATGGAGAGTAATTGTCTTAAAAAACAATACCACTCAGACATCCCACGCTGTGGGGTTAAACATAGGGGAGGCAGTGAGCAGGGAAAAATGTCCCCTCACACTCGGCCAGTGCCCCCTTTGGGTGCCCCTCACGTGAAAATTGGTTGAATCATAGAATTGATAAAAGAAGAAAAAGCCTTGTGTGTCTGTATGTCCCACCTGCTCTGTGGAAGCTTTTTGAAGGTACCCATAAAAGTTGCAAAGAAAATAGAGCTTGAACTATCTGCCATCAAAGGGATTGAATTTATGCAAGCATCACTTAAAGTGAAGCAACACTGACACTTGTCAGTGTGACAGATTCCAGCAAAGAAATAAGACCCAATAATCTTGACATGATGCTAAGATTGTCTCTTAAGTGGATTCCTATCTCATGGACTAACTGCCAAGAAATCATTTTTCAGCATATACTATCAGATTCTCATGAGATCTCGTTACGGGTTTTTTTATCGAAGTTCAAAGGAGCATTTTCCAATTATAAAAACAAGATTACATTTGAATGAAGTTATTTTCTGTAAATCCTGTGAGCAATAAGCATGATTATATACGAGGGGCGTTCAGAAAGTTCGAGGCTTTTTTTTATATGGACACTTTTTTTCGATCTAGAACTATGAATTTTTCACAGGATAAAATTCAGCATATTTGGAATGGATTCCCATAATTTTGGACAATTTGGACATTTCTAAGTCATTCTGTGGTTGCCATGGAAACTGAAAGTTCAGCTGGTCGGGGCAGGTAATACTGAAATCTAGAAAGCCAATACATTTTGGCTGTGAGAGACCTCTCTCTATCACTTGCATCAGTGAGTTTGACCATATTTGATACAACAAATATAAAATTAGCCTTTAAAAATACTTTCAAGCTTACCAAAAGCATTAACTCATAGACCTGACCCATTGAAATAGATGATCCTCGAAGTCCTCCAAACAAAGTTCTGTGAAAGCATTTCGGTCATCCAAAGCCTTGTCTCCTCTAGGGCCTGAAACTCTGGCCCCCATGGACTTAAGTAATGAAAAAACAGGACTTATGTAAAGCAACATGTCACAGGAATACTGCCCTACTTTGACAAAAGGCATTATCTCCAAAATAGCCACTTTTCAGGAGAGCCCAAAAACGCTGCTATATTTTCAATGAATGACCCCATACAGAGTATTGAACATAGGTGTCCTGTTGCATAATCAAATTATGGCAGGTTTATCAGAATTGTTCCAGAAATATCTATTTTGTTGTTTTTGCTGAATTTATACTTCTAATAGAAGTTAATGCCTTTTGTCACAGTTTCAAAATTGGAGCAAGGACGACAAAAGGCATTAACTTCTATTATGACAAGATATAATACATGAATAGTGCCAAAATGGTAAAAATATTTAACCTTTTGTAAATTCCTTTTGCATGGCTTACATGGTAGACAGATTCATGAGGTGTAATTGAATTGATAGCAGGTAACAAAAATACTGAACATAATGCCTTTTGTCAGAGTAATGCTGATTTAATCCCTTTTGTCATCTGATAGTGGCCAGATAATGCCTTTCTCCATCTGATAGTTACCTTTCATCATCAGATAATGCCTTTTGTCAAAGTATTTTTGTAAAGTTAATGCCTTTTTAAAATCTGACTACAACAGATATGTATGTGATGACCAAGAAATTTTATATGCGTATAGGTCTAGGTATATAGAACATTCTGAGTAAAAAAAAAGTTAATGCCTTTTGTCATCCAATGCCTTTTGTCAAAGTAGGGCAGAATAGCTGGGATGGATAATGCTTTCCATTTTGGTTTTTTGTTCATACCAGTGAATCCATGCTTTCACAAGTCCTTATGTACTCAGGGAAACACACCCCTGCCGCCGGAATTTCCCTTGCTAAATCTGCAATGCAGGAGTGCTTTCCTACATGGGTTCAATGTAAGAATACACACATTTAGTGTGCTTGAAAGTACATTTAGAAGCTAATATCATATTTCATATGTCAAATATTTCCAATCTCACTAATACAAGTGATAGAGAGAAGTCTCTCGCACTCACAATTTGTTGGCTTTCTTGGTTTTAGTGTTACCTGCCCCGACCAGCTGAACTTTCAGTTTCCATGGCAACCACAGAATGACTTAGAAATGTCCAAATTGTCCAAAATTTTGGGAATCCATTCCAAATATACTGAATTTTACCCTGTGAAAAATTCATAGTTTTAGATTGAAAATAAGTGTCCATATAAAAAAAAGCCTCGAACTTTCTGAACGCCCCTCGTACAATAAAACCCAAAATAGAGTAAGAAAATTTTCTGTCAGAAGTCCTCTATTTACCTAAGTTGCCCTTCTTTTTCCTGTACACCCCAAAGTTCCTTACAACTAACTTTGACTCCTCACAACAAACTTAGCCAATACTAATTAGAAACCTATTAAGATAGCTGCCAATGTAGTTGCAAATAGCAAAGGGGCACAATATCAAAGACAACAAACACAATGGGGCAGATGGAGTTTAAATTGGTGTTGTTTAAATGTAATTTCAATATGATTTTAAAAGGTAGTTTCAAGTAGGTAAAGGTAGGAAGTGATTCAGGGGTAGCCGAAAGGGTAAAGTAGTGGCTGATTCTTCCTTCCTGTTGGGGTAGTCATACTTTATGTTGGCTGTACTGTAGGAGGACTTTATATGCCAGAAAAAAGCAATGCTTTTTCTTCAATGTCCTGGCAATTGGGTAGAACTTCATACCAAGTGGCTGTGTCTCGTTGTCTTGCAAGAGTTAAGGATGAATTACGATGCAATGTGTATTCAATACTTTGTGACATATCCAACAAGTTCAAGAGTTTCTCTATCTATCAATAAATTTCGACATCGCAATTCAGTAAAAGTCTCCTGTACAGGGACACAAGCCATAAGAATTAAATTTTTAGAGCAATGACATAATTCACTGCGGAAATTCTTGAATTCAAATCAATGTCATCTAACACCCACTCATGAAACAGAATAATCTCGTTTATAATTGTGCAAATTCCATCTAAATGTGTCTCTAATTGGTGGCTGTTTTTTTATAAACAGAATCCAAACTGGAATTAAGTCTTGCAAATAAAACATAAGGAAAGGTTAAACCTTGAGAACCTCACTGGTGAGTATGATGACTCCTTTGGTGATAACATGGTTAGTATATTCTCCCAGGGTGAAAATCATACTTAAGAAAACAACAACTTTATTTGTTCAGGAGGAAGGCAGCATGCTCATTTACAACAAGGAATATAAGGGTATAAAAAACTGGGGACAGAGCAGGGACAACTGTAATCGGTTTGTGCTATATCAAACATGTAGCTGTCACTTGAGCATGTGTCCTTTCCTACAATACATCATGAACAACAATGCATCAGTTACCACCTTGGTGATATAGGATACTGCCAAACAGAACAGCCTCATTGCTGCACTTGTCCAACATGATTGCCTGAGGCCGCGAGCAAATAATGGAGTGATACTGATGCCAACAGTCCCTAAGTAATTGGGTGGCCAACTGCAACGTCATGACATCCCATGTTATCCAATAGAACAAGAGACAATCCAGGAGAAAGGCTTCCACAAACTATAAGTGCACATGAATGAAATGACAACTGAATCATTTCCTTCAACTTTGCAATACTCCTTGTAATTTAGTAAATTAAGAAAATAAAAAGTCAATGACCCACTGCAATGCTATGAGATACCATCTCCAGTAACGGGATAAGATTACACCATTCAATAGTAATGCAAAGAGGTGTAGTTTCTCCCTGAAATTTCCAAACAAAGTGTGAAGTGATTCAGGTGAACATCAGTAAACAGGCCAATTTCACCATGTGTTTTGTTAAACTGTAACAAGGTTTCAAAATGACACATTGCCCAATACATCCATTTCTCAATAAATACATCTATTTCTCCATAGAATTCCTAGAAATGAATGAATACTTTCTAGAGTGCTGAGGTCCTCATGCAAAAAATTCAATATTTTATCTTCAGACAACACAAAAAATATCTCCACTAATTGGTACATGACTATGATAGTTTTGAATGCCTTACACTGTGTGGGACCACCTTCCTCCTGTTCAAAGCGCTATTTTTAGCGCAATTTGTACCCAAATGAAGAGACCGCATCCCAAATGAGAGACCGCTTCATGACCACAGGAGGGGTGGTCGTATAATGCAGGGACCACTGTATCAGTATTAGGGCTAAATAAATTTTTCCTCAATATTACAGACATCTTGCAGTGCAAGAGATTCCACTGTTCTTTCACCAAAATGCACTATTTTTGGCAGCCTGTTTGGAATTGCTCATAATTATATTGCCGAATAATGATTGAATTTATGAACTTCAGTCAGTTTTTAGTGTATACCTTTGAGCCATACGCTTGCTGTTGAGCCACTAGGCATTCTATTTCTCTGCATCATAATTGTATTTCTTCCCCATGATGAATTCTATTGGCTTGATGCAAAAGCATCCATGCAATAACTGAATAGCTCTCAATGAAACCATCTCTTTGGCAATAATGTATTATGCTTGGTTTATTGCACAAGTCTTCCCTCAGTTGCCTTGACTAATCATACTTTATCCCAATGTTCAGCCACATCCAGATCAGTGCAAAACGTGATGAGATTACAGAGTAAGACATTGCCAATTGGGTCTCTTTTCTTCACTTGATCTGGCAGTGCACTGGGATTTGTGAGGGCGCTGTATGAATAAGTATGATTAGTTGACCAATTCTGAATCATCTCATGATGCACGGCTAGGAGGTTATACTGGAAAATCACAAGCAAATATCACAAAGTGATTCAGTGGTGGTTAATTAAATTAAAAAACTTAATATCATCTTGTTCTCAGAAAAAATTCATTCCAAAACTTAGTTTAAGCAGGTTACATTCTATAGTCTATAGAAAATATGAGATCTACACCGAAATGGTTTTGATGTGCAAGTAAAATAACAAAAAATTCTGTCTCTATGTTACTGCATTAATTAATGATGTCCATCATGACATAATTGGTAGCAGTTAAACTTAATGGACCATTTTTACCTCCTTTAGGCTGCTTAGTACTTAATATGGAATAAGTATAAACATTTCCATTGACTGATTGTACATATGGAATATTATTGCTGACTGAACACGGTCTGCTGTCAAAGCAGGCGAGCGAGCGAGGCTGCAGACTGACGAAATTCATATTGAATTGGGTGTCGAATTGGCAACTGGGGCAGTAGGACTGCTGCCCCTAAGGTCCGCACTGCTGCCTTTGAGGTCTGCGCCCAGCAGAACTCAGCAGAACTCAGCAGACAGCTTGTAGGGCGAAAAATCGCCAATCAAGCTTGGGCCTTCGGCCCTAAATTTACACTCTTACTTAGAACTCAGCAGAACTGAGTTGGGCTGCTTCTGAAATGCATGTGTGCGAGGATGTGAAATAGAACACCAGTTCTGAAATGTTGTAGACTGCTCACTGACGCTCGCAATTGAAGCAGGCTACTGTAGCCTGATATTATTGGACATTAAAGGTACTGTTCACTTCAAACAACGCTAATTTAAACACAAGAAGTAGAAGCTTATGGAATTATGCAGGAGTATAATTGATTCTGTTTTCCCTAGCCTTATCTGTATGTCCCTCATGCTCAATACTGCTACAAATCACATGATTTTAAGAAAGAAAAACAGTTTCCGGAAAATGTCTGGCAAGCGGCCAAAAGCACCCTTTAATAAAACACACATAACCGGATCTCATGAGATATTACGTGCCGATAAATGATTCCGTGGCTGTTGGGCCGTGAGATTGAAGCCTAACAAAGACGTCTGGGAGAGTCTACCAGACTAGACAATCTTAACATCGCCTTAAGATTAGAGGGTCCTAATCCTTTGTTGGAATCTGTCATACTGATAAATGTCAGTGTTGCTTCCCTTTAAGTAATGCTTCAATGAGTTCAATCCCTTTGATGGTAGATAGTTCAAGCTATCTTTTCTTTGCAACTCCTATTATATGGGTTCCTTCAAAAAGCTTTCACAGAGCAGGTGCGACATGTAGATATGGCTAAAGCAAACAAAATCAATTGTGCCCCAAAACGTTATTGCATAATTTCCTAAGTTTCTGCTTTTTGCGTTTAAATAGCGTTCTGTGAAGTGAACCGTATCTATAATGTCCGATAATATTCCCTATGTAAAGTCATTCAATGGAAATGATTGTACTTCCTTTTTCATATTATGTACTGAACTGCCTTAAGTAAAAAGGAGGAAACAATGCTCCGTCAAGTATATTTGTGATCAATAATTGTAATGATGTCATCCAAACAGTTTCATAGAGACAATTATTGTTATTTTACTAACACCTCATAATTATTGTTATATTAGAGTAATATCATTATTGAAGAGTTATTTTGAGATATTAGATTTTGCTAAAAGTACTTATTCTCCAATTATCAATTATCTTACTTCACCTATCTATACCTTTCTATGGTCGTTATCACTGCATTATGAAGCTCTTTTATTATAAATTTGATATGATTCGGATGCAGTGGAAATAGTTTGGACCTGAAACCTCAGCATAATGAAAGACTATTGAGCCATTAAGTTTCTGCTTTGATCTGCCTCAAAACTTTCACTAACTGACAACAAGCCAGCATGAAGCACCTATAAAGCTCAGTTAGCTGGTAATTTGGTCCCATTTACTGGAAAGCTTTGATGCTGCTGCTCATTTTATGACTTGCACGGGAGTAAAAAAGCTGGTGTACTGCATTGATGTTACCGAAAAGTGGGACTACCGAGGAACGTGTTAGCCAAACTATATATACAATACACCAGGTGGCGTCCTGAATGGTAAACACTGTTTGAGCTCGAAGATAATATTGCATGAAAACATGGTTTATAGACGTTTCCAGAGGTAGAATAGTATCCAGAATTAAGAAGGAGTGATCCAAGAAGGTGTGTGTGCTTTTTGGCGAATTTCTGACAGAATTCCAACTCACAGAAGACTTCTGAAAATTATATCAACGTGGGTTGAGGTGCCTATTATCACTCAGCAATGACGAAGTGCAACCGGTGCAAGGAGAAGGTTGATGTTGTGCAATGTTTGGGCTGTCAACAAAGACTTTTGGTGGACAACAGCGTACTCATGTATGTATTCAGCTACATTTCAAAAGCTGCAAGACTAAACATCAAGAATGCTGTTTTGAATTTCTACTCGTCTGATGTAATCACTATTGCAAGGCAAGTGTTAGAAGACAGTGTCAAAGACTTAGTTCCTGAACAGTCCTGTATTGGAAAGAAGAGAACCGATTCAGTGAAGAGAACTGCTTGTGATGCCATGCTTGATGACATTTTAGACCTGTTTGGTGCCTTGGACAAAGTTGAGGGTGTGAGTTTGCCTCGTTTTGTATGTAGTGATGCATCCTTGTTGCCTCCTGCAGGTCCAGAGATGGCTGGTAGTATGATGACAATACTTGAGACTCTCGCTACGCAACAAAGACAGATTAATCAAATGCAAGAATCTATGAATCTATTTCGTATTGAGATGGACGCCGTCCAGAAGAACAATGTTGCATTGCCTGTAACAATTGCAGCAAATGATTCGGCAAAGGAGAGATGTCCCCAAGCAAGTTCTGCAACTGCACCTGCAGCTGTACTTGAAGTGTCCACTAATGCTCCTGCAGCTTCAACCAGTGATGCAAGGACCCCAGCAATGGAGCCCCCAAGTCATCCCAAAGCCACTGTGAAGTCTTTTGCCAATGCTGCTCAAAACAAAGGCCAGAGTAATGCTGAGGCACTTAGTGATGGAGGTCAGTTTCAGCAGCAAATGAAGCGTCCCAAGAAAGGAAGTAACAAAGCGAACACCTTCAAGCAGATGAAACAAGGAGGAACTGGTGATTCAACTCTTCTGCGAGCAGGTCCCAGTACCTTTCAGCTTCAGATCACAAACGTCAATCAAGGTTTGAGTGTTGATGACATTAAAGGATATCTCTCTAGTAAGGATGCTGAAGCCTCAAAAGTTGAAGACAAGTCCTCCGATGGCTGGGAGACTAAGAGATTTGTAGTTACACTGGCTTATGAACATTATGACAAAGTTATGAATGCCCACTTTTGGCCGAAAAAGATTTATTTTAAGCGCTGGTTTCCAGCTAAAGAGAAATCACAATAACTTTTAGTATGGACAGTAATTTGAGAATAATGTCTTTTAACAGCACTGGGCTTGGCTGGGATAAACAAGCATACATCAAAGATCTCATTGACAGAAATTCTCCTGATCTCGTCTTTATTCAGGAAACATGGCTTCTGAATGCTAATATGTCTGTTCTGAATGGCATACATCAAGACTACATTGGAAATGGTGTATCTGGAACTCCTGAAGATGAACTCCTGCTTGGAAGACCACGAGGGGGCGTTGGTGTTCTTTGGAAGCGAGCCATAAGTGATTCTGTGAGGTTTCAAGTAATTCCGAATACAGACAGAGCATGTGCAGTCATTGTAAAGGATGGATCTGAAGAAATTATGTGCATTAATGTTTATCTGCCGGTGGATAATCAAAGCAAAAGTCGCATTGATCCTGGTTTTCTCAACACTATGGATGCTATTGATATTTGCCTGCAACAGAGTGACCTCAGGAACGTTATCCTTGGTGGGGATTTTAATTGTGATTTTAGGCGCCGAAATGCGCATGATATTTATCTCAGGAATTTTATACAGACTAATGATATGGTCTGCACTATGGATTTACCGATTGCAGAGCAGGGCTATACTTACCATGACCCTGCAAATGCTCTGGTGTGTCTAACTCTATTATATATGTCAAGCGCTGTGATGATCACGATAATCCCTCAAAGCACTTGCCACTTTCTACAGAAGTTCGTTTAAGCAGTCATTTACCAAGAGTTGTTGACTCTAATGCCCATGAAGTACGTGCTAGATCTATTGCCTGGCACAAAGTAACCGCAAAAGATGTTAAATGTTACCAACAAAAGCAAGATAGTGTGCTTTCATCTGCCCCTGTCGCCAGTGTTGCACTCTGTGATGACGTATCATGTTCTGATCCGACACATCAACGTGAAATTGATCAGTGGTTTGAAGATTTGATCAACTGCTGTGTGCAAGCAGATGAGCACTTGCCTCGTGTAAAACTCAAGAAGACCAATAAACCGTATTGGAAGTCCGAAGTGAAGCCGTACAAGGATGACAGCTTATGGTGGCACAACCTCTGGGTTTTGTGTGGTTCTCCAAGTGATGGTCCGATCTATGAGAATAAGACTCAGGCTAAGCGACAGTATTTTTATGCTGTTCGCCGATACAAGCGTCAAGAAGATCAGTTTCGTAAGAATAAAATGGCTGAAGATATTTCGAACAACAGAAGTAGAGATTTCTTTCGAGAAGTTAAAAAAATGAAATCTAAACGCACAATTGCTCCGAACATTGACGGACTTACTAGCAGTGAAGAAATTGCAGAACATTTAGCTAATAAATATGATACGCTTTACAATTCTGTACCTTCAGATCCGGACAAAATCAATGAAATTGGTTACTTTATTAAAAGACAATGTAAGAATGCTGCTGAATGTGATCGTGTTGTAAATGTTATTGATATTTCAAATGCCATGAATAAGTTAAAAGCTGATAAATCTGATGGGCAATCTGATTTGATTTCATCTCATCTTCTGATGTGTAGCGAGTTGTATAAAAGTAAATTAGCCTCATTGATTACTGCAATAATTACTCATGGTTATCAACCACAGTCTATGTTGTTAGCTACAATAACTTCAATACCTAAAGACAATAGAGGTAACTTGTGTGATTCTAGTAACTATAGAGGTATTGCACTATGCAGCTCTGTGAGCAAACTTTTTGATATTATTATATTGAATCGTTATAGTCATTGACTCAGTACAAGTGATATTGTAGTTGTTAACTATAATATCGAAAATGAATCTCAAGTGTACTCTTGCTGTGTTGATCTTACAAAAGCCTTCGATCGGGTTCAAAATGATATGTTATTTCAGTTATTGATTGATAGAAAAATTCCTAGTTTAATTCTTCGTGTTATTATAGACATGTATAGTCGCCAACAGATGCGTACTGTTTGGAAAGGTTGTCATTCACAAACTTTTAAGACCATTAATGGTGTAAAACAGGGAGGAATTGTTTCCCCCATTCTGTTCTGTATTTATATGGACAAATTGTTGAATGAGTTAGTTGTTGGGTTGGAGGTCAGTACTTTGGCTCTCTCGGCTATGCCGATGATTTAATTTTGCTGTCTCCTTCTGTTAAAGGTCTGAGAGAGATGTTAGAAATTTGTGAAAATTTTGGTATTGTGTATGGAGTTAAATTTAATTCTAAGAAGACTGTGTGTATGTTATTTTCGAAGCAACGTGTAACAGATAAGCCTGATATTCATTTGTGTGGTGCTAAGCTGATGTGGGTTGATAATTTTAAACATCTAGGACACAAAATTAATTTTAATTTAAGTGAAGCTGAAGATGTAAGAAATAAAAAGGGCGACTTATTCAGCAGAGTTAACACTGTTTTAGCTACGCTTGGAAAATGTCAAGACATAATTTTACGTAGAGTATTTAATACCCAGTGTGCTCATATGTATGGTACTGCCATTTGGAATTTCTCCGATAAGTCTATTCATGAATTTGTTGTTGCATGGAATCGATCAGTTAGACGATTGTTTAATTTGCCTTATAGAACACACACTAGGTTCCTACCGGTTGTGTTAGAGACACCTGGTGTTCTTGATCAAATTTACTGTCGTTTTATTAAGATGTGTCAAACAATGAAAGAAAGTTCAAATTTTAAGATTAGATATTTATATAATCATTGTATAGCAACTGCGAGATCTATTATTAGTAAAAACTTGAATGTTATTAGAAAGAGGGTTCACTTAGACACCTCCTCAGTACTATGTAAGGGTATTCACATACTTAAAGGTGCTTACGTAAAAGATGTTTCTGACTGTGATAGGAATGTGATAGCTATGATCTGTGAATTACGTGATAGCCAGGGAGAGTTGGACGGTTTTACTGTATCTGACAGACAAGGTTTTATGGATTTTATTTGTACCATTTGAACATTTGATTTTATATCTGTGATCTTTTTAACTATTTATAATACTATTTTATACCATTGTTATATTTTTGTAAACTAAACCTTTGTATTTCAAAGTGTTTGAATAAAATATTATATATATATCTAAAATACAATTATTGCATAATTATTATCTCTTCTTGGTCATGCCAATGAAACATATTTGTGACCTGCTCCATCAAAATGAGTTCAAAGTAGGCAATCTCTATTTTCCAGAATTGCCCAAAATGTGTCAAAAGGTCACATATTGATGATTTTTAGCTGTTGGTAACACGTTTAAGCAAAAGCAATTTGCTTTGATTATTAATGACCATCTTAACCAAAAACTGATTTTAAATTATCTACATTAGGCATCATTCTTGATTTTCCTTGTTCTTTTATTGTAATGGCGGGAAATTAAAATTCCATTTTCACATAGGTCGGTGTTTCGTATAATCAATGTTTCAGGTGTCATATCTTTGGATTGGGTGGAGATATCAAGACAAATGAAACATAATTTTAAAGCCCAATTCCAGTAGAACAATTCCAGTAGAACAAAGTAATTTTCACAACTGGATATGATAGCAGGCCGACTTTGGACCCATTTTGGTGGAGCAGGTCACATTTTTAAAGCTACCAATCATGTACATTGTACCTTAAATTAAAAGATAGAGCAATTCTATATTATTTTAATGATCTTTCAATTCTTTGATTATGCTTCAGGAGGGGGATTAGAAGAATGAATCATTACTTGATCAACTTATTTTCTTTTCAGAATGAGAAACAATTCAAGCAGACGCATCAGCAGAAGTTTTCTGTAAAACTTTTGAGTGATTATTGCTCTCATCTTTCCATATTCAGCCCTTTATGTCTGTAATGAAGTGTGGTTTTGAAAAAGACAAAGCAAGCATTTGTCTGGATTCATTGTGTTATCTTCAAAACACATTTGTCTTTGTCTGTAGTTTTTGTCCTCCCCTCTTTTTCAGTACCACAGAGCTATTAATTCTTTTAAAGATACATCAGACACATGTAATGTCTCTAGTATCTTGGTTGGATGTGGCTCAAAGTCAATTGATAAAAAAAGGTACAAAATATGCATGAATGAATTGGATTTTGAATACAACATCCGTCTTTGGCAATTTCGCATAGTTAATATTTGCCTTTCATAATAATTTTTTTAATGAATGAAGTAATCAAGGCCCTTTCAAAAGGATGAATAATGAGAAAATGATCAAGTTAGATTTGGGTTATATACATGAACCTACTTGAGGATAATTAATTTGAAATTTGTTTTCATTGCTTCCTTGGCACAGTTGCCAAGCAAATGTTAACTGTCCTCTTATTTGTATTAATTGTGTGCATTTTTGAACTAATGATTTCTTGTCAAGAAAGGAGTAATCAAAGTGTCACAATTTTTCCCTGACATTTAAAGGAAAGAGGACCTAATCACCAGAGTTTTAACATTTCCATCTGCCTGAAATATTGTACACATAACAAATGTTTTTGTGAAGATTTACAAAAAGTAATCCTAACACAGTCATCCTTGGCTATACTGACGCACAATTATGAGAGATGGTGGCATTGACTTATCGGATAACATAAACAGAATGAAAAAGCAAACAAGCTAGTCGGTTGAAAAACAAATGTGTCTGGAAGATTACAGGCAGCCTTTTCTGATCCTGACAAATGTCTTGGTTGCCTTGTTCTCTACAGGACTTCATTACTGTTTGACAAGGGCTGGGGAAAGGAATGCAAACTCAGATATATCACAGTGGGTTTTAACCACCTTTAAGTTAGAAAAAATTCTAATGGCATGACACCTGTTGGATATAGTCCACATTTTTCTGTGGCAGCCATTTTACAATGTGATTAACTCCATAAAAGGGTTCTGGAGAGCATCAAAACACATTTTAATGGCATGAAACATTAGGGTGTCTCATTTTTCAAACTTTTTTCCGGATCACGCTAGTCTTTAAACCAATTGATCTCCTATGTGAATAGACCACCCAGTGCAAATTTCAGCCAAATCCATTGATTTTAAAATCTCCCCCTACCCACTTCTATTCTTGGGCTATTTTCACCATTCGCGAGTACAGTAAAATGGTCATTTTTGCATGGAAAAACATGCACAATACACTTATTATACCTATTAAGGTTGTTTAAAAGGTTCCATGAGGGGCCTACAAGTTACTGGTATCATTTTCATCAATTTATTCTACATATCATGTAATCTATAGGCATTTTAAAGGCAAAAATCGCTAAATTCAGCAAAAAACCGGTTAAATTGCACCAAATATGTAATCTTGTGCTTACTGAGAAGGGTAGATTAATGATGTTCTGTAAAGTAAGGAGTGGAATAATTATGTAAATTCAGAAGAATTAAGAATTGTAATTAAAGTATATTCAATCTATATACTTTCTAAAAATGTTAACTTACTCAATAGCAATAAAGGAATGCAAATTGGTCTGTTGCCTCCAATTCCATAAAAAGCTATGGAATAAGATAGATAACTAACAGAAAATTTGATACCTGATGATACAGACTCTCAGAAATTTATATCGTATGAGCTGAATCTTGGCATGATCATTAAACCCTATCCAAGATGACTCCATCGAATGCTGTCCAATTGTTTGTGAATACAAATCAATAATTTAATGCATACATTTAGGAAGTTCAATATCTCAATTCAATTATTGCGGTTTAAAATATGTCCATGGGTTATGCTAATATTCAGGATAAACTAGCAATATTCAGGATTATTGAAGTCATGCACTTACAATCTTTGCAAGATGGTTAATGTATTTCCTTAGGAGTTGTCTAGAGCCAATTAATGATCCAGTTTTCACAACTTCCATTCATAAAGACATGGATGACAGAAAAATATCACTGGTTTGGCTGCATTATAGAGCATTCTTGAGTTGACAAGCTGCTGTGGTCTTAATCAGTCTCACATGTGTAGGCTACCTCAAATGCATGTCAATTAAAGTCTGAAGCCATGCTCACGAGCAGCATTGACCCGTCCAAATAAAATTTTGAACTACAGGAACACCTTAGCGAAGTTTATAATTTGTAAATTACCGAATAGTGCTAAGAATGATATAAAAGCATTTTCATCGTTTACAAAGCCTACATAGGCATTCATGTTAAGCCATGGTATTGCTTTGAGCAATTATGTGTGACCCATTGCTTCATATTGTATCTCAGACACCACACAGCACTTATACAAGAAACAATATCAATCGTTGACTTACTGGTTGAATAAGAAGTTCTGTATCTCAATTCTGTGACATTATTGAAATTATGTATATGGACTTCCCAGGAAGCAGATTTATTTGATAGTACATTTCTAAACCAGTGGCAGTGTTCAGTGTTCACTGTCCTTTAGAGGATAGCTTTGTTAATCGTGTCTCGGTCACGGTTCACATTTAAACCCATTCAAAAAGGCCCTCAACCAGAAAGTATTTGGACAATCTCAGTGACTTTTTGATGGTCAGTCTGTTCCTTGTTAGTTATGTGGAATATATCTGCACCCCAACCACATGGCAAATGATATGGCCAATATAAGTGAAAAAAATATAGCCGGGTCAAAATGTTTCAATGACAACAGTACCATGCAGGTTGATAGCACTATATTTGGCCTATCAATGTGCCATCACTGACCATGGGAGACATTCTCTTAGGCCATATCATCCTGGTATAAGAATTCTAAAGGTCTAGCTTGCCCAAATCTATATGGAAGTGTGCAAATGATATCACCAAGTTGAATCGCATAACATACTTTGGCTGATGTTTTGCAAGGTTGTATAAAACTTCACTGCTACAATTATATCATAAACTGATGAATTCCCTTATCTCAGTACAATTTGGGTGGGAACCCTTAATTCCACTGCTGTTCCTAATTCTTCAATCTTAACAAAAGTCCTATACATCTAAGATATGTCACCATCCTTAATCTACCCTTTTAGTAAGCACAAGATTACATAGTTGGTGCGATTTCACTAGGATTTTTGCTGAATTTTGCGATTTTTGCCCTTAAAATGCCTGTAGATTACATGATATGTAGAATAAATTAATGGAAATGAAAGCAGTAACTTGTAGACACCCCATGGCAACTTTTAAACAACCTTAATAGGTATAATAAGTGTATTGTGCATAATTTTCAATACAAAAATGACCATTTTACTGTACTCGCGAATGGTGAAAATAGCCCCAAAATAGAAGTGGGTAGGGGGAGATTTTAAAATCAATGGATTTGGCTGAAATTTGCACTGGGTGGTCTATTCACATAGGAGATCAATTGGTTTAAAGACTAGCGTGATCCGGAAAAAAGTTCGAAAAATGAGACACCCTAATGTAACATGCTCAATATAATCCATAAGGATGTGCAGATTACTAATCTTTTAACAGGAAACTAGTCAGAAAGAATTTTTTGAAGGAAAACATGTTTTTATGTTAAAAACATTTTATGATGTGATAAACTCCATAAAAAGGTCAGAAATGCATTAAAAAACATAGTGATGTCATGAATTCTGCAGGAAATAGCCTGAAAGGACATGTAGATTACATATCTGAATATGGGAAAATCTGTGGGGAATTTTCTCAGAAAAACATTAAAATATTTTTATGTTGCAGCTATTTTGCCATGTGATAAGCTTTATTAACTTAGTTCCTTGTACCTTCAGCAACTTGTGTCTAAATTTTCTTGAGGATGTCCTCGAGACATCTAAGCTTCAGTATCTTCGAGAAGATATCTCGAAAGCAACAACGATGCAGACATCGTCCAGAATATGCTAAACTAAGGACATAATATTGGAAAACCAATGCAGAAAGGCCAAGTTGCTACAGGAATGATGAGGAACAAAGGGAATCCTAGCAAACGGCATGCAGATGTTCTCCAGAAAGCACCTGTAGACACCATGCAGAAGGTTCCAAGATAGAACTAAAATATATTTCGAAGTGTGTAAAACAGCTTAGTACAAGATATCTCAAGAAAAATCTAATCATTGCACCCAGTCTATGAACAAGCAACATTTTCTCATTTTGTCGGCATAATGCCTTGCCTTCATACTGATTGTCCTAGACTATTCTTTATCCCTCTGAGTCTTGGAGCGTTTCTAGACATATTTGTATTGACCACATGATAATGGGTATCCAACACTCTGTCTGATTTCAAACAAAATGTCAAAGTTCCTGGCTATGAAAAAAATCCTGGTTGAACTATCCGTAGTTACACCTACTCCGATGAAAGTATGCTGAAATGATCAGATCTGCTTCCCGAACCCTTCCTGGTATTGCCTTGGCCCATGTGGATGCCCTGCCAGCCCTTTAGTAAATGAAAATTGGTTCTATATCAAAAATTATGATTTTGGTCCAATTTAATGTCATTGAGAGTATTGTTGTATTTCACTTTAAAATAATCAAATCAAATGCACAGTAAATGAACATAATACATCGTTCACAAAGGTGTGTGTGCGTCCTCTGTTTTCGGGAAGGAAGTCCCTCAATCCTGGATAGACCAAATACAATGTGATAATCATTGTAGACACTATCCAAGTGCTGCTAACTGCAAATGTGCCCATCACAAACATGTTTCTTTGTGCTTATAATTACTGGTACTACATGTTTGTAATGGGCTACTGTACTTGCAATCATAGCATACTAAGATGCAGTATGATACTGACTGTACGCAAATAACATAATTGCAGATTGACTTTTTCATGGAGTTTATCACATCGAAAAAGGTTTTTCTCATACAGATGTGTTTTTCTTCAAAAATTACTAAAAATATGGTTCCTGTTAATAGATATGTAATTTGTATGTCCTTGTTAATTATATCTAACAGGTTCCATGCGATTGACATAATTTTTGATCATCTCCAGAACCCTTTTATGGAGTTTATAACATAGTAAAATGGCTGCCATTCAAAAATTTGTTTTTCTAAAAAAATTCCCAACAGATTTTTTTCTTGTTTTCAGTTATGCAATCTGCATGTCCTTGTGGACCATATCGAGCAGACATCATGCCATTAGAATTTTTTCTAACTTAAAGATGGTTAAAACCCACTGTGATATCATACAACCCCCCTTCTGAAATATTTGCATTACTTTTCCAAAATAATTCCAACAGACTAGTAGAATGTCATTTGCCAAGAGAACAAGATTAAAAGCAAACCATAATACAGTCTCCAACTCTCCATGTACCTGTAATACACACAAAAGTTGAGCATACATTTTTGTCCAGATATATGCTCCATTATAATTTTTTCTTTCTATTGCAAAAGACTTAAAATTTCTAGTACTATACAGTGACGCTGGTATTCGAAAGACAAGCATGATGTTTGTTAAGATCTAATTGAGTTTAATGACAGAGAGTAGGCTTTATGTAATGGTTTAAATTTGCAACATTACTTCAACAACCTTCCCAACTGGCTCAGGTTTATATGACAGTTTACTACATTAATAGTGAATTATTTCCACACCAAATGCCAATAAATTACTCTTTAATTTTTAATGAAATCATGGTAACACATTTTTCTGCATTGACTAAATGAAATAAAACTTCAATACTTCATTTTTGCAGGAAATAAAATATGATAATGGATAGTATTTAACGCCATCTGAGCTCACGTCCTCGCCAGATCATAATACAATCAAAGATGAAAATTTCATCCTGTGAAAGGCACAATAACTGATGTGGAAACTACCATGAAGCAGCAAAAAATGCACCAATGGAATCCTTCTGATCAAGTGTGAACAAAAAACTAACGCGGGATGAACGCCTCAGCGACTGTCATCTTGGCTGACAGGTTCAGTCAATGTTTAACTGCCAGTTAACAGTGTCTTCATGGTGAAACAAAGTATTAGATTTGTAAAACAATTTTATCCTCTGAGAACACGAATTACAATGTAAACGCTTGCCATAGAACTCTTGGGGCTAGAGTCATATTGCATTTTGTTAGTTATAGATATCAGCATTATACCTATGTGGAATAATTTAAACAAAAAACCATTGAAAATAATTTCAACTTTCAGGTCCATGCACCTCAAATGGAAAAAAGATAGAGCCAGAATATACACTCTACCTGCTCTTACTTGAGGGCTCCGAAAGCCTTTCAATGAAAATCTATAGAAGCTTTTAAAGTTCTCCCCAAGCTGGACAATCCCAGTAAATCCCAAAGTCGTTGCACTTTCATCTGCTTGAGAGCAGAAAGAAACCTTGTTTTCATAAAAAAAATTCTGAGGAGGACTTTCTTGTCTCAGCAAGACTCAGCATTGCAGTCCATATCAACCAGCAACAGCCCTTTGTCTTGTTAATGACTCCAGGTGATCCAATATCTGGGTGATACAATTTCTGGGAATATGTCACTTTCTAAAGTCACAATATCACAGCTGGTGCAGTTGTTAAAATATCACCCTTGGGACAGGATTGGGTGCATGATATTTTCAATCAAGGATACATCATCTGATCGCTAAAGACTGTCCAATTGCTTCGATACTTTTCACTGTTACTTTTCACTGTCAAACTCACTGTTACTTTTCACTGTCGAACTCTGTTACTTTTCACTGTCCCTCATCCTATCGTTAAAGACTGTCCAATTGCCTCGATACTTTTCACTGTTACTTTTTACTGTCAAACTCACTGTTACTTTTCACTGTCGAACTCCGTTACCTTTCACTGTCGACCTCACTGAACTACGACTCATCGCTGTCTCACTGACCCATATTTCTTTTCACTACTTATTGACGTACTAACCTGTGACTCGCACTTACTCTTGATCACTTACAGTGTCACGCAGACTCGTAATCTATCTTCGCTATACACCATCGCACCTACCTGTAATCCTCTTCTGCATACACTGTCACACCTACCTGTGATTCTCTTCATTGTCGTACCAACCCATAGTTTCTCTTCACTATACACTGTTGCTAATACCTGTTTCAAAGTTGTCGATGTTGCAAGATAATACTTGGTTACCCGCGCACAATTGATTTATCTGATCCAAATTTTTGTCTCTAATTTCAGCATGGCTGACAAAACTGACATCACACACCATACCAACACCTCCCGCAACAAGCCTGACCCACGGCCTTCAACAAATGACAACAACAAAGACAAAGAAAACCTTCAAGCCATTGAAAACACGACCCAGGTTCAAAGTAAAACTGATGATGAATTGAGACAACTGAAGAGCAGAGTTGAGCAAATGAAAAAATCACATCAGTTAGAAATTGCTGCCCTGAGAACAGAGCTACTTGACTCGGCCAATGATGTAAATCAACTGACAAAGGATCTTTTCTCTGCCCATGAGGTGGTTGCATCGAATAAAGAAGAAATTTCTGATCTTCAACAGCTCCTGATTGGGAAAGAAGGAGAAAACGATGAATTGCTAAGGCAGGTCATCGCATCCACGACTGCTGGCCCGGTGGATGATGGCCCCAAACCAGTCGGACTGTTTTACTGTGACAAACGCCTTGAGTCTCTAAATCTGCCTGAGAGAGTTGACTGGCACAAGAAAGTAACCGGACTGAAAGAGCTCCAGAATACCCACGAACAGAACATGCTGCCAGAGATTGACATTTGTGTTATCTTTACTGGTCTAGATGAGATTGAACATGACGAAAGTGGTGTGATTCTATATCAAAAACTGAAGTCCATCGTTGAATTCCTTTCTTCCAATGACTCATGCAAAATTGTCGTTATCGCCCTTCCAGCCGTCGAGACCCGAAAATACTCGCTTCAAACCAAACTCTTCAACTGTCAGCTGTCCGATCTTCAAGGCTGTCAAGTCATTAATCCTGTCTCCTCTCTGGTTAAATCCAACTTCTTCAGTGAAGATGGTTTCAAAAGATGGAATGACGATGTTCGTGAGAAAATTGTGATACCTAGCGTTCCCATCAACCGTAAGCGTAACAATGACCAAAGTGGCATGCACGTCTCGGAATTTCTTCAGATTCCGGGTGATTTCATCGGGACTTTGATTGGCACTAGTGGTAACAGAATTCGTAGCCTAACGTCCGACAACAACGTTAAAATGAACATTGGCAAATGGTTTGCAAAGGACAGAGGAAGCGCTGATAAATACGTGGAAAAGATGGATGCGGTCATCATCTCCGGGGACAGCACCTGTGTTAACAAAGCCAAAGCGATAGTCACTAAAATGATCGAAGACAGCCCTGAGCCTACTGCTAAAAAAGCGAAAAATAATTGACATTCTACGCCATGGAGGCAATTCAACAACAACACTTCCGTCCACCATCATGTCCTTTCTCCTTTTGTAAATAAATCCTATGTTAATCAGCCTTCTAATTGTCCTTCCTTTTGTTATACAGACTCAAATCAATTAAGTCATGCCTCCATGGCTGTCTGCAATGGTTCTCAAAATTCATGCAACTCAGCTGGTATATCTGCGTCAATAGTTCGCAATCGTAATGGTAATACGACTAGAACTAGGTCCTTTTTGTGTGTTGATAACAAAACCAAGTTGTTCAGCAAATATGGTGCATCGCTTCCTGTTGCTCACTTAACTTCCAAAAGCACTCGTCCTGTCAATCCTGTAAGGCTCCGGAATAGATACAGCTGTCTGTTTAATGATCGGTCTGCTCTCAATCGTGATAAGAACACCGGTACCTTTAAAGTGGGTTTTTGGAATGCTCAAAGCTTGAGACATAAAACGCAGCTTATAAAAGAGATAAGAGATGAAAATTGTGTCGATATATTTCTCATTGCTGAAAGCTGGTTGAAATCAGATGATACACTTAAAATTGGTGAACTTGAAAGAGGGGGAGAATGCCAGTTCTTGCACACACCGAGAGATAACCGAGCCGGTGGCGGTGTTGGCTGCTTGTTTAGTTCTGAACTGAGAGCGAAAAAACTCAACAACTTTCAACCCAAAACTTTTGAATTACTTGAAACTGAATTTCAGCTATCTCGAAAGAAATTAACATTCATAAATATATATCGCCCAGAGTCGTCAGCTGCGAATCGATACACTATGGATGAATTCTTTGAAGAATTTACTGGCCTTCTAGCATATTTACAGCCCCGCAAAAATGAAGTGGTTATCACAGGTGACTTCAACTTCCACATAAATAAGCCTAATGACCCCAGAACAAAAAGGTTCACTGACATCCTTGATATGTTTGAACTAGTTCAGCATGTTTCTTCACCAACCCACAAAGATGGCAACACACTGGATCTGGTCATCACTGGCTTGAATTCATCAGTGAATAATTGCACTGTGGGAGATCTTAACTCAGATCATAACTGTATCTTCTTCAAGCTTACAATCAACCGAGCTAACACAGCTGTGAAGAGAATCAAAGTTCGGCAGACCCGCAAAATTAACATGCGAGACTGTAAGTCTGACCTTAGATGGCACTTGAAGATGTCAGAATTCACTCAAAACAACCATAACGGGCTTGATAAACTTGTTAAGTTATACTATTCAACCACCATTGTCCTAAACAAGCATGCCCCAGAACAAATCATATCGGTTCGAAATCGCTCGCCTACACCATGGACAAACGCTGACATTAAGAATCTAAAATCAGAGAAAAGACGAGCTGAGAAAAAATGGAGGAAAACTAGGAATGAAATAGACTGGGAAATTTTTAAAGAAAAGAGGAATGTACATATGTATATAATGAAACACTAAACAAACTGAAAACCTCTGACCTCAAAACCAAAATTGAACAGTCCAGAGGCAATTCTAGAGCGATGTACAAAGCACTGAACTCCAGCCTCAACAGAAAACAAGAGTCTCCACTGCCTACACACACCAATGCAAAGGACCTAGCAAATGAATTCAACATTTTCTTTAATGAAAAAATTAAAACCATCAGATCTAAACTTACCTCAACACAACAAACACATATACCACCCACATACACCGGTCAAAAACTTGATAAATTTGCAACTCTCTCACATGATGAGGTCAACAAGTTGATCAAGGAAATGCCAATCAAACACTGCCCTCTGGATCCCTTACCAACATGGCTAATGCTTGAATGCATGAACGAGCTCCTACCAATCACAACTAAGATAGTGAACCTGTCTCTGCAAGTTAGAAAAATGCAGACAGAACTAAAGCATGCACTGGTAAAACCCCTTCTAAAAAAACCAGGTTTAGAGCATGCAAAGAAAAACTATCGCCCTGTGTCTAACTTGTCTTTCCTCGGAAAATTGATTGAAAGTGCTGTAATTAAACAATATATTGACCACTTGACTGAAAACAATCTGGACGACAAAAAGCAGTCAGCCTACAAAAAATTCCATAGCACAGAAACTCTTCTAACAAAGGTTCATAATGATATAATGATAAATCTTAGCAAAGGTGAAATCACTATGCTGATACTTCTTTATTTGTCTGCAGCATTCGACACTATTGATCACAATATTCTTCTGAACAGACTCCATCACAAACAGGGTATTGATGGCACAGTTCATCACTGGTTTCAATCATATCTATCAGGGCGATCCCAATCCACAATCATCAGTAATGAAGTCTCTGATATATCTGCAATTGAATTTGGGGTACCCCAAGGCTCAAAATTAGGTCCAGTACTATTTAACTCGTACATATCTCCTGTAAGTGATATTGCCTCAAAACACCAGGTACAAGATGAGAAATATGCTGACGATCAACAACTTATTTTATCCTTCAAGCCCAGTGTAAACATGCAGAATTATTCAAAATCAAAAATGGAAAATTGTATTGCAGAAATCAGAAAATTCTTACACGAAAACATGCTATGCAACAACGAAGAAAAAACTGAACTTCTTCTAATAGGAGGACCGAGACAGCTAAACAAACTACAGTTTTCACAAATTCAAATAGAAAATGTTAATATTGCAACGTCCAATAGTGTCAGAAACCTGGGCGTGATCTTTGACAGTAAAATGACAATGGAGAAACACGTCAATAAGATGTGTCGCAATGCTTATCACAATATAAAGAACATTTCAGCAATCAGGAATAGTATTGACAAAGAAGTCACCAAAACGGTGGTCAACGCACTTGTAACTCCACATCTGGATTATGGAAATGGACTACTGTACGGCATACCAAAACGTCTTGAAAATAAACTCCAGGTAGCTCAAAACTCAGCAGTTCGTCTAATTGAACGTCTCAAAAAATATGACAACGTCTCTAAATTTAGAAACGATCTTCACTGGCTCCCGATCCCAGCAAGATGCCAATTCAAGATTCTGACAAACGTATGGAAGGCTCTGAACAACCAAGCGCCGCAATACATTAATAATCTTATAGCAGTAAAAAATCAACACACACGAAGCCTCCGCAGCAATAACTTAAACTTACTAATTGTACCAAATTCCAATGGCAACAATATTGAAAACAGGGCCTTCTCACACTCTGCTCCCCGTCTATGGAATATCCTGCCAGAAGATGTGAAAAACTGCCGAGCTTCAAGCGAAATCTTAAAACCCATCTATTTAAACAATTCTGCACATAACGTCAATGATAGCGCTGGTGAGCAGCTTCCTGTAACTGGCGCTATATAAATTTATATTATTATTATTATATTATGTGGCATCACCATTCAAAATGCTCCAATACACTAGCCCACAGCCACTGTGCCATTGACTAAAACCTCCCTTGGCAATGTTAGCGACTCTCTGTTTAAACTAACATGCAGCAATAATGTGCTAATTAGGAGCAGGGTAGATAGATAGGTAGGTAGATAAGATATGGTAAGTACAGCCCTCTAATCCAAATTCTGGGCGATCACAAGGGTTAATTGATGAGATGGGAAAGAGACCGGGAGTTCTCAACATATTATACATCTTCCCATGTAAGGGATATTTTTCTTGCCCAGCATAAACACTGATACAAGGGGCCGTCAATCTAATGTCTCTTTCGAACAACATCCACCTGGGATTTTGCTCATGAAGGTAAAAATTTGGGTTCCCCACCCAGGGCTCGAATGCATGCAAGCAAAAAACTTCAGCGGAGCAGGCGGGCAGTGCACCTAAGCCACTTGGCCACCCAGCTGCAGGGCAGACTCAAGACTCAAGACTCAAGTAGTTAGAACCACCTATCAATCACAATTTTCTCATGGATGAGGCTGTTTGCTCACATCAGTGTATAACAATATAACACATAATGTCACAGCCGATCAATAGTATAGAGTATAAGTACTCTGTATCAAGGGATGGATTTGAAATCCTGATCTCAGGAGCCGGTGGTCCGCAATCTTTAAAGCACTAAAACCCTTACACCTCAGGGAACCCTGTAAAAATGTAATTCCTCAAGACTGAGAAAAAAAAAACTGAAAGATTAGATTAGATTTTCGCTTGATCACAATTCAATCTAACCTGAAAAAGCCAACCTTTCAAATGCACAATTGATGTGGAAACTGCTAGGGGGCAGAGTAAATGCACTGGTGACCTCTTTCTAATCAAGTGGCAGCGAAATAATAGCTTGGTGAATTGACATTTCAGCGAGTGTCCTTCTGCTGACAGGCTGTGTCAGTGTTTAACCACCAGAAAATAGTGTCCTCATGGCAGAAAAAAAGGCCTAAAGCAACTTAATCTAGTCTTCTGAACGTATTTGGTCTTGACCTACACTGCACTTGTATGCTTGATTTCACCATGCAACTGAGAGAAGACCCGGGTTGCTCCATGGTATTGTCTATATAGGCTTTGATAGTGGAACTCTTCAATGTCCAGCTCGACGTTCCCGTGCACATTAAAACTTTTTCCGGGAACATGCTGCCATTTTGTACCATTACTACATGGCTCCAGAACACTTGGAATACATTGAAAACTCTGCCCTCAGTGTTGGTTGGTAATTTTAGAATTATCCCCAATCAATGATTCAGAATGAAATATTTCAAATTAACCTGTTTCCGAAGTGTGTCTAATTGAATTTGCAGACAGTTTTTGGGAGGTTAAGGTTTCCAAAATAAAAATTAGCTTTAGTTACTTGTTGGTCTCAAGTATCTGAAGTTCTGAATATGTCTAGAACCATTTCTGTCTTCTTCTCAGTTATATTGCATCATGTGACTTAAGTGAATCTGTAAAGAGTGATAATTAGAAATATATACAGCGATTGAGTGATAGTTATAAATATAAACAGCTGTACTATGCTCTTATTTGCAAGAATACAATCATGACAATGATTAATTCAATGGTTAATTTGAAGCCAATTTAAATATGAATCAGAGATCCACCAAATTTCCATCATACACAAGTTTTTCTTTTAAAAGTTTGTTTTCCAAATAAAAATAATTAATGAATAAACAAATTAGGAGAGCAAATTTAAACAAAACACATTATTCAAATGATGCAAGATAGAGAATTTTACGGAATTTATTTTCCTTACTGAAGTACAGAATTTTGAAGCCAAGGCAGGAACTGTCAATGATAGCAAATGCATTAGCCTTCAGCAAATGACATGGCACTCTGGTGGTCCCCACAACTCAGAGACATTGAGACAAGGCGAGGAAGTAATCATCAGATTGCATGATATTATGTAACATTGTATGTGTCGGTGATGTTATATTTCTCAGATCATTTCTGGCCTTCCTCATCCACTTAGCATGGTTATGTAGATTGCTTATAAAGTGGATGCTTCATATTAACAAAAGTGGAAAGTTAGATTTGACATAAAAGAGTAACCATGCAGCCTTCAAAAATTGTCATTCAGACAAATGTGAAATGGTGTAAAAGGTTTTTTTAATATTAAACTTTGACAGTTATTTAAGCTAGAAATGACATGAATTACACAAATTTGTGACAATACCACCTAGACCATACATTTGACTAAATTACACAGTTTTGTGACAATACCAGCCAAACCAAACATCTGTCAGTGTCTCTGAAAAGTTGCGTAATTTTGTCATTGCAGCATTTGGCTTCTGTTATAATAGACATACCAGTGACTGCATTTTGTATTTCTACTTTCTTATAAAGAAACTAGATTTACCCATGATTTGTTGCAGGACTATAATGGGGAATAATTAACCTCCCCCCCATTTACCTGCATAAGCATCTGGCCCCGTGTTGCATGCAGCAGTAGGTGAGAGTGAAGTGTGTGGAGGTTTTTGGCGGGAAGGCAGACGGTGGTGCCTGCCCTAAACGTGAGCAATAGTGGAACTACGATGGAGATGCATGCGCCCCTGGTGGGGAAAAACAGTAGAGGCAGACAACGTAAATAAGGGAGCTGTTTCACTGTTATTTGCTGTTATCAGAAGGACAGGATAGATCAATAAGGATAGGTGGACAGTTTAGGTGAGTGGCATTGCTTGGGGAGGAGTTTTTAGCTGTTGCAGGTGTGAGCATGTCACCCATGTTTTTTGCATCTTATACCCGGCAGGGATATTTTGCCTCTTTGACATGGAAAAAGTAGGACAGCCATTAGGTTTCTCATTACACAACCAAAATGTATCAGGCTTTTTTTTATTGAGGAAAGGCAGCCATTTCTGGTATGTTAAGAGAAGGCCATTTTCCTAAAAAATATCGAGGTCAATGACATTTATACTGTTAGATTATTGGATAAGGAATCCATACAACATATTTTACACCAGTACTTACACCTGTCACTGTCCTGTCCCCAAACTGCTGTGACTTGCAGCATTGCTGAACAATTGCCAACCTGAGCATCAACTGACTTGACATTGGTCACATAATGAGGCAGGTAAAAGAAGAAATTGAGAGGCCACATTTTGTTAGATGCTTGGCGGCAAGGAGGTTGAAAATCTGGTCAGCTATGCTGAAGGTCTGTACCAGCAGGGCTTCAAATGTATACCAGAGGAAGAATCCAAACTTGCTTTCATTTAACTTTTTAGAGAAAAATTTCAGCAGGATGTTACGGACCGTTCAGAATTTATGGGTGTTTTGCCTGAGGGGGTACTAACTTTTCACACATGTTTCAGGGAGGGGCACTAATTTTTGACAACATGCCCAAGGGGGGTTAGAAATTGTAATTTTATTACATGGAAAAGCCTGCAAATATTTACGCGCAATTGCACAAATGGCACATGTATAACAATATATGTATGTATTGCTTTGTATGTCGAAGGGGGGGGGGGTATATTTAAAATATGTAGGAGAGCTTGGGGTGGGGCATTAAAAATCTAAATGGAACTCAAGGGGGGAGTATCAATTTTTTATGGGAAGTTCTGGCAAAACTCCAATAGGCCATTATTCCAATGAAAATTGAAATTGGTTAGATTGGTGGTCCTTTTCATCTATTTGTGTGCTTGGCTGGTGGAACATCCCTTACTATGAGAAAATACAACTGATTTGTATACATCTCTAGTAGGGTGCCTCATTTCAGAAAAAGTTTTAAATATCCCACCACCTGGTATTTCATGGTGTTACTTATGTCAGAATACAAGTCCATGCCAAATTTCAAGAAAAAATATTGATGCTCTAAGGTCCCTCAAGAGCTCTGAAGATAACAGGGTTAAAATTAAGCGTTTTTAGCGATTTTCGTCAGGTATACATGTTTCTATGCATAATCTTTTCATTGTGACAGCCCACATCATGCAAAATGTCCATGTTTGTAAATCCGGAAACAAAAAAGATGCATTTTCTAACCCAAAAAATAATTTTTAAAGTAATATTACCAGTATTGAAGTATTTTACATTGGTTTTAAGTGAAAATCGCCCATTTTAATGGAAATATCACTGATATACATTACAAATTGGAACAGTTCTGCTTAATTCCTACCCTAAGGAGTCAGGGAGGCTCAATCATACAGGCCTCAAGGTGATTCATTAATATCCACCCTCACAACAGACTGTTTGACAGCTTGACCTGCGTTGGCCAAAAAAATTAAAATATGACTGAAGTCATATCCAACTCATTTCTGCAACAAGTTCAACAAATTCTGTCTGAACTGTCTGAATCACTGATGCAATTTGAAATAATTTCATTAACTGCCTAATGTCAGTACAAATCTACTAAATTTTCAGATTGCCTTCACCTGACTCCTGTACCAATATAATACTGAGGCATCAGACTGAAAATTCAGGCAATGATAGAATTAGCCAGACGCCTCGTCGTCTGACTGGCTCTGCAACACTTAAATATTCCATCTGTAGTTGGCTTTATTAAAATTTCAATAAAATAGTTGCAAAATGTACCAAAAAGTGACAAAAATAAAACAATACAAGTTTGTGGAACTCCTTGCAGTCACTAATGTGTCTAAATATCAACACTGACTCATCTGTGCTAAACAAATCTTTTTAAATTGATAGAAATCAACTACAATGTTCAAAAAGTCTTAAAAACCTCCTTTTCTCCTTCCTGCTTACTCATCTTCCAAGACCTGACAAGTAACCACAATTTATTGTAAATTTTCTTGTTGCAAATCAAGTACTGTTTATCTGTTACAGTAGTTTTGTATTTCATTTCAACACAAACATTGATTATGTCAAAAAACAAGCCTTTCTGTCATTTCATAATTGATCTGTGTGAGTGTCCTGCATGCAGTAGGAAGATGACAGCATCTTGTGCATGTCAATCTCAGAATAACAAGGGACGACAACATTCAAGGCAGGAAGCACAGAGCGGAACATGCAACTCATACATGTATATTTGTTTTCGACATCCATTTATTTGTACCCAGTACTTTGCAAACTCATATGCATTAAGACAAATATTTCATGGCTTTTATGACAACTTGTCCTTAGTTATATTCAGCATGACCAAGCAAACTTATTACATGCATGCGCGATTGCGCATCGGGCCAGTATGGTACCAAAGTATTAGTAATCCATGCAAGACATGACATATTCAAGTCAGCCAATGGCTATTGGAAAAAACCTTTATTTCTAATTCTGAAAAGTTTGTCATAATGAATTAAGAGAAAATAGTGTCCGGCATGTGCTCTTAATTCATTCCATAAAAGGTATCATCATCATTTTGAACAGATGATTTTTGTGTGGCAGACAATTGACTGTTCAATGCCCTGAAATAAGATCAGTTTACAGGTGATTTCATTACCATGCGATTCTGGTCATTCACAGTTGCCTTTGAGGGATCAATGCAATGTATATGCTTGCTACGTTTGATATATTAGCTGTGTGACATTCTGTTGTTTCTAATCCAATCATATGAAGGAAATATGCTATGTATTTAGTGTGTAAAGAGTCTTAGAATCGCGTACTAATGAAATTGCCTGTAACATCTTGAATCAAAATAGGCTTTTTAATGCAGACTGAGAACCTTTAACATTAAATTCATCAGTTCTGATACAATAGAGTTGAATCATTGTGACCACTTTACCTTCCAAATATTTTTCCTCCATTTTTAAAGCATTAAGAACTCATTAGAAAAATTCCAAGAGTTTTGCAACTTTTTGAATTTCTGTTAATCTGGTAATTGTACCTTGAAGTATCAATATGGAAGATTACAGCCTGTCTCAGAAGTTGTAAACATATTATTGCTTGCATTTTACACAAAACGTGTTTGTCTATGCACTCAATCTACACAGGACAAATAAATTGTAGCAACACAAAAAATTAGCAATTTCAGGAAAAATGTTACAACGGAGGAAGAACAAAAATATTTACCTAGTTAATTTGTTATGAAGGACTTATTCATTCATGACTGTGTAGACAGCAAATGAACATGTGAAGCTTTGTCCTGGGTGACCAAGTGGTTAAGGTTCCCGCCTGCTCCACTGAAGGTCCTTTGCCTGCATCAGTTCGAACCCCTGGTGGGGAACCCAAAATTTTCAGTGTACCTTCATGAGCAAAATCTGGATGTCTTTCGGATGAGACGTTAAATTGGCGGCCCCTTGTATCAGTGTCTATGCTGGGCAAGTAAAAGATCCCTCACATGGGGTAAATGTGGAACATGTTGAGGACTCCTGCTCTCTCCCATCTCATCAATCAACCCTCGTGAGCGCCCAGAACTGGGCTTAGAGGGCTGCACTTACCATATCTATCTATCCTTACTTCTTGGCTAAGTAATAAATAGCCAGATAGATATTTGAGATAATTTTCCCCACTCGAGAATTGAACCCCCCAGACTGTTTTTTGAGCACGGTTTACTGTATATCAGTGATATTGTCATTAAAGTGGGTGGTTTTTGCTTAAAATCACATTAAAATACTTAAATATTGGTAATATTACCATAAAATCTATTTTTAGGTTTTAAAAAGGCATCTTTTATATTTCCAGATTCACAAGCACTGACATTTTGCTTGATCTGTACTTTTACAATGAAAAGATTATGCATAGAAACATGTATACCTGACGAAAATAGCTAAAAACGCTTAATTTTAACCCTGTTATCTTCAGAGCTCTTGAGGGACCTTAGAGCATCAATATTTTTTCTTGAAATTTGGCATGGACTTGTATTCTGACATAAGTAACACCATGAAATACCAGGTGGTGGGATATTTAAAACTTTCTCTGAAATGAGTCACCCTAATCTCAAGCAATCACATCACATTTTCAAGCAGTAATGTTCAATGTGGAAAATTTATCTATAGACAAAATATGTCAGAATTTTGGTCAATTGTGTGGGCTGTCTTCTGACATGCCCATTACTCAATTAATTGTCATTCATTCCGATTTATGAGAATGGAATGTTGACCTTAAATTGGTGAATAACAAATCTAACACAGATTTGTGTTCAAGCAACGATTAGGTGAATCTGTGATTTTCTTCGCTATCAGCATTCTGGTGTGCGATATGTTAAACGGCTTGGAGGCTTTAAGAAGCTTATTACCCGGGGCAAGCAATATTGTCACTCAATTGGTAAGAGCATTTGGCTGCCTTCTCATCACAAACACCTCTGCAGACAATGGAAGAATAGCAAAGCTGAGTTCAGGAAATGGCATCAGTTGATTACAAGGTCTGTCTGCTCCGCAGAATGGCTATTTGCTAAGGCATTTGTGTTAAAGGGAATAGCCCATGGTAGGTCACAATACAGCTTCCCTGTTATGATAGAGATGGCTGTTCTGGAGAATGAAGGAAACCCACCTTTAGAAACTGTAACAAACCTTAAAAATTCACAGTTGATCATACTTTAGCAAGGCTATTCACCTTGTTTCGATATGGACTAGAATTTCTTAAAGTGGTGTTTTGGTGAAAAATTGTTGTTTTTTTGCTGTATTCTTTAAAGAAAGCCAGCACAGCATTTTACCCAAAACACATTGTTGTGATTGTGGTGTCAGCTAAATTATTTTTTAGAGCCACCAGCCATGCTTCAAACAAATGCATGCTCAGACAAGTCAATTGGCGTTAGAAGTAGTTGACACCTCATCAGGAAAATTTACGGACAGCTTCAGCATAATAAACAGCGGGCCGAATTCCCAGCAGGACTTGTCTGCTAACATCTGCTAGAGTAATTTCAAAACAATGGTATCAGTTGTGGATAGGATCTTTTTGCTGTAATTTTTTTATTGGATCTGATGCAACATTGATACAAGTCTATGATCATCTCATGACCTATGGCTGGGAGGCTACAAAAAATTGATTCAATTTTGATTAATTGAATTGATAAACTTAACATTATGTTCTCTGAAAAATTTTCATTCCAAAAGGTTGTTTACGCAGGTTTCCATTTAACTTTTAAAATATAAAGGCTGTTTAGTGCCTAATATGGTAAAGCACAAACGTTTCCATTGACTTACTGAACATAAGGAATATAATTATTGTTCACTTCAAAGAAAAGTAATTTAAACACAAGAAGCACACGCTTATGAAATTATGCAGGAAAATGATTTATTTTGTATTCTCAAGCCTTATCTGTATGTCCCTCATCTCAATACTGCTACCATTCACATGTTTTTATTAAGAAAGAAAAACATTTTCCAGAAAATGTCTGGCAAGCGGCCACAAGCTACCTTTAATAAAACACACATAACCGGATCTCATGAGATATGACATGCCGATAAATGATTCCGTGGCTGTTGGGCCATGGGATTGAAGACTAACAAAGACGTCTGGGAGAGTCTACCAGACTAGACAATCTAATCATCACCTTAAGATTAGAGGGTCCTAATCCTTTGTTGGAATCTGTCATACTGATAAATGTCAGTGTTGCTTCCTTTTAAGTAATGCTTCAATGAGTTGAATCCCTTTGATGGCAGATAGTTCAAGCTATCTTTTCTTTGCAACTCCCATGGGTTCCTTCAAAAAACTTTCACAGAGCAGGTAGGACATTTAGATACGGATAGAGAAAACAAAATCAATTATGCACCATATGTTCTTGCATAATTTCATAGGCTTCTGCTTCTTGTGTTTAAGTGAGTGTTCTATGAAGTGAACCACACTCTTAATGTCCGATTATATTCCCTTTGTATAGTCAGTCAACAAAATGTACTTTCATCATGTTAAACTGCCAAAAGTAAAATGTAGGAAACAATGCTCTGTTAATTGTATTTGTGGCCTATTATTATCATATTGTCATCCATACTGTCTGATAGAGACAATTTCTTTACTCTCATATCATATTCAAATTCAAATTTATTTACGGTATTCATAAACATATTGAAACAGAAAATCAATGCATAGTCATTGGTGAGTTATTTTGAGATATTAGATCTGCTCATGTTAAATTTTGAAAGTACATGTACTTATTCTCAAATTATCAATTCTCTTACTAAGTCTTCACCAATCAATTGAATACATTTCTATAGTCATTATCACAGCATTATGAAGTCCTTTTATTGTGCACTTCGATATTATTCAGACTGGGTCGAAATAGTTTGGACCTGAAACCTCAGCATAATGAAGGATGCTTGAGCCATTCAGATTCGCCTTTGATCTGCCTAAACATCCACTAACTGACAACAAGCCAGCTTAAAGCTCCTATAAAGCTCAGTTAGCTGGTAATCTGGTCCCATTTTCTGGAAACCTATGATGTTGTTGCTCATTTTATGACTGACTTACATAGAAGTAACAAAGCTGGTCTACTGTATTGATGTTGCAGAAAAGTGGGACTGCAAAGTAACATGCCAGCTAACCTATGAAAAAAGTACAATTGTTGTATAACTATTATCTTTTCTTGGTCAAGCCAATGAATCTTATTTTTGCACCTACATCCAATCATGTACGGTAAAAATCTGAATTAAAAGATAGAGGAATTCTAAATTATTTTAACGATCTTTTCAAATTCATGAATTATGGTTTGGGGGGGGGGGGTATTAGAAGGATGAATTATTACTTGCTCAACCTATCTCCTCTTCAGAATGAAAAACAATTCAAGCAGACACATCAGCAGAAGTTTTCTGTAAAACTTTTGAGTGATTATTGCTCTCATCTTTCCATATTCAGCCCTTTATGGCTGTGTAATGAAGTGTAGTTTTGAACAAGACACAGCAAGCATTTGTCTGGATTCATTGTGTTATCTTCAAAACACATTTGTCTTTGTCTGTAGTTTTTGTCCTCCCCTCTTTTTCAGTACCTCAGAGCTATTAATTCTTGTAAATGATTCATCAGACATAATACAATGTCTCCTTCTTTACTGTATACTTATGGAATTATACATATCTTGGTTGGATGTGGCTCAAAATCAATTGATAAAGAAATAAAGTAATAAGTAATTTAGGCTTTTGGAAAGAATGCATAATGAGAATTATGATCATGTTAGATTTGGTAAGATATATACATGAACCTACTTGAGGATAATAAACTTGAAATTTGTTTTCATTGCTTCCATGGCACAGTTGCCAAACAAATGTTTACTAACCTCTTATTTGTATTAATTGTGTGCATTTTTGGACTAATGATTTCTTGTCAAAAAGGAGTAATTTAAGTACTGCTTTTTTTCTCTGATGTTTAAAGGAAAGAGGACCTAATCACCACCCTGTCAGCATGCCTCGGCGGTCCAACGTCGGCCCAGCGTCAGTCCGATGTCAGTAGCATCGGACCAGCTTTGGGCCGACGTTGGACCGCCGAGGCACGCTGATAGGGCAGAGTTTTAACATTACCATCTGCCTGAAATATTAAAATATATAACAAAAAGTAATCCTAACACAGTCATCCTTGGCTATACTGACGCACAATCATGAGAGATGGTGGTAGCATTGACTTATCAGATAACATAAACAGAATAAAAAATAACGTGCAAGCACTTTAAGCAGCGCGAAATGTCAACATTATATAGGCTTACCCAAGCAGGGGGAAGCTGCCCTCCCTAATATATAGCAGTAGACCCACAGCGGATGCAGACTGTCACAGCTGAATGCACAAGGAGGCCACATGGCGAAGTGCACTGTAAACATGCTGCATGCAAATTCAGCTGACCTTTGACCCCGTGAAAAGAAGCATATTTGTTTTCTTTATTAATTTTTATAGTAACAGTTGGGCACCAAAAGTTTATCGTCGTGATTTAAAATTCAGGAGAGGCTATATGCTAAGTTTGAATGAGATTGGTAAGCAGGGGGTCATAAGTTTTGGAAAAAATGTCTTCAGTAAGAGCTAGCGCTTCGCGCTGCTAAAAAGCAAACAAGCTAGTCGGTTGAAAAACAAATGTGTCTGGAAGATAACAGGCAGCCTTTTCTGATCCTGACAAATGACTTGGTTGCCTTGTTCTCTACAGGACTTCATTACTGTTTGACAAGGGCTGGGGAAAGGAATGCAAACTGAGATATCATACAAACCCCTTTCTGAAATAGTTGCATTAGTTAAAAAAAACAGACTAGTAGAATGTCATTTGCCAAGAGAACAAAATTCAAAGCAAACCATAATACAGTCTCCAACTCTCCATGTACCTTTAATACACACAAAAGATGGGAATTTTAGTCTAGATGCGCTCCATGATAATTTTTTTTTTCTATTGGAAAGGACCTAAAATTTCTGGTAATATACAGTGACGCTGGTATTTGAAAGACAAGCGTGATGTTTGCTAAGATCTAATTGAGTTTAATGACAGAGAGTGGGCTTTATGTAATGGTTAAATTAGCAACATTACTTCAACAACCTTGCCAACTGGCTCTGGTTTATATGACAGTTTACTACATTAATAGTGAATTATTTCCACACCAAATGCCAATAAATTACTCTTTGATTTTTAATGAAATCATGGTAGCACATTTTTCTGCATTGACTAAATGAAATAAAATTAACTTCAATACTTCATTTTTGCTTGAAATAGAATATGAGAATGGAAAGTATGTAATGCCTTATGAGCTCACATTCTTGCCTGATCACAATACAATCAAAGATGAAAATTTCTTCCAGTGAAAGGCACAATAATTATTTGGAAACTGCTATGAGGCAGAGTAAAAATGCACCGACGGAATCCTTCTGATCCAGTGTGAAAATCATGGAGCAAACAGAACTGCTCGCGGGATTAACATCTCAGCGAGTGTCATCTTGGCTGATAGGTTTGGTCACTGTTTAACAGCTAGTACATAGGCGTATTGGAGGGGGGGGGGGCAGGGGGGGCGATCGCCCCCCCAAAGATTGGGAAACAGTAAGATTCGGGCAAAAAGGCAAACAAATTTGGGCAGATGATTAAATAAAAACTACTTAAAGTTAATGATTTTCAGGCAATTTAATTTGAAATGTTTATCAATTTAGATCGTCAAATTCGGGCAAATGTCGCTCGCCCCCCCAAAATCGCTAGTGCCGTACTTCTATGCGCTAGTAAATGGTGTCTTCATGGTGAAACAAAGTATTAGGTTTGTAAAATGATCCTCTAAGGGCATGAATTACAATGTATATGTTTGCCCATAGGCGTACGGCGCGCGCGATTTTTGGGGGGGCGAGAGACATTTGCCCGAATTTCAAGATCTAGATTTAACATTCCAAATGAAATTGCCTGGAAATCATGAATTTTCAAAAGTGATTATTTAATCATCTGCCCAAATCTTTGAGCCTTTTTGCCCGAATTCTACTGTTTCCCAAACATTTGGGGGGGGCGATTGCCCCCCTGCCCCCCCCTCCGATACGCCTATGCGTTTGCCATATAACTCTCAGGGCAAGAGTCATATTGCATTTTGCAGGTAATGAACATCAGTATTGCACCTATATGGAATAATGTAAATAAAGTAGGTTGCAAAATTATTTCAACTTTCGACTCCGAACTCCAAAAGGAAAGAAGAAAGAGCCAGAATATATACCTCACCGACTGCCTCTTACGTGAAAGCTCCCAAGGCTTTCAATGAAAATCAATAGAAGCTTTTAAAGTTCTTCTCAGGCTGGACAATCCCTGTAAATCTCGAAGTCATTGCACTTTCATCTGCCTGAAAGCAAAAAGCAACCTTCTTTTCATCAAAAAAATTATCTGAAGAGGTCTTTCACTTGTCTCAGCAAGTCTCATCATTGCAGTCCATATCAACCAGCGATAGCCCTTTGTGTTGTTAATGACAGAGTGATACAATATCTTGGGGACACAAATTCTGTTAATATCATTTTCTGAAGACTCAATATCAAAGCTGGAGCAATTGTTTTAAAACACCCTTGGGACTGGCTTGGGAGCCTGATAGTTTCAATCAAGGTTTTGTGACATCGTCATTCAAAATGCTCCTACACTAGCGCACAGCCACAGTGACTGAGCCATTTACTAAAAACTCCCCAATTTTAGAGAGAGTGGGAGTCCTCAACATGTTACACATTTACCCAACTATTTACCCCAAGTGAGGGATCTTTTACATGCCCAGCATAGACACTGATACAAGGGGCCACCAATTTAATGTCTCATTCGAACAACATCCAGCTGGGATTTTGCTCATTAGGGTACAATGAAAATGTTGGGCCCCCACCCGGGGTTCGAACCCATGCAGGCAAAGACCTTCAACGGAGCAGGCGGGCACCTTAGCCACTTGGCCACCCAGCTGCAGGGTAGTTAGAACCACTTATCAATCACAATGTTCTCAGGGATGAGGCTGTTTGCTTACCTCGGTGTATTACAATACAACTCTTCCCAAAATTTCACAACTGATCAAAAGTATAGAATGTAAGTATACTTTATCAAGGGATGGATTTGAAATCCTGATTTCAGGAGCTGGTGGTCCACAATCTTTACAGCACTAAAACCCTTATACCTCAGGGAACCCTGTAGAAATGTAATTCCTCAAGACTGAGAAAAAAACTGAACATGAGAAGATTAGATTAGATTTTCGCTTGATCACAATTCAATCTATCCTGAAAAAGCCAACCTGTCAAAGAAACAATTGATGTGGAAACTGCCATGAAGCAGAGTAAATGCATCGGTGACCTCTTTCTAATCAAGTGGCAGCGAAATAATAGCTTGCTGGATTGACATTTCAGCGAATGTCCTCTTTGCTGACAGGCTGTGTGATTGTGTAACAAGCAGAAAATAGTATCTTTATGGTAGAAAAAGCCCTAAAGCCAAAGTAACTTTATTAAGTCTTCTGGAGATAGTTGGTCTTGACCTGCGCTTTGACACTCATATGCTTGATTTCACCATGCCACCCAGAGTAGACCATGGTCTTATCTAAATATTCCACACTCTTTGTCAAATCAGTTTGGAGGAAGTCATACAAGTACAAGTTTGGAAATGTGAAAGTTAATCATCTTGCATCAGATGTCGATCTCATGCTGCAGCAACCAGCGCAGAAGTAAAAGCAGTCAATGTTGGCAATTTCTGAATTATCCCCTATCAATGATTCAGAATGAAATATTTCAAGTTAACCTGTTCCAGCAGAGTGTCTAATTGAATTTGATGACAGTTTCTGGGAAGTTAAGGCTTCCAAAATGAACAATTAGTAAAGTTACCTATTGGTCTCAATTATCTGAAGTTCTGAATATGTCTAGAACCAATCCTGTGTCCTTCTCAAATATTGCATTACTTTTTAATATACACTCTTATACTATGTTCCTGTTTATTTTGCAAGAATACAATCACGACAATTATTGGTAATTTTTCAAACAAAATATTTTTTTCTTACAGAAGTACATAGTTGTGAAACCAAGGCAGGAACTGTCAATGATACCCAATGTATTAGCCATCAGCAAATGACATGGCACCCACGTGGTCCCCGCAATTCAGAGACATTGAGAGGAAGTAATCATCAGATTGCATGATATTATGTAACATTATATGTGTCAGTGATGTTACATTTCCCAGATCATTTCTGGCCTTCCTCGCCCACTTAGCATGGTTATGTAGATTGCTTATAAAGTGGATGCTTTATATTTACAATAGTGGAGAAACCAAAACATCAATCAGGTCTCTGAACAGTTTCATGAGTTTGTCACTGCAGTACTTGACTTATGTTATTGGCTATTTCACAAGGAAAATGTTTGACAGCCTTTATGTTTCTCATTGCATTCCAAAATACATTCAGCCCTTTTTTATTCAGTCAAACTGTCTTTTATCGGAGAACTGGTTTTCAAGGAAAAGACAGCCATTTCTTGTATGTTACGAGATTGTCATTGTCCCGAAAATGACTGGGTCAGTGACATTCATGTTGTTAGATAATTGGATAAGGAATCCATAGAACACATTTTATACCAATAGTTACACTCCCACCCAAATTGCCTTGACTTGCAGCATGGCTGAACAATTGCCAACCTGAGCATTGACTGACTTGATATCGGTCACATATAATGAGGCAGCTGCAAGAAGAAATTCACATCCTCATTGTCTCTATTTTCTTGGGCTGCTTGGTGATAAACAGGTTACAATCATTGGTGATAAAAAAGGAGGGTACAACTCACAATCCTGGACGCGTTCAAATGCATGCTGGAAATTTCTCCAAATTTATTTTCGTTTGACCTTGAGGAGAAAGATCAAAGCAGCATGTTGAATTCATTGACAAATAAATTCATTAACAAACAACACAGCAGTTCTTGTTTTAGAATAGAAGACTTGAAAAACAAGTAAAATTCACGTTTAACTAACAGTTTTACTCCAAATGAGATTTGACCTTATAATTTTGGGAATCAACCTGATAATTCAACTGGAATATTCAGTGATAGACTATACTCAATGGCGTCTTCATTGATTGATGAGAGTAGATTTTTTAATTTTAATCAATGAAACACAAATCTGACATAATTTTGTAGCTTTTCTTATTCCTGCAGCTCTGAGATGAACCTGCAATTTCCTTTGCATCTAGAATCTGGGGAGCAATATGCGCTAAATGGCTGAGACTCTTTAGGAAGCTTATTGCCCCAGGCAAGCGGTATTGCACACACAATTGGTATGGGCATTAAGCTGCTTTGTTATGGCAAACAGCTTTGCAGACAAAGGAAGAATAGCAAAGCTGAGTTCAGGAAATGGCATCAGTTGATTACAAGGTCTGTCTGCTCTGAAGAATGGCTATGGCATTTGTGTTAAATGGAATTGCCTGTGGCAGGTCACAATACAGCTTCCCTCTGATGATAGAGATGGCTGTTCTGGTGAATCGAGAAAATAGACTGTGTATGTGTTTCTGACCATGTTCTACTGGTAAATTTCGAGGGAGAACAACCGAATATGAATAAATTTGAAAATGTATTTGCTGGAATTCTCAGTGCAGTTGACTTTTTCACTCATTTTACTTGTTTGCTTGTACATGATGTGCGTTAGATACCGGCTCAACTGAAAAATTAATCTAATGCTTACTAATGAGATATAGAGACTCAGCACCAAAACAAATTCTAGTACCAACAATGAAACACAATCAGTGATAGCAAAAACTATGAAAACAGTGTTTAGTTCCATTCATAAACATAAATGTATTTCCTACTAAGTGCATTTGTATGTCACCCGAGTATGACATGTTATGATTTATAAACCAATTTGAAGTAGTTATACAATTTTGGCTGATCTTACTGCCAAATTTGAAGTCAAAATATCTTTAAAATTCCCAAAGCAGATCAATATTGGATTTATAAAGAGTAAATTAAAATTCGTCTGAAAACTTGTTGCAAAAAAATCCTGTCGTCAATCTCGATGCAATCTCCTGCAATCAAAATGATTTGTTGACTCATATTTTTAAAAAGTTCCTTTTCAACTCATATCCCAATACAGTCTCACACTCTTTGGCAATGGGCATTACACTTGCATAGATTAGATTTTCGCTTGACCATCATTCAATCAGTCCTGAAAAAGCTATCCTAGCTGTCCAGGCACAATTGATGTGGAAACTGCGATGAAGCAGAGTAAATGCACTGGGCTGAGCTCTTCCTAATCAAGTGCCATAATAATTTGATTGATTAAATCACTCCAGCAACTTGGCAGCAAGTGTCATTTTGTTGACAGTTTGTGTCATTTTTTAAAGGCAAGCTTACTGATAGAATAAGCCTCAGACCTGGTCTAATGCTAATTCCAAAAGTTACACTTTCTTTTAGTGACAAATGGCAGCATCATGTACAGTAAGAAATATACAAATGACCAGGTATACTTAGGCTTTGCTTTATTGGTGAAATCAGGCCTTAGTGTTTCATTCTGGCTTTATATTATATTTGAGTTGGAAGTAAACTTGTTTAGCTCCTGAATGAGTCCTGATATACTGCAGATGCACTCTTTATACTGTAATAATTCTATAAAAGATCACAAAGAAACAAAAAATGATGGAATCATCGTCATTGATTTGTTTCAAATGCTTCATCATACCAGATTGAGGGATGTCGCACAGTTATAAAATGAAACAAAGTATGATTCATCCGTCAAGGAATCAGATACATTTTTAGAGCAAAGATTATGACACACACAGTTTAAGACTAATTGAATTCTGTTCTAAGATAAATTTATCATATCTTGCCTCAGATATAGATGTCATGCTGCAGCAACCAGGGTAGAAGTACAAGCAATCATTGTTGTCAATTTCATAATCATCCCCAGCCAATGATTAAGAATGTAATGTCTCATATTCACCATTTCCAGCTGTGTGTCTAATTGAATTTGCAGCTGTGCGTCTAATTGAATTTGCAGACAGATCCCTGGAGGTTAAACCTGCCAGAATCGAAAATTGGCAAAGTTTATTGGTCTCAAGCATCTGAAGTTCTGAATATGTCCAGAGCCAGTTCTATTCTGGTGTTATTATATTACATTTGGAACTGTAATCTGATTGTATTAGTGGAGAGTGATAGCTATATATAGAATTATACAACATACATGATATGTTCTCATGTGACAAGATAGCGGGGCAGGTATGTAAAAAAATAGTGCATTTATACATAGAAGAATGAAACATGGTGTACACTAAAAAAACATCTTTATGAACATATCTGATTTAGCTCAGGTGGCTGCTGGCAGCCATTTTCCAAAATGGCGATCAATTCTTCCATTTTACTGCTTTTTGTGTGGTTCCTACAAATAGAATATATGCAAATAGTGTTTGCTATTCCTTCTCTAGGTATTCAGAACATTTCTATAACATTTTTTTGTAGCCTGAACTATTTCAATCTTGTGGGCATCCATTTTGGTAGAAATATTGATTCAAACACTGAATTTTCGCGGTTTCGGATGGTTTCGCCAAATCTTGATATATCTCAAAATTAATAACATATTTGAATTCCTTGCGAGAAGAGCTTTCAAATGAGTACCCGCATCTATGGGTTACGACAATTTCTTATGAAAATGGCAAAAATGAAAATAAAATGTTTTTCTGAAGATTTTGGTTCTGCAGTTCAATTGACAAAGACTTCTCAGAAACTATCAATGCGACTATTCATTTGAAAGCTGTCTTTATAAGGAATTCAAATATATAGTCTGTGTAAATTAGATAGATAGATAGATAGACTTTATTCAGCCACATTAAAAGAGGGTACAGATACAAATAGATATACAATATCAATTGCGATTCCACAAAACTGTGGGATATCGCGAAAATGCTCCATTTGTACAAAAATTCCAACAAAATGGATCCTGACCGCCCTGAAATTTCTCTGTTCAAGCCAGAAATCAAGTGATTATGTTTTTTAGATCTGTAGAAGAAATAATGAGTACAGTTTTCACAGGGTCAAACTACAGGCGCTCAACAGAAAGCAGGAAAGTGATAGAATTAGCCGCCATCTTGGAAAATGGCTGCCATGGGTCAACCAGGTCAAATCTGAAGTTGCTCTCTATCTGAATTTATTCTCTAAGATGTTTTTAAACTTTGTACCAAGTTTCATGCTTCTATGTATAAAATTAATGCACTATTTTTGGCATATTCATGACAGATCTGCCCCGCTAAGAGTACAAATTACGAATATAATATAATTTTAAGTGCAGTGAATACTATCACTACTAAATTTCCATTGTGATTTATTTATTTAGAATTTTATTTTCCACATAAAATTATGCGATACAGTAACTGGGAAAGCCAATTCAGCCAAGATAAATAATTCTTATCATTCAAGATAAGTGACAAATTTTACTATTATTGCGTCTTCTTATACAAAAACTGTTTATAAGGAAAGACAGCCATTTTCGGTTTGCTACCAGATGGTCATTGTCATGAAAAATATCTAGGTCAATTATTCAGTGACATTTTTATAACTATTGGATAATTGGATAAGGAATTCATAGAACATGTTTTACACTGAACATATATATACATCTGTGTCCCAAATTGCTGTGACTTGCAGCATGGCTGAACTATTACCAACCTGACCATCGACTAACTTGACATTTGTTGCTTAATGAGGCAGGTAGAAGACGAAATAAAGAGGCCACATCCAACTTCTCTGGCACTCTTAAATTGCCAGAACAGCCAAACTGAAAATGTCTGACTGAATCATGATATATTGTCAATAAGTTGTCTTGATGAAATATTCAAATCAATAATTTATCAATAAACGATTTGCGTCAGAATGGTAAATTCTATGGAAAGTTTTCTGGAATGTCTATTTCTCAATTGTAATGTTATTCAATTATGAGAATAAATTGTTCAACTTGAATTCATAAATAACAAATCTAACATAGATTTGTATTACAGCAATGATGACGTGAATCTGCAGTTTCCTTTGCATCCACCGTATGGAGTGACATGCTAAACGGCTGAGAGGCTTTAAGAAGCTTATTACCCGAGGAAGGCAATATCCTACACACAATTGGTATGAGCTGACAAAGGAAGAATAGCAAAGCTGAGTTCAGGAAATGGCATCAGTTGATTACAAGGTCTGTCTGCTCTGAAGAATGGCTGTGGCATTTGTGTTAAATGGAATTGCCTGTGGCAGGTCACAATACAGCTTCCCTGTTATGATAGAGATGGCTGTTCTGGTGAATGGAGCAAATCAGATTGCTTATGGTTCTGACCAATGTTCTGCCGCAAGGGAGATGACATGATAAACTATTTTTGCACTGTGAGGGTGTATACAACCTTAGAAAAAATGTATTTATATGTAAGATCGAGTTAAATCATTTCTGGCCTTCCAGTGTGAAGCTCATTATACTCACAACACTGTCTTGTGTGATTTTTCCCCTTTTTATTAAGCCGCACAAGTGAAACTTTTAGAAAGACTTTTAGGTCAATTTTCAGTGTTTTGGACAAATATTTCGTTTGCCATCAGGGATCTAGTTTCCTGAACAAGTAGTGGACTGATTGGCATTGTGATCTGCTCCTATTGCGGCATTTCTGTGTGAACATATGAGCAATTTGCATTGAAGAAACGTGCTCAGCGATTCGGTGAAACCACTGGTAATACACATAAATTGCTTAGTTAAGCTTTTGCGACCTTATAAGAAGAGAGTCATAACTCACAGGTCCTCTTCACAACAATTCAACATCCTCTGTAAGTTACTAAGGCAAACCCCTAGAAGTTTGGATGATGTTGTGGAAAAATGACTTTTGGATGAAATTGGAAACCATTGCAGCTCCTTACACATAATTTCATTTGCATCCTAGGTGGTTGACACCTCATTAGGGAAATTTACCAATGGGATTAGCATAATGAAGAGTGTGGCAATTCTCCAACACAACTGTCTGGTGTTAAAAATCATTGGAACCATTTCATTACAGCGGTTCTACTGGTTACAGAAAAAGAGAGGAATCATATTACTGTGAAATTTATTTTGTGCATCACGCTGCAGATGATTTGCAGTAACTAAATCATTCATTTCAAAAGTGGTGCCACGGGTTAAGTCTTGATTAGATGCTGGTCGCTTGCTTTGGAGTCCATGAACTGCATTTCCTGGGTCAGTTTGTTAATTTGGACAAACGACATTAGTGCAAGGATTCTTTACCAGGGTTTGTTCATTTCCCGAACTTAGACCAGGAATTATCAAGGTCAAAAGTTGAACTGCCACTCGGAGGAAATAGACGTCTGCAACAAGGCATCCTGAAAATGAATTTCTCAAATTTAAAATAGCCTGTGAAGTTTGAGCAGTACATTGTCTTCTGTGTAACACAGTGAAGTAATAGTTTTTTCTTTTCAAAAGTTATATTGATCATAATCGTGTACAGCATTTTGCATGTGTTTTAATTTCAAATCGCATCAATGTGCTATACATTGTTGTATTTTATTAAAACAGCCAAGAGATAAATGCAGGAATATTATCTGCTTTATTCAATTTTTGTTTTGTGAAGTTCCCAATTATTGCAATACCAAATTTTCACATTTGTTTTACATTATCTCTTGTACATTATTTGTTAGGAAGCATTAATCTCAATGAAGAAACAGGGGTGGTTTACATTACATCATTGTGGAAAAAATTATTGTTGACTCATTAGGGAAATTTACAAATGGTATTAGCAGGATGAAGGGTGTGCCGATTTCACAACACACTTTGTCATCCACTAACAACCTCATTAACAAGCAGAACAATCTCATTGGGCATTGTGGCAAATTCTATTTGAATGTGTCTCCTATTTATTGGATGCTGCTACCAATGGTTTTTTAGAAGGAGAGGAAAATATTCTGGTATTGATTGGTGCAGAACTTATCTAACTTTTCCTAATCAGCAAAATGTTAATTTAACCAAACATATCAACGAAATTGTAACATTTACATATGTAGAAAAAAATAAATATTAGAATAATTGATTCAAAAGTACTGGTATTCGCTTCTACTCTTTCATGGCTAAACCAAATGAAAGTCTTCACTTCTTTTGGAAGATATCCCGCGGCCGCCAACTTTCAATTATCACGCCATTAATTTTGATAACTTTTACTCTTACATGAAGGAAACAAATCCAATATGAAATATTGCTAAACATCACACCATTGTAGAAAAAATGGTTGTCACCTCATAAGGCAAATTTACAAAAGGCATCAGCAGAATGAAGGGTGTGCCGATTTCACAACACACTTTGTCATCTACTAACAACCTCACTAACAAGCAGAATAATCTCATTGGGCATTGTGGCAAATTCCTGAATGTGTCTCCAATTTATTGGATGTTTCTATTAATGGTTATCAGGAAGAGGGGAAAATATTCTGGTTCCAAAATTCTTATAAACTTGTTTGTTCTGACTTATTGCCTTGGAAACCATTTTAGTGCAATAACTAGACATAAAACACAAAAATCTCGTCAGGTTTTGAAAGACAACACTCTCAGCAACATTTCCACATACATCACTAGCGGGTTTAATGAAATCATTTTGGAGTATAAGATTTCAAAGTGTATGACAATGACAGGAAACTTCAAACTTGTTATGATTTCTTGTTTCCATTGTAACCAATACAATGTAAAAGCAAAATTGATCTGCCAGTGGGAAGTCTGTCTCAACTATAGTTTGATCAGGCACAAAAACCTCACCTGTGAACTTTGGTGTTTAAGAAAAGCATTAAAAATGAATAATTTGAGATTTACAATTTTGATAAAGCTGTTGCCATGGCAACAGCTCTCCCTTAGTTTGTACCCGGAACCAGTAATTTTCTTAGCCGGATTCAGATAGCTGACATTCTGGCGAACATTTTGCATTCGGCCTGTTGTACTTTTGTGCGGGGTCATCATCAAAAATGAGCTCATATTTCCTCTACTATATAGTGAATGGGCACAAAAATTTGGAAGCAAAAATGAGATTGGAGTGATTTAGATGGTGTTTTTGATGATATTTATCCTGATGCATACCAGCACTGACTTCCCTCTTCACTGGCCAGTCAAGTTCTGGCAACCCTCCATAGGTAAATATTGGGACTTTGCCAGGAATGCAACCCATTTCATGCTTCAGTGACCAGCCACCTGTTGGCAGAGATGCAAACTAGCCACCAGTAGGCAGAGAAGCAAACTTACTCATGCTGTGAGGCAATCCAATTGATATCTGACTTCTCTGTTGAGGGAATTGCCAATAATTTAACTAATACCAAATGTCTTTAATTGCCAATCTGTCAAAGCTGACACAGGTTTGAAATAAATAAAGTGCAAAAATGCAATCAAGTCTGCATTGGTCACCATCACTTTGACAATGCATTTCCGGTAGGCCTATACAATTTATATCAATTTCTTTCATCGTGGATATTTTGAGAAGATGTTTTTAGCAGTGTGATGGGCAAAATCCATCTGATATTTTTATTAGCGAAAATATAATATTTGCATATATATCTACTAGTACTTATGAGTGGAGTTATGTTTATATATGATTTTTGAAGGCATTTATGAAAAGCATGATTTGTAAATGTATGTGTTTGTATGTCAATGTTTAAAAATATAAATTTAAAAGTATAAATGGTGAATCACAGCATAAATAAGATAAAGTAGAATTAATTTCATCACTAGTTAAAAACTGTTCAGTCCATATGTTTGACTCAGCATTTCAGTTTCCCGAATTTGCTTAAAGCGTTAAAAAAATTGCAATTAAAATTTCTTAAATTTAGAGGCAGTAAAATCAAGCTTTTAGCTGCCTCTGATCATTACAGTTGCCAGGTACTTCACTATTCACTGGTGGTACTAACCTTGGATTATAGATGTAGCCACTAGTTGCATGAACTTGACATGTATGGTAAATAGAGTTAGTGAGTTACTGTGTTTCAAAGTTTCTTGGTCTTTGTATTTTCAGTTGAGAAATTCAAATATTTCCATCTTGTGCAGTAAGTGTGAATCCGTTTGTATCGGATTATGTGAAACTTTAAAGAAATGGGGAATAAACGTTACCACATTGAACAACAAAAAAAATATGCTTCTGGCTGCATTAGATCTTGTTTAAATTACAAATTACTAATTACTGGCCATCATGCTATCTGAAGAAAAATTAAGAAAACCATAACCAGTCAAGGAAATTACCATCTGGTCAAGACGAGAAATGTCTTCAGCCCCACATGACACCCTAGCACTGTCATGACCCTCTCATGACCCTCTCAAAGTGTCATGGCCCAGCCATGACTTTGGCTGTGCTCAAAATTACCTTTTGACAGGCTATTTACTAATAACTGCTGCTACTATCACTTCCAAACTTGGCGTAAAGTTGTGTCACCGACAGTATCAACTAACTGTACACATTTTGGCAGACCTATCCATTACATAATGAGGGAAATAACCTGAAAGGCTCCAGTGAAAGTAGGGAACTGTCATGTTTTATAAAACATGCGCAGTTATCCAAATCCCCGATGAAGAGACCTTTTGTGGTATGGCTTTAGCCAAAAAATTTCATGTAGGTATAGACTGCTAAGTAGAGCCACATTTAGAAATTTGTACTGTATACATCTGCTATGTATATATGAAAAGCAAATGAAGAATCGCAGAATTACAAATAAGTTATTGGGGGTCCACACTCTAAGAAAAAAAGGTGCGAGGGGTGGAGCGAAACACCTGCAAGATGGATGTAAAAACCTTTTGGGTGCACAAGGTTCATCATCATCGTTTTGGTGCATCAAACAAGGGGTGCATGAAAAATGGTGCATCACACATTATAGGGTGCATCACACATTACAAGGTGCATGGGGTACTTCACCATCCTTCCATAATTTCTGAAACTAGATATGGAAAATTATGAAATAATTGGGTCGCTGGGTTATTGTATAAAAATGCCAGGCAGTGCCTAACTGACAAGCTGGTCTGTGCGAAAGCAAAGGTGGTGACCCAGGGCATACTTAGAAATGGCCTAGGGGGGGGAGAGGAGGCATTAAGTTTTTCTATCTCCTCTATGTCAACTTCAGGGCGTAAGGTAAGGCCATACCCCCTAGATACACCACTGGCTTTACCTACCTGCCTCCAGTCACATATCCTGGTAAGTATAGCCATGCCAGCTTCAACAGAACGCTGAAGGTGTATCTGTGAGGCTGACAGCAATATTTACACTAGAGCTGCTCTTTCACATCTGCTTATTAATTGGTAGCATTTCTACTGAACACGGCTGTCCCATTTTCCAATTTGATACCCATTCACCTTAAAATTAACCATCTGCAAAGTTCTGCAGCCAAGCTACTCTCACCTGCCTGTACTGCAGACTGACTTGTCAAGAGGGGCAATACTACATTAATTAAGGAACTGCCAGAAACCAGATGCCACACTAATGTACCAGCAGTTCAGAAAATCATGACCAAGAGTGGTAAATGTACTATTCACCAGCCTCAGTGCAATGGGCAGCCCATGCTCAGCATCTTTAAACAAATCTGAATCAGGAATTTTGACTTGGTTGAGCAAACACCAGTTTCTCTGACTCAGGAAGTCTTACTTACAGTAAATAAGATTGCAAAATTGGTTGGAATAGCCTGTTTCGGTTTATTGCACACCTTTATAGGGATTGTTTAATTAGGTAAGTAAAGTAATTGGGTTGATCTACTTCACAATAGGTCTTTAATGAACTGGCTAAAGTGCTGAGAAGGTGAAGACGCCTCCTTAGCTTACCTGTCACAATAGTCATCAGTTATCTGAGGATGAATGTAATCTTCAGACTGACCACCAACCGGAGGCAATTTGAAAGACGGTGAGATTGTCTCGCTGTGAACTGTACGGAACACCCGTATAATACATGAAAGTTATAAACGATACTAAGTGAGGGACCGCTTTCAAGCATCCTTATAAGAGGCCCCTTTCCTAAATTTGCTCATGCCATGAACACCAAAAGGTTCTACAAACCACTTACCCTGAAGAACCTTGTAGGGTTCTTGCAAACTCCCCATTGTTCTTTGACCTGGGTTGCTTCCCAAGCACCCTATGAAAAGGTGCTAGCAGGCACTCCAAGGGGAGCTGTATTTGTGACAAGGCGAAGCACCTTATTTGGTTGTTTTAATCCCTTTTTGTTCTTAGAGTGCATGTTCAGGCCATTCAGTGAAATAGGTCTATTTGATGAAATTGGTTATATATAAGGAAGGGCCATGCATGTTTGAAACTTTTTGCGAAATATGCTGAATCGACTGAGAACACTTACTTTTTCAGCCCTACTTCACAGTTTATCAATTCAGCAAAGTTGTTTCCCAATGATTCCAAGAACAATTATCTACTTTGTTTGAAATGTAGGCAACTATAAATCTTGACGTCCGACTTGAGGTCAAGTATACATTAATCTGCCAGACTCATATCACAAAGTTTTATGGTTGTTTCATGATTTTATGCCATGCAATATAGCTTGGACTCTGAAGTGAACAATGTTTGTTTCCATCAAAAATAAAGCACAAAGGCAAAAAAGGCAGAGTGAAGTTCAGGAAATGGCATCATTTGATTACAGGGCCCACTTGCTGTGAGGAAATGGTGTGGAATTTGTGAAAAATGGAATTTTCTTTGGCTAGGCACAATGCAGTGCTCCCTTTATGACAGTGATGTTTTGTAATAAATAGAGGGAAACAGACTAAAATAGTTTGGTAGGGATTGGCTGTGGCTTGCCATTTTGGAAATATAAATTGAATGGCACTCTCTGTTTGATGTTGGCAAGATCTTCACATTAGCTTAATTTAATAAATTTGCAATGCCTGTAGTAGAATAGAGAGTATGTCCAGAGCACACTTAATCAGCATAATAGAAGAAAATGTATGGAATCATATTCCCTGTGCAATTAAAAATATTGCAATTGTATGTGATTTAAACAAGCCCTATTGTCATGGAATTGACCAGAGTGTATGGCACTGTATGTGCTCCACTTGTTTTTATTGTATTTACAAGAATGACGTTGCTAAACTATGATATTTATTATGATCTTTACGTTTTAACCCAAGTCGCTAATTTTTAAATGTTTATGTCGTCTATTCACCTGTATATAGCTTCATTTTTCATTTTTAATTTGTCGACAAAAAGCTTTTGCTTGTGTTGTTGTTTTACCTACGATGTTAAATAAAATCTTATCTTATCTTAGTTTCAAAGAGAAAATTCACTGAATTACAATGGCACATTGTGTTCTCCACCCACAATCCATTGTGAACATGTGACTTAACGAGCTGAACAAGGCCTACTGTTAAGAGGCATGTAATTCATTGTGGTCTTGAAAAACCACAACAATACCAGTCCATTGAGACAACTACAGCCAGCAAATTCTGTGTGATTGCTAAAATGCCATTAAAAGGTCACATAATACCATTTATTGACCATATTTACATATATGTACAATGCTATTTACATTTTCCATCACCAAAATGCAATATATATGGCAGGCTGACGCCAATGCAGGCTGTTTGCCTTTATCAGTAAATATATGTAAAGTGAATATCATATAATCAAGCACAAAATATAACCAGTGAAGCATTATCCAATATTTTTATCACAATATTTACAGAATACATCAATTTACACAGTAACTAGAAATACATCTAATTTACAAATTGAAAGCCAACATTATTGTTAGGTGCTGCCTCTGCTTGCCCCGCATTTGAGGCTGCCAAATCACGTTTTCCACCCCTCAGATCATCTTTTTTTGTATTCACTACAGTAACTGCCATAAAAGTAACGCAGCAGGTTTCACAATGCAGTTATCCACTATTGTCTCATGAATTCATGTAAGATCTTCAAGTGAATGACGTCTCATTCCATCAAATGTAAAACACAAACATTGGAAGAACAGCTGAGCAAGGTTGACAAAATGGCATCAGCTGATTACAAGGTCTGCTTGCTCTGAAGAATGCTTTAAATGGAATTGCCCATGGCTAGGCACACTGCAGTGCTCCCTTTATAACAGGATGGATTTTCTGAATAGTGGTGATTCTACAATAGGGTTCGGTGTGGCTCTGATCTGTGTGGTTTTTTATTGCCATTTTATATGAACCAAAAATCCTATAAAAAAAGAATTTCCCATTTCCTGATATTGGTTGGCATATTTTATCTGTAACACAGTTTAAATTATATTTAGTAAGTGAAAGATAGCAATAGATAATTGAACGCCAATTAAAAATGTGTCATTTGAATGAAATGGGCTAAGTACAAAAACAGGCTCCGGAGGGTAACTGGTCAGCCATTTTTGGGGAGAAAACAACAGCATAGATATATTTCTTAATCTTTGCTTTGTCAACATAGCAAAAAAATTGTGGCTCCAAGATGGCATGTTAAGCCATGAAACATTAAGGACATATAATTAGCATATTGCATGTTGGACAATGCATTGCGTGTGGCCTGGCTACTCAGATTCTTAACCTTTGTATGCTAACTACAAAGTGGCTGATAACAAAGTTGTTGCCTTTGACAAGTGAGATGGTGGCTATTTCTTATGTTATTCGCAATTTTGCAGTCTTCAAAAGAGAGGAAGACAACATGTCATAGAGAAGCAAATGGCATATAATGTCATACCTGCAGAAGACTATGATAATTATGATAAAATCAGTGAACATGCTTCATCCATTTGTATTTTGTGACCCTACGACATGTATTGAGCTCAATACAAAATTCTTCTCAAATTTTGACAATATGATTCAAATATATGATTCACCAGTACGAAAAGCTTAACAAACATCAACAATTCCTTTTTTGAGATTCAAGTTTGATCCTGCATGATACTACAAACACCTTGGTTCACCTTGATTCACCGATAAAGTAACTATATTGCTCCACACCGAAGAGAGTGCAGCCAAACAAGATGATGATTCTCTCCATTTATAGAGCATATATGAACGCATTTGTTTCTGTCAGAAATCCTTGAAAGGTTACTGAAAATGTCACTGCTCTATTCAATGACTTTAAAAACTTAAACAACTTGGAATTCAAATTCTTTCAGAGACAAAAATGCGGTCACAATGCATTATATAATTATGGTTTGTTACTACAGCCTAATTTGCATTTTCATTTAAATTAGCAAACTTTCCCTACATGTTTCAAACAAGGCACTATCTAATCAGATGTGAAACAATAATTGAAATTATGGAAATTGTATTCATGGAAATTATATTTAGGCTGTCAACCTTCTCTCACATTGGGTGCGAAATGTGAGATGGAATTTGCAAATATCAAATTAAAAGTTTCATTGTGAATGTTCCATGTGTAGGATGCAAATGTAGCTTACATGGTGTGAAGATGCAAGGTGCCTTCATTTCAGCGAACACATTCATCAGTAACAAAATTTTTGTCCTCTCTCTTTCTTATAACTTTATAATGTGTTTCAGGATGAAATGAATGTCTTGTGTCTTTATCAATTCTTGCTGATCCAAATACTGCAGTTATAAAAGACAGAGTTCAGTTTTGGGGTCCATGGTGCTCTAGAAAATATTAAGACAGCTTTTCGAAGTTCACCGAGGAGTAACACAACTTATTATTATGACAAAATTTAAGCTTACAGCTTTGAAAAGTTTCTGTCATTTAATTCACAGTTTACGACTGGAGTATGGAACTGGCCATCACCAATTGTGAGGATGCAATGCTATGCTGGTGCTTATACTATGTTCAATCTACTGACTGTGCGAGGTTCTGGCATTCATATACATCAATCCGAATATATGTCAAACTGCTACATTGTAAGTTTAACAAGAAAATATTTTTGAAAAAAAAAGATATATGCTGGCTGTAGTCCGACAAAGGCTGACTCTGACGGCTGCTTGAGATACGACAGCATATTTCGGTCTATGCTGGCTGTAGTGATTACGATTTCAAAATTTACAATAAGAGTAAGTTTTGCCAAAAGAATTTTAAAATATGGTATAAGAGAAACTACAGATGAACACATGATATATATAAATATGTTATGTAGTCACAAACTGTTAGTTAGTCAAAAACTATTAGTCAAAAACTGTTAGTCAAAAACTGTTGGTTAGTCAAAAACTGTTTATAATTAGTTAGTGAGAAAGTGTTAGTTAGTCAAAACTGTTAGTAGTCAAAACTGTTAGTCAGTCAAACTGTTAATTAGTCGAAAACTGATAGTCAGTCAAAGACTGCTAGTCAGTCAAAAACTGTTAGATGGTCTAAAACTGTTTGTAGTCAAAAACTATTTGTAGTAAGAAACTGTAGGTCAAAATGGTTAGTTAGTCAAAACTGTAAGTAGTCAAAAACTGTTGTTCAATTAAAAACTGTTAGCTAGTCAAAAACTGTTAGTTAGTCAAACTATTTGTAGTGAAAAACTGTTAGAAGTGAAAAACTGTAAGTCAAAATGGTAAGTCAAAAACTGTTTGCAGTCAAAAACTGTTTGTAAGTCAAAAACTGTTAGTTAGACAAAAACTATTTCTAGTCAAAACTGTTAGTTAGTCAAAAACTGTTAGTTAGTCAAAAACTGTTAGTTAGCAAAACTGTTAGTCAAAACTGTTAGTTAGCCAAAACTGTTAGTGAGTCAAAAACTGTTAGTGAGTCACTAATTGTCACTAACTGTTAGTCAGTCACCAACTGTTGGTCAGTCACCAACTGTTAGTCAGTGACCAATCACTAACTGTTAGTTGGTCACTAACTGTTAGTTAGTCACTAACTGTTAGTCAGTCACTAACTGTTAGTTAGTCATGTATGTCAGCTAGTCCTTAACTGTTTGCAACTGTTAGTAAGTTACTAACTGCTAGTCCCTGACTGTTAGTCATTTTGTCCCTAACTGTTGTTCGTCAGTTGGTCACTACTGTTAGTAAGTCACTGTTGTTAGTCACTTACTGTTAGTAAGTACTAACTGTTGTTGATTCACTGTTTGTCAGTGCTCCCGCACTGTCTTCCATCTCATCAATCAACCCTCGTGAGGGCACAGAACTGGGCTTAGAGGGCTGCACTTACCATATCTATCTATCTATCATTCAAGCACCATCCCAGTGCCATTCATGCACCATCACTTGACTCAATCGGGAGGCTTTGGTGCAAACTATTATTCTAATAGATAAGATTTCCAAAGATGGAAAATTAAATCGGATAGCTTGCCTCCTCAGACCATTCTGATAAAGAGCTTATTCTTCCCAGAGTGTCTAAGACCACATCGGCTTATCATTATCTTCGACCAGCGAAACCATTGTATGTACAAATAAACAAGTCGGTGTGTGTATCATGATTGATAGAAAAGGACAAACTTTCTTTTTTTTCTTACAATTTTTGTAGTTAAACCATTCTATTCTGGTTTAGTACGGCCACAATAAATGTGCTCGTCTGTAAACTTGACAAAAGTAATATTGCTTCCAACTGTAATTGAATAAAGTTGCACAGAAACAAGTCATTTTGTTCAGTAGTTATTTATGTATTCTCAATATCTATTAGGGTCTCAGAGTAAACCAAAAATAAAATGAAAAGATAATTAACTTACAGTGATGTAGTCTAGGCTGGTGCATCCAAGGCTGAGAACAAGGCTTGAGACTCCGAGGCAGAGAACCTCCAACACTGGCCCAAAGATACCCAAGACTGAAGAAAGGCCATTAGGCCAAGGATTTGGCATCCGAGACCGAGCCAAAGCTGAGGCTATCAAAACATAGCCCCAAGACCGGCTTCAGGGATTCTTGAAATGTTTGACCTTGTTCAACATGTATCCTCACCAACACACAAAGATGGAAACACACTTGATTTGGTAATAACCAATAAAACAACAACTCTCAGAGATTGTGCTGTCAGTGACCTACTGTCGGACGATAACTGTATCCTCTTTAACATTGACATTAACAAGGGCAAAAATCCACAGAGAAATATTGCCTTCCGAAAGACCCGCAGCATAAATATAGCCAAATTCAAGAAAGACATTGAACAGCATCTATCACTAAAACTACAACACCATGATCGATCAGTCTACTTGAACAGACTTGTGTCACTCTACAAATCAGCTGAAAAGATTTTGGACAGACACGCCCCTGTTAAGACTAAACTTGTGACAGTTCGCAAACCTAACCCATTCACAAATCAAGAAATAAAGCCTCTTAAAAAGGAAAAGAGAAAGGCAGAAAAAATATGGCGAAAAACCGGTTTAGAAAAAGACTGGAATATCTTCAAATAAAAACGAAATTCTCTCATTGAAAAGCTTAACCAGCTTAAATCAGACGATCTCAGGTGTAAAATTTAAGCCACAAAGGGAAATTCTAAGGCGATGTTCAAACTTCTAAATTCTCATCTCAACAGAAAACAAGATCTGCCTCTTCCCCATCACACAAATAACACAGAACTAGCGAACAATTTCAACAACTTCTTTGATGAAAAGATCAAAAACATCAGATCTAAATTAGATTCAGGAATGAAGATCACAACTGATGCCTCTCAAACCAACCTCGGACACAATTTACATCAGTTTAAGTCTCTATCAGAACAAGAAGTTAAGAAACTTATCACTGAAATGCCTGTCAAACACTGCCAACTTGATCCAATGCCAACATGGCTACTGCTTGAATGTGTTGATGAATTTCTGCCAGTCATAACGAAAATTGTTAATATGTCATTAACGCTTGGAGAAATGCCCCTTGAACTGAAGCATGCACTTGTCAAACCACTTTTGAAGAAAGAAGGTCTTGAATTGATCAAAAAGAATTATCGGCCTGTCTCTAACCTTTCTTTTCTGAGTAAAATCATTGAAAGTGCTGTAATCAAACAGTATGTTGATCACCTCACTCAGAACAATCTTGACGATGAAAAACAATCAGCCCACAAGCACAGAAACCCTCTTAACAAAAATCCATAATGATATTATGCTTAATCTGAGCAATGGGGAGGTGACAATGCTAGTATTGTTGGACTTGTCTGCTGCATTCGACACGATTGATCATGACATTTTGCTAGAAAGACTGCGTAACAGGTATGGTGTACAAAGTGCAGCCTTAAGATGGTTCAAATCTTATATTTCTGAAAGATCACAGTCTGTGATAATAAATGATAAAACGTCAAGCAAACTTCCTCTCAATTTTGGAGTTCCTCAAGGTTCCAAACTTGGACCAATCTTATTTAACTCCTATGTTGCCCCAGTCAGTGAAGTAGCTCGAAGAAATCAAGTTCACGATCAGAAGTACGCTGATGATGAGCAACTTATCCTGTCGTTTAAACCAACCTTTTTGGGTGAAGAACATGCAAAACAGAAAATGGAAAATTGTATTGCTGAAATCAGAAATTTCTTGCATGACAACAAGCTGTGCAATAATGGAGATAAAACTGAACTTCTTCTGATTGGAGCACCAAACCAACTGAAGAAACTTCAAATGACATCTATCAATGTTGACGATGTTGAAATCAAAATTGCCATCCACGTCCGCAATTTAGGAGTGCTCTTTGACAAAAATATGACCATGGAGAAGCAGATCAACAAAATGTGTCGTAACGCATATTTCAATTTAAGAAACCTGTCGAAACTCCGAAAAAACCTGGGCAAGGAAATAGTTAAAACTGCTGTCAATGCCCTTGTCACTCCTCATTTAGATTACGGAAATGGGCTGTTGCATGGCACTGCTACCCAGTTGTTAAATAAACTTCAGGTTGCTAGAAACTCGGCAGTTCGATTAATTGAAAGGTTGAAAAAACATGAGAGTGTCAGACAGAGTAGGAAACAACTGCACTGGTTACCAATCACAGCAAGAATTCAGTTCAAATTGATGACAACTACGTGGAAGGCAATGAACAACCAGGCACCACAATACATCCAAGAACTTATTCAAGTAAAATCTCAACGAGAACACAACCTGCGAAGCAACCACAAACTGCTGTTAGCAGAACCTGCTCCATGCAACAAAAATAAGTTTGAAGATCGAGCATTTTCCTATGCTGCCCCAAAACTCTGGAACACTTTGCCTGATAGAGTGAGAACTGCACAAACACAAAAAGAATCTAAAAACCCATTTGTTCCCGAATTCCTACAAGTGATTTGATCTGAACAAGCGCTGATGAGCAGTTTACTGAAATTAGCGCTATATAAATCCATATTATCATTATTATTATTATTATTATTTATAAAGTCGACCGAATCAATAATATAGATAGAGAGAATCAGACTTGGTGATGGAAAACGGAGCATATCTCAGCTCCTGTTCAACCAATCTTTATGATCTAAACGTCGTTGGAATCTGCATAAAAGACCCAATTATAAAAAATAAGCACAAATCGGTTATCTGAAGTAAAAAATTTGACAAATTGTAGCTAGATTAAAGCACTAAGGTCAAAATTTAGCACCCTGAAAAGCTTTACGGATTGAACTGACGGCTCATCAATGGGAGGCCTCATGACAGGATACACCCCCCGCTCCCTTTTCTTATTCCCGTAATATCAGCTACCCCCAACTTTACCCCCTCTTTGCCCCCTGCTTCCCCCCACTCGCCACCCGCTAGCCCCCACTTGCCCCCACTTGCACCCCACTTGCCCCCGCTTATCCCAGTCTTGTCCCACTTGCCTCCGACTAGCCCCCGCTAACCCCCACTTGCCTCCTGCTAGCCCCCGCTTACCCCCCACTTACCCCACTTACCCCCACTTGCCACTCGCTAGCCCCTGCTTACCCCCACTTACCCCCTCTTGCCGTCCGCTTCCCCCAACTGGCCCCACATAACCTCCTACATTCCCCCAATTACCCCATCTTTTCCCTCAGTCACCCCCAAATAACATTTTCTTATGTTAGTTTTACCCCGTGGGGTTGGGGGTGTATCCTGTCATGAGGCCTTTTTGGTAAAAAAAAAAAGTGCTATCTAGTTCCAAGTGTCGACAAAAAAAAAAAAATTTGGTTGAGCTCAGTCCAGGCACTGTGACACATCTTTCACTCAGGGCATGAAATTCACACAAAAGTTATTCAAGGGCCTAAAATGGAATGAAAATTTGACCATCAAACCTCAATAATTCACAATTAAGAAATGGATGGATTATTGGCGCTTTACGTCCGGTATTTGTGCACTTGGTAGCCTAATTAGAACAGGAGTAGGACACAGCAATGAGGCGACAGACGATTGACAGACGCGCCCAGCAATAGTCCGGTTGACCCTGCAAGAGCTGGTTTCGAACCCTGGACCCAGCGATTGGCATCCCAGGCATGCAACCACTGAGCTAGACCCCCCCCCCCCATCAAAAATAACATACCTTGAAGGTGACATTGTTGCAGCTGCCAAAAGAGAATAATTCTAAGTACAATGCAAGCTAAATGTCACGGATGCAAAGAAAGGAGGCAAAAAAAAAAGTTTACATGGAATTACTTTGATTGAAAAAAGATGGTGAGATGATTGCTGGTTACAAAGAGTGAACAGTGAGAGTAATTGGGGGGGGGGGGGGGTAACATAACACAGCAATATATGGAATTATCTTTTTGTTTAAAAAAAAAAAAAAAAAAAAAAAAATAGAGTCCAACACTTTTTGCAAAAATTTTGCGCGAAAACGCAAATATCTCATAAAGTAGAAGAGATATCAGCATCCGGTTTTAACCACTCCTATGACACTTTGTTTCTTCATCTTTTTGTGCCATAAATTTTGCAAATTTCTCAAAGAGCAATACATGCCAATGACTTAAAAAAGTTTTTTCAAAAAAAATTTATTGGAAAAAGTTTTGAAGAAAGCCCTTTGATATTGAATAAACCTGGTCCCAGAACAAAAAGACTGGGTGAAAAAAAATATGGTTTGTGAAACTTGAACGATTCCCCTACTTATGCATTTTGCCACCCAAAAAATGTCAAAAATGAGGGGTAAAAAAATTTTAAACTTTCTTTGGAAGTTAAAATGTACCTGAACATGAAAGTTCATTACAAACGAAGCATAGCTGCACTTTTTCCACGCCGGTACTATAATCGACTGCGACGCTATGAGGAAAAGAGTGAAAAACGTGCTTTTCGCAATTTCTTCAATAACTTAAAAACCGCAACGGGGATTTTGACGAAAAATTTGTCAGAAAAGACTTCAAATGTGTCACGTTGCCTCTGTCAGATTTGGAAATTTTAGCTTTAATAGTTACCGAGTTACTGATTTTTAAATATGGTATGTTGAAGAGCCCCCTAGTGGCCAAAATCTACATGGAGATTCCGAGGTAAAATGTTTCACTACATTAGTAAAGAGGACCAACAGAACAATCACTCACAAGAAGAACAGCTAAATCAATGCATTTTGTAATTAAAAAAATAGATAAAACCTCCTTTTTTGAATTTTCTATGAAATATTCTAAAATCTTTAGGAAACTGGTTAGAAGCCTGGAAATGGCAGCAAAAGATGCAATGTAGTTGGGTTCATATGTCTATCAAAAAACATTCATACCCTAAGAACAAAAGATTTTGAATTGTGACCATTTTTCCAAAAGTAGCGTTTTACAAAGCCCCATCTAAGCGTGCAACTCCTGGTACTTGTTATATGTTATAGGTGGCGCTGTGGCATGGTTGCTAAATTTTATGCCTCCCCCTCTCCCAATTTCTGCAAAGATGGACTGAGCAATTTCCCTTCTCTATGTTACTGTCATTTTTAAACAATTCAAACATTTTCGATTGCCTAATTATGAGATTCATCTCAGAATTGGGCACAATAGCTTGCTGGGCTGGGGGGGGGGGGGGTTTCCCAGACTTGGAGCCACAGAATTCCTTGGTTACCTTTATGAATAAGGTCTAAATAATTATTCAAAGCAGTCAACATCATAAAACTTGTTCTACAGGTCCAGTTGCTAGGGAATCACAAGGGAATTCCCGTTTATTGACATTTGAATTTTGAAAGCAGCAATCTGATTGGCTGATAAATAAAACCCCTGAATTCAACAATTCATAATTGTCCAATGTAATAATAATTTGTAGAATTTTTGTCTTTGAGCACCACTAAATTTTCCCTGAAAATTTTGTGAAGATAAACACAGTGCATCACCCTTTATTATTGCAATTATTATTAATATAACTATATTATTGGTAATTATTATTATGAGGTCTGCCTCCAGACCTCCAACAATATGCACTTACATACTACATTAAAAAAGACAAGACTTTTGAAGGATGTGAGAAGCTTTGTCAATAAAAGTAAATAACATAAAGGAAACCTTTGCCACCCGCCTGAAGATTTTTGTTTAACCACTTTGACACAAGACTTTCTCTAGCCTAGGCCAACCATGTAATCAGCTGTGAGCCCATTTCCTGCTTCTGGTGCTTCTGACGCGTAATGTGTTTGTTCCGTTTTTTCAATGTTTGCTGTAGCAATGAAGTTGGTTCCTATTCCTATCCTTTTTCTTATATTTGCCTTCTGTCTGCAATTGTATTAGAAAAAGTCAGCTTAATGAATTGAGTGGGCTTCCTGAAAAACATGCATCTCAGGCCCAACCCAATGAAATAAATTACTATTTTTGGTCAAAATTGATTTTGTTATGCAACAATCAGCAAAATTAAGCCATTCCAAAATAATCATGGATACACTATTTCACATACAATATACATGAGGCCATGTTTTGATGGCCTCGGCCTTGGTTCGATCTCGTATACCAAATCCTTGACTTTGCCTTGGTCTCGGGTGTCTTTGGGCCAGTGTGCTAGCCTTGCTGGCCATTCTTTAGTTCTTCATAGAAAAATGATAAAAGATTTTCGTCTATCAAAATGATCATGTTACATACAGGGAGCAAAAATTAGTAAGTCCTTCGGAAATTAGAACTGACCTTATCAGAACATCAGGTCTTCATGATTCAGTTTATTTTTTGGGTTGAAGAATGATTATGTTTATTGATAAACTAGTTTGTATGTGATTAGTGTATTCATTAATACTTAGAAAGAAACATTTTGTGCTTTAGATTTGAGTTGTGATACACAATAAAAGTGCCATATATATATGCTTATATAACACTAACATATATATATATTTGTAAAGTTTCAATCCATTGCCAGCTTGTTTAGACACAAATATCGGATAAAAAAAAATTACTATAAAATCACACATATTTGTCTGTGTGCCCGCATATACAATATGATATGTATTTTAAACCATCTTAGGATTTTATACAAAAGATTATCTTACAATTCTATTCTATAGAGAAATTTGAAAGTTCTGTTTTAATGCTGTTCTTTACATCAAACTTCAAATTTGGCTTAATGGTCTTAGATTTTATTGGCATAATCCTTCACGCCATAAAGAAGAAGCTGCACAAGCCTTTGTGGATTTTCATTGAAACATATTGGTTAGCTACTTGGCACCAGAAGAAAGTGGCTAAGATTTATAGGAGCTTAATTTCTATTTTCCATCCTCAATAGCTTATGCTTCATATGCCAACCAATTTCCACTATGTAAAAAAGCGTCTACAGGATCTGTATAATTATTATTTTACTCTGAAAAGAGAAATTAGTACGTTTAGCTTTAATGCCCTTTTCACATTAAACCTCAAAATTCAAGTTGGTGTATGGTTTTAGATTCAATGGAGACAATCATTTTTGCAATAAAGATGAAGCTTAAAAATTCTTTGTGGATTTTCATTGAAACATATGAGATACTTGTAACCAGCAGTAAGTGGCTGCCAAGAAGATTTATGAAACTACCATTATACCCATCATCAATGATTCAATGTCTTGTGCTTTTATACCAACCATTTTCCATAACAGTCTACAAGATCTGTATATCATACAGTAGAACAGGCTAAAGTTGGCAAGCCGGGGGAAAGTTGGCAAGCTGGGGGAAAGCTGGCAAGCCGGGGGAAAGTTGCCAACTTTACGACATTTTTACGGTACTAAGCTCTCAGACAATAACTCCACAATATTCACTGCATCAATTTTGTTTTGGGTAAATGACACACTCTTAAAAAGGGAAGTTCTTGATCATGTTGATATCCATAAATATAACATGCACGATTGCAGTCCATTTACCGCCCATCTCCTGAAATGGCCGATCTTTTCTTTTGAGTATAATCATTCATTGATATACTAATATTGCAAGTATAGGATATTACTTTATTGTAAGTCATTAAATGCATATGTATAATTATGTAATATGGAAAGTTTAGGGATATAAGAGTGCACATTAAGAACATTCACCAAAATCATTTGTACTGCCTGAGCTATAAAGTTTCTCAAGAGTTCTGCAGAATCTCCCAGTAATTCTCCTGCCATCTTCTATTTCTTCCAAGCACCACCCAAGCCATTTTGCACCAGGTGGCCTTTTGTTGATGCCTGTTACCCAGATTAATACAATTTCGTCAGATTACAGAAAACAATCAAATCTGAGAGATTCCCTCTCTGGAGTTTCGATGTTCTGGGCATATTGCTTATTCTAAGCCTCTTATTCATTTTTATTTCCAAAAGTAACCTTGAAAATATAATATTATGCTAGAAGTACTAAGCAGTATTTTGTATGTAAATGTGTATGTATTGACATACATTACCAAGGGGAAATTACATGTAAGTTGTTTTCCTTGCCACTTTGTCATGACTAGTCCATTGACAGCTGTGAATTCAATCATCTTTCACCTACAGTACAACCAAAAATAAAGTATGACGACCCCATCAGGAAGGAAGAATCAGCCACTACTTTGCCCTTTCACACCTTTTGACTCCCTCCAAATCACTTCCTCCCTTTACCTACTTTAAACTACCTTTTAAAATTGCATTAAATCTACATTAAACCAATACTAATTCAAACTCACTTACACCCATTGTGTTCGATATATCTTTGATGCTCTGCCCCTTTCTTATTGCAATTACTTTACCAGCTGTCTAATGCGGGGTGAGGTTGTGGTGAGTAGTCAAAGGCAGTTGTGAGGATATTTGGGGTGGAGAGGAGAAAGGTGGGCAAAATAGGTAAACAGTTGACTTCTGACAGAAAATGTTCTTACTTTATTTTGGGTTGTATTGTATAGTTGCGTTGACCATCTCCATTCATATAATAATTTAGTGCAACAAGTAGGCCTACATAATGGTCATTTCATTCCAAATGAAATTCTTTTGGGAAAATCTAAAATTGAGGCTCTGGGTGATCTTGCCTGGATAAAACATAAATATACTTGTTCTTATTTCACATAGCATAGACACTTAATTAATCTTTTCAGTTGGAATATGATAGATATTAGCTGAGCGAATAAATCACCAGTTTCAATTCATTCTGCATGCAATGAAGGCGGCAGGCCATTAAAGAGAAGTTGTGTCATATGCTACATTTGTATACAGACAAAGAACAGTTTTTGGTTTCTGATTTATAGTGACAATCAAGCCTTAAAGAGAAAACTTTGCAAGCCTTTGTAAATTTTCATTAAAACGTATTGGAAGCTAAGGACCAGCAGTAAGTGGCAGCTATCAAGATTTATAGTAGCGTCCGCTTTTTGTATCAATAAGCTCATGACTCATTTATGCCAAACACTTTCCATAAAGAATGAGCTTCAAGATTCTTTATGGTACCAGCTTAAGACCAACAACCGGATTATATACAATACAGGCAAAAATGCATCTGGGTAAATCCATCATGCGTATCATAACAATTCAACTTATTGTGTGGTGAAGAAGGTTGCTCGTCCAAAATCTGAAAAAGATAATGTTTTTGTAAAAAGTTATACACTTGCATGTGTCTTCTGCTGATGGGAATGCAGAGAAATTCCAAATTCAGCTTGTTTGTCAAAGAATTGGGAAGAAAAAGAGCTCATCAGAAGACAAAAGAGTAGGAACAGGTTTGGAAGTAGATGCATTTGAGAGAGACATGGCTGAAGATCAGTGTTTAACAGCTGGGATTATGGTTATGAATGATATTATGATATTACTGCGCAAGGCGGACATAAACATGAGCTGCTGGCATTGACTAATATGCCCTGCAGTTGATGCTCATTTCAAGCAACCAATTATAAACTTATTGACAAGGTCCTTATCGAGTGTTATCATATGTGCACATGTTTCCTGAGACAACATTGTAATTTTTGCTAGAAAATCATTTTCATGGCAAAACTTCAGAATCATCAGATACTGATTCAGAAATCATGCTTAATTCAATTTTGACAGCTCTTGTTACTTTGATTTCTGGGTTTCTTTCTCATGTATTTTATCTTGTTTGTTTAGCATTTTTTCTCAAAGTGGTCAGAAAATAAACAATTTCACAAACTAAAAATTCGTTAGTAGTATCTAATATCGTAAGTACATTGTGATGAAGGAAGAATTACAATTTGGAGATGTCTTGAAAGCATTGGCATAATGCTTGCTAACTATACCTATTTGTGGCATTACATCTTTGAAAACGCCTTCTTTAAAAAACAAGAGTTACCTGTCAGAAATCACAAATTCAGAAGACAGAAGACATGTTTTTAAAAGCCACAGAAACTTGTTGGGATATCTACATTTGCACCCATAAAAGAATGACGTCAATATGGTTTCCACTTTTTTGCAAACGGACAATGTCATCATCTAATGTTCATCATTGTGGCTTTTGTTTCCTTACACCTAACAAGCTTTTCAGATATCCAAGTTGCAGATTTTCCAGTTGAATTGTGTATGAATCATATTTTCATTTTGGCAGTTTATATTTTGAAGAGATCGCGTTGCATATAAATCACATAGGCTCAGTGTGACGTTCAATGTGAAAAAGCACTAAGTTGTGATTTATAGTGATTATCCTGTCATGAACGGGCCATTTGTAAGCATTTGGAATTTTCATCGAAATATATTGGAAAGTAGAGGAACTGATGAATGGCTGTAAGCAAAGCACCATCTAAACACAATTAAGAAAGAATCCAATGTCGCACCAAGCAGTGCTATGCCAACACGATGCAGTGCCATCCAAACACAATTACGCCACCATCCAAACACATCCTACTGCCATTCAAGAACCATCTTAACATCATTCAAGCACCATCCCAGTGCCAATAGAGCACCATCAATGCACCATCACTCGACTCAATCGAGAGGCTTGGGTGTAAACTATTATGCTGATAGATAAGGTTTCTAAGATGGGAAATTAAATCGGATAGCTTGCCTCCTTGGACCATTCTGATAAAGAGCTTATTCTTCCCAGAGTGTCTTAGACCACATCGGCTTGTCATTATCTTCAAGCAGTGAAACCTTTGTACAGATAAACAACTTGATGAGTGCAGCACGATTGGCCAAAAAGGACAGACTTTCCTTTAAAAAAACTGTTTTTTTCCACAATTTTTGTCGTTAAATTATTCTGTTCTCCTCTTGGACTAATTTCTTTCCTTTGAGTGCTAAGGGAATTTCCCTCTTTTAGTACGGCCGCAATAAAGGTGCTCGTTTGTTATCTTGACAAAAGTAGAATGGCTTCCAACAGTAATTGGACAAAGATGCACAGAAACAAGTTATTTTGTTCAATCAACTATTTCTGAATTCTCATTATCTGTATAAAAGGATCTCACAGTAAACCAAAAAATAAACAGAAGAGAAAATGCACATACAGGCTGAGACATTAGAGGTCAAGACTAAGGCATGAGCGTCTGAGACCGAGGCCAAGGCCGAGGCAGACAAAATTTGGCTCACACTGGCCAAAAGACACCTGAGACCAAAGCAAGGCCAAGGATTTTGCATCCGAGACCTGGCCAAATCTGAGTCTATCAAAACATGGCCCCGAGGCTGGCCTCTAGGATGAGGCCAGTCTCGAGACCTCCAACACTATGCACTTACATACTACATTAAAAAAGAAAAGCCTTTTGAAGGATGTGAGCAGCTTTGCTGTGCTTCAAGGGATGTCAAAGAAAGTAAAACAACACAAAGGAAACCTTTGCCACCTGCCTAAAGATTTTCATTTAACCACTTTGACACAAGACTTTCTCTAGCATATGCCAGCCTTGCAATCAGCTGTGAGCCCATTTCCTGCTTCTGACGCTTCTTGTGTTTGCTCCGTTTGTTTAATGTTTGCTGCAGCAATGAGGATGGTTCCAAACCTTTTTCTTATATTTGCCATCTGTCTGTTATTGTATCAGAAAAGTCAACGTAATGAATTTAGTGGGCTTCCTGAAAAACATACGTCTCGGGGCCAACTCAATGAAATATATGACTACTTTTGGCTGAAATAGATTTTGTTATAATACAACAATCAGCAAAATTAGCAAGCCATTCCAAAATCAAGATGGATTGCCTTGCTAGCAGTTCTTTGGGTCTTCATAGAATAATGATAAATGGTTTTTGTCTGTCTAAATTTTTCAAGTTACATACAGAAATATGGACTGACCTCATCAGAACTCAAGGTCTTCATGATTCAGTTTATTTTTAGGCTGAAGAATAATTATGTAATTTGTTTGTATATAAAATAGTGTATTCATTATTGTTAGAAAGAAATATTTTGTGCTTTAGATTTGAGCTGCAATACACAATAAAAGTGGTATGCTTATGTAACACTAACACATATTTTTATTGTAGCATTCCATAACCAGCCTGTTTAAGTGTAAATATTGGATAAAAAAATAGTTTAAAATCACACATATTTGTCCGTGTGCCCACATATACAATATGTTATGTATTTTATTAGGATTTTATACACAAGATTATCTTACAATTCTATTTTATGGAGAAAATTAATTTGAAGCACAGGCAGCTGCCACTGAGGTAATGAGGTAAGCCATTTATTTTTATTTCTAAAATCTGATATTTTGCAAATCAATTGCATATTACATAAATATTAACTGACCCAAATTTCATGTGTCTCTATAATATATATCAAAAGTTATGACGACTTGGACAGAACTTATGGAAAACCCCTCGTAGAAGGTCCCTCACTCCTGATATTGGTCATCCTATCAGAAACCCTGGATGACCTTCGTGTCTCATCTCATTGGTTTATCTGATCTGGGCCAAGTAATCAGACCATCAAAGGTCATGAAAGCATTCAGCCAATGGTGGAGTGTTTTAAAAATTGATCAACCTTGACATAATCCCTAAATTGACAGTTATTGTTTTGATTTTGTAAGTTTCTGTTGCTGTCAAAATAAGCAACAGAGAAAACACTGTTTTCTGTGACAAACTGAAACATAGGAAGGCCTTGGAAATTGTTCAGTGTATTAGTCAATTCATTGATCCAATGCCAATCACAGCTTGGTCTCTCAACCATGCCCACAGCTCTTCACACCTGCTTAAACTGCCAAATCACAATTGCTGTTATCATGGTTACGGCCATTTCTGATTAATAGACAAGGAAATCCTCTCAGGGCCACCAGGTCAACTGACTTAACTGGAGCATGCAGATGTCACTGAGAGCTTCTGAATTTCTCATGAGCTTCTGAGCCTTGTCCAGCACTTTAAACAGGAATTTTAAGATGTTGAACATGTAATATATGCAGGTAACACTTCAAAACATTGTCAAATATTGTGATGAACTAATGTCAGGCAGGTTAAATGTTTTCTATAAATAAAAGTATGTGAGAAGCCTTACAAGCTGGCCCTGTTGATTTGACCAATTCTTATGTGAGGCACCTTCTATGTGTATGGACTAGATCTCACCTCATTATGTTGATGGCAGCAGCCTGTGTTTGAAAGTTCTGTTTTAATGCTGTTCTTTATATCAAATTTCAAATTTGGTTTATGGTCATAGATTTTATTGGCATAATCCTGCATGCCATAAAGAGGAAGCTGCATAAGCCTTTGTGGATTTTCATTGAAACATATTGGATACTTGGCACCAGAAGAAAGTGGCTGCAAGATCTAAAAGAGCTTAATTTCTATTTTCCATCCTCAATGCTTCATATGCCAACCAATTTCCATACCGTAAAAAAACGTCTACAAGATCTGTATATTTTACTCTGAAAAGAGAAATTAGCACGTTTAGCTTTAATGCTCTTTTTACATTAACTTTCAAAATTCAATGTAGTCTATGGTTTTAGATTTTATGGAGATAATCACTCTTGCGATAAAGAGGAAGCTTAAAAATTCTTTGTGGATATTCATTGAAACATATGATACTTGTAACCAGCAGTAAGTGGCTGCGAGGAAGATTTATAAAACTGCCATTATTTCCCATCATCAATGATTCAATATCTTATGATTTTATACCAACCACTTTCCATAACGGTATACAAGATTTGTATATCATACCAAGCTTTCAAACAATATCTCACAATATTAAATGCATCAATTTTGTTTTGGATAAATCGCACACTCTGAAAGAGGGAGATTCTTCACAAGCAAGGGACCCGGTTCAATCCCCAGGCTGGCCATCATGTCATTCCACAACGCCTTAGACGTAAGTTGGAGGTGCTGTGGGCCCAACTAGAAACAAGTCACTGACTTAGCTTGGCTACCCAGGTTATATAAAAAGTATCTTTACCTTTACCTTTGGGTATAAATCATTCATTGATATAGATGTAATATTGTAAGGATATTGTTTTTTGTAAGTCATGAAATGCATGTATATGTGTATAATAAGGAAAGTATAGGGATATAAGAGTGCACATTAAGAACATTCACCAAAATCATTTGTACTGCCTGAGCTATAAAGTTTCTCAAGAGTTCTGCAGAAGCTCCCAGTAATTCTCCTGCCATCTCCTATTCCTTCCAAGCACCACCGAAGCCATTTTGCACCAGGTGGCCTTTTGTTGATGCCTGTTACCCAGATGAATACCATTTCCTCGGATTACAGAAAATAATCAAATCTGAGAGATTCCCTCTCTGGAGTTTCGGTGTTCTGGGCATATTGCTTATTCTAAGCCACTTATGCATTTTCATTTCCAAAAGTAACCTTGAAAAGATTTGTTAAAAGTAGTAAGCAGTGTTTTGTATGTAAATGTACGAGTATTGAAATACATTACCAAGAGGAAATTACATGTAAGTTTTCCTTGTCAATTTTATCATGACAAGTCTATTGACAGCTGCGAATTCAATCATCTTCCACCTATAGTTGCTGTGACCACCTCCTTTCACATAATGATTTAGTGCAACAAGTACAAAATGGCCATTTCATTCCAAATGAATTTTTTTTTTTTTGGGAAAATCTGAAATGGAGGCTCTAGGTGGTTTTGATAAACCATAAACATGACTGTTATTATTGCACATACCGTAGACACTTAATTAATCTTTTTAGTTGGAATATGTTAGAAAGAAGCAGAGCGAATCAATCACCAGTTTCAATTCATTTTGCAATGAAGGCGGCAGGCCATTGAGGAGACAGTATCTCATGCTACATTTGCATACAGATAAAGAACAGTGTTTGGTTTCTGATTTATAGTGACAATCAAGGCTTAAAGAGAAAACTTTGCAAGCCTTTGTAAATTTTTATGAAAACGTATTGGAAGCCAGGGACCAGCAATAAGTGGCAGCCATCTGAATTTATTGCAGCGTCCACTTTTTGTATCAAAACCATGCTGCACCATCGTGGCAGCACTTGGCTATGATCCTGTGTAAAGTATGATGGGTAAACATGGCTGCTTTAGATCAAACAAGTGAGTTTTGCAAGTTGAAAATATGAATTTCTGTCTAAGCAGGCAATTGAAATCGTCATCCGTCTCATCCCTGTACTTTCTAATTGGATCAACTAAGCTGTGCCACAGATTAAAGAAGAGCACCTACCTCTCAATTGCATTTATTGCCAGTTTTGTGTTCCGTCAGGTAAACATCAATGGTTTGTGTATTGAAATCGGCAATCGGCAGCCTTTAATTGCCGTTAATTGCAATTGTGAAGGTAGTGAAGGCCACAATTACTATCCTGGTTGGTAATTAATGTCCTTAATTGCAATCGGGCCACGTCAAATGGTCCTGACATTGAGGCGATTATCCAGAAATGACATTTTTCAAAATGCAAAGTGGGCTCCTTATCCCAAGAGCAGCCATGATGAAACAGTACTAGTGCTGCCACGTTACTGCATCATGCAAAACGCTCATGACTCATTTATGCCAAACATTTTCCATAAAGAGTGAGCTTCAAGATTCTTTATGGTACCAGCTTAAGAACAACAACCAGATTATATGTAAACAAAACAAGCAAGAATGTATCTGGGCAAATCCATCATGTGTGTTATAACAATTCAACTTAAAATGTGGTGAAAGAGGTTGCTCGTCCAAAATTTGAAAAAGATAATGTTTTTGTAAAAAGTAATACACTTGCATGTGTCTTTTGCTGATGGGAATGCAAGTTCCCAATTCAGCTGGTTTGTCAAAGAATTGGGAAGAAAAAGAGGTCATCAGAAGAAGAAAGAGTAGGAACAGGTTTGGAGGTAGTTGCATTCATAGGCGTACCGGAGGGGGGGGGGAACAGTGAGATTCGGGCAAAAAAAGCTAAACAATTCGGGCAGATGATTAAATGAAAACTGTTGAAAATCAATGATTTTCAGGCAATTTCATTTGAAGTGGTATTAAGTTTAAATTTTTAAATTCGGGCAAATGTCGCTCGCCCCCCAAAAATTGCGCATCCGGTACACCTATGGTTGCATTTGAGAGAGACTTGGCAGGAGATCAGTGTTTAACTGTTGGGATTGACAAGAGAAACTCAGAGGAGACACGCATAGCATGGAATGTGGCTACCTTTTAAAACAGGTTTTCGTCTGTCCTAAACTTTTATATTTTCAGAGAGACAGATCGAAGATAGATATAGGTTTAGTAAAAGGCCTGATACATGATGTAGACGAATGACATGTTGTGGACTATCTCATTCTTCCAATCAATAAACCATGGTGATGGTTTTAGTGGCCTGAAATTTTCAGAGCTACAACTTAGAAGTACCTACAGACATCCATGTGATGAGATAATAATTGAGTGTTCACATGACATGGTAATCAGATTTCCAGAACCATAAACAACTTGTCACTCAATCAATTGGGAGTTGTTCAATTATCATTGCAGATGACATGCGCAAACTCGAACCATTGGATCCCGTTACTTGCATCAGTGGTATTTACCTACTGTTTTATATTCCATAATGTTCTAGTCAATCATATCAGTAATTCAGTACCGTAATATGGGGTGAATAGGGACACAGGGGTGAATCGGGACAAGACAGGGATTTGTATTATTTCTTCAAATATCAACCACTTCTACTCAACCTAAGGAATTTATTTTTGGCACATGTATAGTTCACATACCAGCGTATACTGTGAAAAAATTTCATACTTCTAACTGCAGGCAGTAAGGAACTGCAGCACCTTAAACCTGGCCCTGCATAATTTGAATTTTAACATACTGGTCAAAACTTTGCTCATTTCTCAAAAAATATAAACACCAGAGCCATCAAACTTGTAGGAAACTTTTTAAAAATTTTAAATGGTATCAGGGAATCAGAATAGTAGACTAGATGTGGGATTATGTATGTTTGGTCATGGGTTAAGATCCAGGCCAATGGCAAAGTTTCGGGAATGATAAGAATATACTCCGCCAATTTTAATTTGAATGTACTGGCATGGCTTTTTGATAAATATTATTACACTTGGCATCATTTATTATGGATTCAGTCCAGAATTTGTAATCACTTGCAAAATTAGCAGATAACTACAGTTTTTGACAGTTTCCTGACATTTACCACATTTTTTATAATATGTATATTATCAATGGAAATTGTTTCAGATTTTCCTCAGATTAATATTTTGCATTTTGAAGATGTTTTCTAATGTTTAGTCATAGGAAGCAATCACTTAAGGAAGCTAGGAAGTATTGATTGTTGAAATAATGGTCTGTCCTGATTCACCCCATAATGTGGGGTGAATTGGGAGAGTGGTTTTTTGGGCCCTGGGCCTTGGTAATTTAAGATATCATTTCAAGCTCCTATGGAAAGATAGACCTTCTGTTGGGACACAGTTGATTTTTGTCCATTTTAACACAGAAAAACGGCCAAATCTGTCCCGATTCACCCCATATTACGGTATATTAACAAGATTTATTATATCATGATTGTACAAAATTAATGTCTCTTCATCAATTGTTTAATTTCCAACTTAAAGATAATTCTTAACCATATCAGTAAAACTCTGGCTTGTAGTGGAATGCGTATACGGTTTAAAAAAATGATTTTGCTATATTTTATATTCACTCTCATATAACACATAAATAGGTATTAAAAAGGCATCCTTTTGCTTAAAATGTCCCTGCCAGCAATCCAGAACTTTGGCTTCATCCTGGCATTTATCAACCAGAATCAAAATCAGTTTCCATCAAGTGGCCTGGTGCCTGTAACGCAAATAAATTAGATTTCTCCAGATTACCCATTACCCAAAGAGAGAAATCGAATCAGATGATCTTTGCAATCTGACCTTCTTACCATTCTTCTAAGATTAACTGATTTTGCAGACTATGAATTTGATTTTAAATATTTTAACTCATTAAACCTAAAATTGGCCACCCCTCAATCACATGGCTGAAAATGAATTTGACAGAACATGTAGTGAGGTTTGCTGTCCAACAAATTAAGCGTTTATTGGTTCTTTAGCTGAAAGAGAAATTTGAAAGCTTTGTTTTAATGCTTTTCTTTACAGCCACTTTCAAAGATGGTTTATGATTTCATAGCGATGATCATATATGCCATAAAGAGGAAACTGCATAAGCCTTTGTGGATTTTCATTGAAACATATTGGATGCTTGGCACCAGAAGTAAATGGTTTCCAGCAAGATTTATCATGGCTGCCATTGTTTTACATCATCAATATCTGATGCTTCATATGCCAATTGCTTTCCATAAGTAAAGGAGGTTCTACAGGATATAAACAATTATTCTCAATATTACACTGTACGTCACAAACATTAATGGTCACTTTAACTAGCTGTCATTATTACGTGGGAAAAGAAAACCACGATAGCGTCTCAACCCTGTTATGTTCTTGGATGTCTCTTTAGACATGATAGATCAAAATTTCTTTATTTATGCATAAAAAAGGATAAGCAGGCATGGCAATTCATGCTGTTTTGAAAAATCACAAGGGAATGCTGTTATATGGTTGGAGATACAAAGAGAAGAAGAAATGTCTAGCTGTTGTGGATTTTCATTGATATATTTTGGAAATTTCGGCTATTTGTCAATAGTAGGCTTAGTGTCGTCCAGTGTTTTTTATTCAATTACATCTGATGATTGATTTATGCCAAATACTTTCAATTTTGCAAAGATCTAGCTTCAATATCCGAAATATTTATGATCTGTTTAAAGGAAGCAATGATATGAATCATCCTCTAGTATATGCTTATGACACAGCTGGTATAGGATTTGATTTTTTTACAGGAATATCAGACATAAAATGAGTGTATAGTATAAAATGAGTGTAAGAATGCGAAAATTCATGACACACTCAGAAAATTTGCCGAATCGCTCAAATTTCCTAAGAGAAAAAGTTTTTCCAACTGCAGAAGTGTCCAGTAATTCTCCTGCCATCTTCTATTCCTTCCAAGCACCACCAAAGCCAGTTTGCACCAGGTGGTCTTTTGTGGATGCCTCTTACCCAAATGAATACAATTTCTTCGGATTACAGAAAATAATCAAATCTGAGCGATTTCCTCTGTGGAACTTTGGTGTTCCGGACATATTACCTGTTTATTTAGCCAAGAGTAACCTTGAAAATAACTGCTGTGAGTAGTAAACAATTTTCTTGATATGAAAGTGTTATGATTATTAAAATACACTTGCTCTCTCAAGAGGAAATCAGTTTGTTTTCCTGGCCAATTTTATCAACGACTAGGATATAGACAGCTAGGAATTCGCCACCTTTCACCCAGTTTCTGTGACAGCATGTATATTACATGACATTGTCTGGTAAACAAGGACAAGCATGCTGCTTCATTTTGAGCACTACTACACTCTTTGCATTCATTTGGAATAATGAAACAATGATTATAATGGTATTTGTAAGATCTGGAATCAACAGGTCATTAAGGAGATATTCGTATCTCATGCTACATTTGCATACAGATAAAGAACAGTGTTTGGTTTCTGATTTATAGTGACAATCAAGCCTTAAAGAGAAAACTTTGTAAGCTTTTGTAAATTTTCATTAAGACTTATTGGAAGCTAAGGACCAGCAGTAAGTGGAAGCCATCTAGATGTAGCATCCACTTTTTGTATCAACAAGCTCATGAGTAATTTACGCGAAACGCTTTCCATAAACAGGGAGCTTCAAGATTCTTTATTGTACCAGCTTAAGAGCAACAGCCAGATATATATACAATACATGCATAATTATGACAAGGGGAATCCATCAATGACCATCATAAATGTTTTAGTATTGTGAAAAAGGATATGCATCAACAACCCAGCAACATCTAGGCTACAATGTATCATATTAAGTTGGCAGCCCTTTGCAGAACTATGCATGTATATGCAGCTGCCAGTAAAGCCCATCAGGGCACATACACTCTTACAAGGCGTATATAAATTGAAAATAAAAATTTGCGAGAAAAATAATCTAAAGAAAAAAATATGATAAATCAAATTTTGGAAATTGGACTGAGGACAACAACAAATATGTTGAAATGAAATTTAAAAATCTAAATTTTTTGAAGTGGAAGAAAAGTAGCCAATTTCTCCAGGACAACAACACAAGCACACTTTGGGAACTGGGTGGTCTTGTACCCAGAGCAGAGACTGAAGTCAGTGGCGTACCTGGGGTGTCTCGAGCGGCGGGGCACCTGGGGGGGGCACGCGATTCTCTGCACCCACAATACTAATCGTATATTTTAGCAAGAGTTGGAAAGTTCATATGGGGGGGCACCTGGGGGGCACAGGTCCAGTATGGGGGGGCATGTGGCCCCTGTGCCCCCCATAGGGACGCCACTGACTGAAGTATTCAGAAAACTGCCTTTATGTAGTAATATTCTGGTCAAGGTGAAGTTCACGTACGAGTAATACATGATGTAAATGAGTGAGATACTATGGATTTCTCTCCTGCTCATCTCAGACTCATAAATAAAACCATTTTGACGGCCTAAAGGCAAAGCTTAATTTCCAGATCTTCAATTAATGTAGGCGACCTACATCTATGTCATAATGAAATAATAGAGAGTTTAGATAACATTAGTAATCCGATTTTCATAACAATAAACCACATATTACTATATTACATGCTCAATTCAGGGTGGGTTATTAGATTATCATAGCAGATGACATGTACAAACTGGAAGCCACTGGAGCCCATTACCCGCATCAGCAGTATTTATCTAATGCTTCGTATTCCATAATTTTCATGTCAATCATATTTACGTACAAACACAATAATCATATTAAGATTGTGCAAATATTTCTACGTCAATTGTCTAACTCAAAGATAATTCTTGACCTGGAGTTGGCCATAACACTAAAATTCTGATTTGTAGTTATCGTGGTTGATTGAATAATGCTTTTCCCATTGTTTACATTCAATCTCATATACTACATGAAGTAATAGGATATTATTATATTTGTAAGGTGATGTCCTTTTGCTGAAAGTGTGGCTGCCAGCAATCCAATTGGCTTCATTCGGACATTTACCTCCCCATCTAAATCAGTTTCGATCAGGTGGTCTCTTGTGCTGCTTGTTATGCTAGTGAATCAGATTTCTTCAGTTCATCCAAAGAGAGAAATTGAATCAGATAGCTTCTCTGCCTGATCTTCTTACCATTGAACTGATAGACCAGAGTTTTTGACACACATTTTGCAGTTCATCTTAACTTAACAGATGCTGTTATTTTCCTATTAGCCTATACCGATTAAAGGTGATATTTCTTAAAGTGCAAGCTATAAAAATGAATACTGAACACAGTCCTGTAAGAAAAGACCCTTTTCCAAAAAGGTCACAAGAGTCAGACATAGAGTTTTGGGTAATTTCTCAGTGATTTAGACGAATCACTCCCTTGCTGTCGGGGGGCTGTCTGAGCAGGTATTGGACTGATTGGCACATGTGATCTGCTCCGATTGCTGGATTTATGTATTAACTCATAAACAAAGGCACAATTTGCTCAGCAATTTGTCCAAATCGCTAGAAATTCAGACAAACTGCTAAATGGTGCTACCTTACAGGATTAGGGCCATTTCTCACTGGACTGTGTTACGTCTGTGATAATCAAGGAGTTTTATACAGCTTCTCGGTACAGAATGTCAGCAGAAATTGTGCTGCTGACTTACGGGGAAGGGAGGGGGGTATTTTCATAGATCGATCTAGCAAATTTATGGCACTTGCCACTCAGAGCAAATCAGACCTTAAACAGAGCAGCTTGTTGCACAGAGTTCTACAATTTGATTCATTTGATTTATAGCCTATTGATTTTGTCAACCATGCTGCAAAAAGAGCGGCAATATCACTCTGGGTTTCGTATTCCATTCCACTGCATCCATTTGGTTTATTGAGACAGGCAAAGAACCGCACAAAAGCACCATGGGCCATGGGCCATAAAAGTCATACCTATCCAAAAATTATGACGTCTCCCATGGCTAGAATTTCTGCAGGGAGCACTACATAGTATCCAATAATACTTAGGGAGATTATAATTTATTGACTTCATCCCCGTTTTCCTTATTGGTTCATGTTTGTCAATATGGTATCCACATGGTATGAATTCAAAGAAAGACACTTTTTCATTCCTCTAGTTCATTTCTTTACCACATGCATGTATGAGAATAATTAAGTAGTATTTTTAGTGCATTTTGCACCCCAACAAGAGGCCACATCCCCAAAAGGGACCGCTTCATGACCGCAGAAGGGACGGTCTTATAACAAAGGGACCACAGTCTGTATATTCATTTTGCAGAAGAGTCCATTGGTGGATGGTTAGGCCCATAAATCTACAGAGGCAGAATATGGAGACAACCGAAGTAATAGGGAGCTTGCTCAGTTAATCCCAAGTAAGCAGGGGATCACAGACAGGAGAACTTGCAGACAGTGTTGTCCATTTTGTGGTATCCTTCCTGCTGCTGACTGTGTGATGCTGGCTAGTCATTTATTCTAAAGTTCTAAGAAGTATCGCCCTTAGTGGTTGTCAGAAAATACTTTAAGCTATATTAGTTGATTTGCATGTGACATTGACAACCATAGAAATTAATGTGATTTTCTTTGAATATACGAAAGTGCTTTTACAAAACCACACCAGCAGACCAACTCACAGTGTTTCACCTCGCAGCACCAGTCTGGAATAGCTGACATTTCAACTTCAACATGTATCTCAGAGTAACATAAAAAAACATAAAAAATTCAACTAGACATTTTATGTTTCAACCTCAATTACCAGAATAGTTATATATTAATGGCCTTATTTGTCATGAGTTGACTGGAGTACATATTCTTGTTCCTAATGACATTTGTATCATGCACCAACATGAGTGACCAAGTCAATCACTTGAGAAGCAAGCCCGGCACTTATACAGACAGCTCAACTCACTTGAGCAGAGATATAAAAATGCCACGTCAAGAAGAGCCTTCTTATTCAATTTCTCATCTTGCCATTCAGTGGAATCCCATTTATTATGACGACATGCCAAAGCAACACACCGGATGGAGGGTTTTCTGGGTTGTCTTGGCGTGGCTTTGGCATTTGCAATTAAGTAGATGGTCAATATTGTGCTTATAACACTATTCATACCTGGATTAATCGGTTAAGGCCTATCTCAAAAATAATGAAGCCACAGGGCTGGATTTCATTGGGGGTCAAAAAATGTAGGAATGGATGTAAGCAACAACTTTATATTGCACTATTGCTTTGAATACATTCTTGTGCCAATGTCCAGAAAATTTCATGACAATATTACAGATGGTTGTCGAGATAATCTTAAAAGTACTTTGAAAAACTAAATTTTTTAATATTTTAACGTGACATCGCAGTTTTCTTCATTTGAATTATTTCAGGTATATGAAATATGGAATATCTCATTGTCATTTTCTTAATTTTCCTTTTATCTCTATGTTCGAAGGCTTCATAAAGTCATTGAAACAAGTATATCTATTTGCTTGTTTTGACATCATTGAATTCTTCATGTTAAAAGGTTGACTTCTGAAAATTGAGTCAAATTTGAAGCTTCCTGATCTGCGACGTTGTAATTTCCCTTTTACCCATGTCAGTTGAATCTTTTTTCTTTTAAGATCTAGTATAATATCTACTTAGTTGTTTTGGAGCCTTTCATGCTTGTAAAAAATTCATTTCATGAACAAATTCCAATGAATATGAGGGAAGGTGCATGTGTCGCACGCGTAACGCAAGGAGTACTTTCATGCGGCAAAAAGCTATGAAAGCTCTGATTTTAACCCGGATTGGCTTGAAACATAGTAAATCTGTGAAGCATCAATAAACTATGAACTAATACATGTTGGTGACTGATACCTGGCAGTAAAATACAAAAATTACTTTGTCGCACGCGTAACGCTCACTAAAATATTGATCATATTCAATTTTTTTTCCTGTAAATAATGGAGCCATGATACTAATATTACCTGTTGTGACAATTACCACACTATTTTAGTAGTTTGAATATGTTTCATGACCTAGCCAATGATATTATGGCATATATGAAGTTTTTTCAAAATTTGGGGCCAAAATGGCTATAAAGGCAATATGCAATTTAAAAAAGTCCTTTTCATTTGAAATAGTCTTACTTTTCCATCCGTTGAGACTTATAATATCATATAAAATCGATTGTAAGCAAAACCAGAACATTCTTTGCAATTTCACGCAACATCATTGCTCAAAATGAGGATTTTGTCTGTAAAAAGGCCCAAAAATCATGCTTCTTTCATCTTTTGCTGAGTTAATACTCACTTCAGTGGCACTTATTTGGTATGAATTTGAAGCCAACATCAAGACCCCATAACATAGGACAGTCGAAATCGTTTTAAAGGAACACTTAAGTTTTTGAGGCAAATTTAATTACGTTTTTGAAAAAATATTGCTGAAAATTATGAAAAATAGTGTGTTTCTCACAAAATATTTGGTGTTTTGGAATGAAAACTGCCCTGAAGACACTATACTATTTGCCCTGTGTCATCATATAAAGAAATTTTATGCCCTTTGGTCATAAATTGACATTTAGCTTAGTTTTCTTTTGTAGACATGGAAATAAAACTTTTAAATATTTGGTATTATTCTGCTATCGTCAGTTATTTCCACGGGTTGGAACTCTATGGTAAATATATTTTCTGGAACTTAAATATGTTCTTAACAAAACTGCATGGTCATTTGAAAAAAAAATACAGTATAAAAATTTTGATAGTCATTTCACACTTTGGCTTCATTATTTTTTAGATAGGCCTTAAGACACAGCTGCTGTGTCAGCCAAATGGGTAAGGACTCTGGCATTTGTGATTTCTTCTGGACATCTGCTGGACTGAGGTTTAATTCCTAGATGAAAAGCAATTCATTATTATACAGTGGCTTAGAGGGCTACACTATTCATATATATATATATATGCCAATCCCATCTCCAATTATGTGCTAGAGTTGAATATGGAAATCTATTTCATGTCTGTAGAAGTTAACTGTGAAAACACAATGTTCCTGGGAGCTTAGATTCAGGTCAAGTTTAAGTCCTCATCCGTGTCATACATGATGTAAATGAGTGACATACTATGGATTTGTCTCGCGCTCGTCTCCTAAATAAACATTTGTAAGGGCCTAATTCTTGCCTTAGAATGCTTTATTTCCAGACCTTCAATTGATGTAGGCGACTTACATCTACGTTTCAATGTAATAAAGGAGAATTTATATAACACTAGTAGGCCTAATCTAATTTTCATAACCAAAAATAACATATTACTATATTACATGGTCAATTCAGGGTGGGTTATAAATCACATTTACGTACAAACATGATAATCATATTAAGACAGTGCTAATATTTCTACATCAATTGTCTGAGTCAAAGATAATTCTTGACCTCGTGTTGGTCATAACACTAAAATTCTGAATTGTAGTTATCATGGTGGATTGCATAATATATATCTGATTTAGATGCTTTTCCCATTGGGACCATGAATTTGACACTATGTAGTTATTTTCAGAATGCACATTTTGCAGTTCTTCTTAACTAAACAGATGAAGAACTATTTTCCTTTTAGCCAATGCCCAATTAAAACCGAAATTTCTGAGAGTGGAAGCAATAAAAAAGAATACTATATAGTCCTGTGAGAAAAGATGCTTTTCCTGTAAGGTCGCAAAAGTCATACTTAGAGTTTTTCGGTGATTTCTCAATGATTTGGACGAATAACTCCTTTGCCATCAAGGAGACCTCTGAGCATGTATTTGACTGATTGGCACAGGGATTTGCTCCTGTCGCTATATTTACGTGTGAACATAATAATAAGAATTGGTGCAATTTGCTCAGAAATTTGTCCAAATCACTAAAAATTCACACAAATTAATGAAGTTCAACTTATGCTACCTTATAGGAACAGGGCCTTTTCTCATTGCACTGTGTTACTGTTTAAAATCTGTGATATTTAGATAGTTTATATACAGCGACTCGGAATGGAAATCAGTGAAGGAGTCATTTTTAAAATTGGTAAGCCATCTGGACATATATATTGCTGACGTGGTGTGGGGGGGGGGGTACTTCCTTTGATCGATCTAGCAAATTTGTGGCACTTGCCATGCTGAGCATATCAGAGCTGAAACAGAGTGCTCAGCTTATTGCACAAAACTCTACAATTAGCTGAAACAGAGTGCTCAGCTTATTGCACAAAACTCTACAATTTGATTCATTTGATTTATTGCCTATTGATTTTGTCAACCATGCTGCAAAAAGAGCGGCAATATCACTTTGGGTTTCATATTCCATTCCATGCACTGCATGCATCCATTTGGTTTATTGAGATGTGCAAAGAACCCCACAATAGGCCATGGGCTATAAATGTCATGCCTATCCAGGAATTATGACATCTCCCATGGCTAGAATTTCTGCAGGGAGCACTACATAATCTCCAATAATACTGAGGGAGATTATACCCAATGGACTTCATCCCTGTTTTCGTCATTGGCTCACATCTGTCAATATGATATCCACATGGTATGAATTCAAAGAAAGACACTTTTTCATTGCTTTAGTTCATATCTTTACTACGTGCATATATGAGAATAATTAAGTAGCATTTTTAGTGCATTTTGCATCCGATGAGAGACCACATCCCCACGAGAGACCGCTTCATGACCGCAGAAGGGGCGGTCTTATAACACAGGGACAACAGTACATAATATATTCATCTTGCAGAAGAGTCTATTGGTGGATGCTAGGGCCCATAAATTTACTGAGGCAGAATGTGGAGACAACAGAAGTAATAGGGAGCTTGCTCAGTTAATCCCATGTAAGGGGGATCAGAGTCAGGAGAACCTGCAGACAGTGTTGTCCATTTTATGGCATCTTTCCTGCTGCTGACTGTGTGATGCTGGCTTGTCATTTATTCTAAAGTTCTAAGAATCATCGCCCTCAGTGGTTGTCAGAAAATACTTTCTACTATATTAGTTGATTTGCATGTGACAATAACAGCCTTAGAAATAAATGTGATTTTCTTTCAATATACGTTATTGCTTTTATAAAACCACACGAGCAGATCAGCTCACAGTGTTTCGCTGCTCTGCCCCAGTCTGGAAGAGCTGACATTTAAACTTCAACATCTATCTCAGAGTAACATACAAAACGTAAAATTTCAACTAGAAATACAATTATGCTTATGACGTTTATGTTTCAACCTCAATTACCACAATAGTTATGTATTAATTGCCGTATTAAGTTATTTATCTTGAGTTGACTGGAGTATATATTCTTGTTCCTGATGTGTCATGCATCAACATGACTGACCAAGTCAATCACTTGAGAAGCAAGCCCTGCAGTTATACAGACAGATCGTCCCACTTGAGCGGAGATATAAATAGGTTGTGTCAAGAAGAGCCTTCTTATTCAATTTCTCATCTTGCCATTCTGTGGAATCCTATTTATTACGATGACATGACACACCGGATGGAGGGGTTTCTGGGTTGTCTTGGTGAGGCATTGGCATTTGCAATTGAGTAGATGATTGATATTGTGCTTGTGACACTACACTCATGACCAAAATGCAGGAATAATTTGGATCTTTAAGGTGTCAGAAATTTAAAGTTCTTAAGCTGGTGATTGAATGTGAGGAATTGCAAAGATTTGGTCCTCAGACATTAGATTTATGTACAAATGATATTATAAACCATTTTTAGTGGCTGAAAATTATTTGAAAATTTACTTTAGGTGACCTGGAAACACTTCCTTATAAGCCTTTGTCTAATAAAAATGGAACTGAGTATTTTCTTTGATCGATCTAGCAAATTTATGGCACTTGCCATTCTGAGCATATCGGAGCTTAAACAGAGCAGCTTACTGCACAAAGTTCTACGATTTGATTAATTTGATTCATAGCCTATTGATTTGGTCAACCAGCTGCATGGGAACGGCAATATTACTTTGGTCCGTATTCCATTCCTCCACATCCATTTGGTTTATTGAGACAGGCAAAGAACCCCACAATAGCACCATGGGCCATGGGGCTATAAAAGTCATGCCTATCCAAGAATTATGACATCTCCCATGGCTAGAATTTCTGCAGGGAGCACTACATAATCTCCAATAATACTGAGGGAGATTATACCCAATGGACTTCATCTCGTTATCACTATTGGCTCATGTCTGTATGTATGGTATCCACTGGTATGTATACAGAGATTACAATTTCTTATAGAGTTCATTTATTTACTGCATGCATTTTGTGAGAATAATTTGGCTGTTTCACGGCATAGGAAGCTGGGAAAAAACCCAATTGTTGGCAAAATAATGAAAGTTATAACCAATTTGAGTAGCAGGGCGTCCAAAATGACATAGGCACAATGGTTAGGGTACTCACATGATAGCCCTGGCTCTTTCCTCATTCTTGTGCTGCATTTCTGGAATGAGTGTCCGTCGTCAAAAATCTGACAAAAAAAAACCAGCAAAACATCACAAAAATGTGGCAGAAAAATTACAAAATTGCTAATCTACCCGTCAATATGTGTATTTCTGCTGTGTGACCTGTTGATGAGGAGTAATCATTCCAAACACCAGTTTGCATGTTTTGAGACAATCTGAACCATTATGATGATACTATGTAAAATTCTGTGTGAAATTGGAACTCAGATTTATCTATAGGGTCTAATAAGAGTTATTGAGAGAAGGGTGTCCGCAATTGTAGTTCGGAACAATTTGCTACATTCCGTGTGTGAAAGAAAATGATTCAAGATCATGTTACATCATAATGGCAAATCACGAATAACAAAATAATAATAAGAATTTTTTTATATTTTTTGTCTCAGAATTTTTTTAGAAGTTTCTCCAGGCCGGCCTATATCCCCATATAATAATAATATAATAATATATTAGTTACTTGTTTAGCGCTAATTCCAGTAAACTGCTCATTAGCGCTTGAAATTTATGTACAGTACAACCCAAAATAAAGTAAGAAAATTGTCTGTCAGAAGTCCTCTGTTTACCTATTTTGCCCTCCTTTCTCCTCTCCACCCCAAATCTCCTTACAACTACCTTTGACTCCTTACAACAACCTTAGCTCATATTAAAAACTCTATTAAGACAGCTACCAATGAAATTGCAATTAGCAAAGGGGCACAATGTCAAAGGGATAAAAAAAAGGGGTGATGAAGTTTGAATGAGTGTTGTTTAAATGTGATTTTAATGTAATTTTAAAAGGTAGTTTCAAGTAGGTAAAGGTAGGAAGTGATTCAGAGGTAGCCAAAAGGTGTGAAAGGGTAAAGTAGTGGCTGATTCTTCCTTCCTGCTGGGGTAGTCGTACTTTATTTTGGGTTGTACTGTAGCATTGGTTTATGTTGTTCAATGGATATTGCAACATGGCATCGGCTGTGTAATTTTTCTGGCACCAACATTATTGGACCATTGTTTACCAACTGCCAGGGTCAAACCTTATTTACACACCAAGATCAAGTTGTATACATGGCAGTTGTTTGTCCAACCTGTCAAGCAAGATATTGTAAATGTTTGTTTTGTATCACACTGGTGAACGAAGCATTCACTAGAAACAAAGTAACAAATTGTGCTCTTTTGACGAAAGAAAAGACCAGAGCCCCACCTTTGGTGTGCAACAATTCTGATGAATATCTAAAGGATGTTACAGCCGAAAGGTCTACATGCCAAATTTGCAAATTGGGCTGCTTTTTGCATGCCAGACACTAAAATAGGTCCTTGTCAAAATATCTACTCCCCTCACCATGATTTGCCAATATCCCTCACAAAATATCCAAAAAGTGCAACCAAGCCACATTTTCTACTGAACAATTCCAAAAGTTCTAATGTGCTATGTTAGAAACTTTGTCATAGTATATTGACAGCCATCTCTTCTACATCAAAATAGTGTCTCATGGTTAGGAACTATTTGGACACTATTTGTTAGAACTTTGGGCTGTCATGCACTGCCATCTCTTCTACAACAGCATGTATCCAGGGCCTCTGAAGTTGAAGCCCCCTCTGCTGGATATTTTGGAACCAAAAATAGGACCATACGGTCTGCCAAAGCTCCATACGGTCAGCCAAAGCTTAAGATGGAATATCATCTGATGAAATAGGGTCTAATGAAATATTCAAATAGCATCTTGGGGGATATTTGACCTTTTCAAATATCCTCATAGTGCTATTTGGAATATCCAAAGTCTTTTGAAAAGCACTTTTGGATATTAGACACAATGGCAGTAGAGACATTGTCACAAGCAAAGGACATACAATTTTGATATTTATTTCATTAATCAAAGGGTAGTGATATAAGACCTCGGCATTTAGCTCATGTTACCGCCAATACCCACTATTGTGCCCAATAGGCCTATTGGGCATGGATATTAGGGCTTTTGGCAAAATATAGGGTCTTTTGACAAATTATAAGGTCTTTGGGCAAACTATAGGGCCTTTTGGCATCACGACTCCTTTTGGCGTGACTTTCCCAAAGTCATCGCATCCTTCAAAATATTCGCGAGGCCTTTGGGCAAAATATAGGTCCTTTGGGCGCATGCCTAAATCACTCATCATCGATCACTCCTGACTATAGCGGATTTTGGCAAAGTTCTTATACTTTGCATACATGTCCAAGTCACTTGCAATAACTCTTTTATACTATTGTGGATTTTGACAAACATCCAACTTAGGATAACAGTGAACTGACCAATGAGTATACACCCTAATATATTGACCAATGAGAATCTACCCTAATATCCACAGTAGGGGGCACTGTAGTTAATAGTTTTTCCAATGAGAATGCCACCTAATAGCCTGTCCAATGAGAATCTGGCCAAATATCCTAGCCAATGACAGTCAAGCCTAATATCCACAGAGCCATGATTGGCCACACTTGAGAATTAAATGAGATTCCAATCTGATATCCAACAGCCAATGAAAATTGAGTCTAATATCAAATAGGCTAATAGTCAAACAGGCTCTTTGGTCAAAGTCAAAAGACCAAGCCAAAATCCATGACAGTCTTTTGTGGATATTTGTGGATATTTGTGAGTGATTTTATATGCTTTGGGCATACACAGTTGCTTAGGCTATAAATCGACTGAGGCAGAATGTGGAGACAGAAGAAGTAATTGCGAGGCTTGCTCAGTTAATCTCAAGTAAGCTGGGGATCACAGTAACTGGTACTTGTAGAAAGTGTTTCCCATTTCGTGGTCTCTTTGGCTGATTGTCTGATGCTGGCTGTGTCATTTATTCTAGAGTTCTAAGAAGCATTGCCTTTAGTGGATGTCAGCAAATATTTTCAGCTATATTAGGTGATTTGCATGCGACAATGATAGCCATAGAAATAAATGTGATTTTCTTAATGACCGTGGAATGTATGAAAGTGCTTTTACAAAATCACACTAGCAGACCAGCTTGCAGTTAGTCCCTATTCATGCACCAGTCTGGAATAATTCAAACCCTAATAACCTAGCTATGCACTGAAGATTGATGTCACGTTCCTATGGTTATACCATACATAATAGAGATTTGTAATGCACATATCATGACTAAGGGGTCAACCATATTAGATCTCCAGGAGGGGGGGGGGAGGCTTGGAGGTTATTCTACAGTGCCGCCTGTAAGTATGTGAAACGCATGACATTGTGCCATTGCATCAATGCTAAACATCCTCAGCCTAACTGCTTGTGGAGGCATGAATTTTCATCGGATGAAAGGGAAACAAAGTGGGTCATAAAGGCCGATGTGTGAGGCAAGTGGGATAAAAATAGCAACCCATTTTCTTCGCTGTAGTCGGAGTTAGGTATGGGTCAAAGTCTTTGATAAGTAAGTGAACCACCCTACCCTATCTTTTAACATTGGGCCTGCGTTTCACTTACTTATCAAAGACTTTGACCCATACCTAACTCCAACTACAGCAAAGAAAATTGGCTGCTATTTTTATCCCGCATGCCTCACATATCGGCCTTTATGACCCAAAATGTTTTCCTCTCATCGGATGAGAATTCGTCCTTCCAGAAGCATTTTGATTAAGGATGTTTAACATTGATGCAATGGCACAATATCACGCGTTTCACTTACTTACAGGCGGCACTGTAAATAAATTATTTCTTGTCATGTTTTGGTTGAATAAATTAGTTTTGAGCAGTCTTAAGAAATATGGTAGTTACTGAAGGTGGGGTATTTCATAACATGGTTTTTGTTACGCGCAAGCTACAGTCCGGAAAGTTCTCCCAAAGAGTACTTTAAAAGTTCTTTATGTTTCTATGATATACCCACATCTTCTGTATTGCATAGAGGTCTGTAGAAATATTTCAATGTGTCAGTCTGTCTCTAATTATGAAAGAACAGATGCTACACAGCTGTCTCTGGATGCCTTTGCGGGGCTGTCAAGTCAGATTTCCCCATCCACCCTGAGAGGTGGAAAACGTGATTTGGCAGCCTCAAATGCGGGGAAACCATAGGCAGCACCTAACAATAATGTTGGCTTTCAATTTGTTAATTGGATGTATTTCTAGTTTCTGTATTAATTGATTTATTCTGTAGATATTGTGATGAAAAATTTGGCTTGTGCTTCACTGGTTATATTTTATGTTTGATTAATATGATATTCACTTTACATATATTTACTGATAAAGGCAGATACGCCTGCATTGGCGTCAGCCTGCCATATATATTGCATTTTGGTGATGGAAAATGTAAATTGCACTTTACATATATGTAAATATGGTCAATAATTACTTTACTTTACGGTATGTGGAGACAAAACTTAGATTTCGGGAGATTTTAGCCTTTTTTGAAAACTTGAATAATTATTGATGGAAGTTCAGAAATTACAAGTCTTGATTTCTTTGAGTCTCTGTAAAATGAGAAGAAATTTATGAGAGTCAGGATTATTGAGTCTTGCTTGTCTTGATAAGAATAAGCTTTCTGTTAAACTGGATATCTGTTACTGTTGTCTCTTGAAACAAGTCTTGCCACTCTGGGAAGTGAATCAGCTGGTAGTGTGTATTAGTATCTGGTCTGCTTTATGGGATTTGGTCAGAGAATTTTTTTAAGGTCCAGTGCATGCAACCAAAAATTAAAAATTCTTGCAAAAAATAATGCAGTTGAGGCTTTCAAAGAGTGATTAGAGAAGATTACTAGAGCTTTACAATGGACCTTGCTTATATTCACACTATATAATTTTCTTTTATTTGGTACTTTTGTTCCAAAAAAGTATTCCATATTTATGAGCAGGAGTGTAAATCAAATGTCCCTATTTGTCATGAGTTAACTGCAGTATAATTATATTTCTGCTTCCAATGTATCATGCACCAACATGGCTGACCAAGTCAATCACACAAGAAGCAAACCCGGTAGTAATACAGACAGATCGCCTCACTTGAGCACGGATATAAATAGGTCGTCTCAAGAAGAGCCTTCTTATTCAATTTCTCATCTTGCCATTCAGTGGAATCCTATTTATTATGACGACATGCCAAAGCAACACACCGGATGGAGGGGTTTCTGGGTTGTCTTGGTGAGGCTTTGGCATTTGCAATTAAGTAGAGGGTTGATATTGTGCTTGTGGCACTTTTTATATCATGTTTGATCGGATGAGACTCAGCTGCTTCAGCAGTTGTTGGTTTGTCTTCTCCTCTGCAGGACCCAGGTTTAAATCCTACATGAAGAGCAATATATCAGGATATGGTATACTTTGTCATTTAATCAACAGTACTAATATTCAGTGTCTAATAATCGTCTATCAAGGGAAAGGTACAAATATCCTTGAAATCTATACCAACACAGATGGGAATTTCACACCCTTTTGCTTTGTAATTCCAAGAACCTAGTTCCGAGGGCTGTGCTATTCATAAATATGGGCCAATCCCATGGTTAAGATGCCTACCTGCCACGCTGAAGGTCTTTACCTGCGTGGGTTTGACCCCAGGTTGGGGAACCCAAAATTTTCAGTTGACCTTCATGAGCAAAATCCCAGCTGGATGTCATTCGGATGAGATGTTAAATTGGTGGGCCCTTGTATCAGTGTCTGTGCTTGGCAAATAAAAGATCCCTCACATGGGGTAAATGTATAACATGTTGAGAACTCTTGCTCATCTCTCCCATCTCATCAATCAACCCTCGTGAGCGCCCAGGACTGGGCTGAGAGTCCTGCGCTTACCATATCTATCTATCCATTTATCGTTTTAACATTAGCCTTAATTGACAATGAAAAATTAAGGCATGTCTGCATAAGTTCACCATGAAAACATGATATTCTCGGGAACTTTGTGGTCTACAGTGAGGAAAATAAGTATTTGACCCCCTACCATATTTTCTGGTTTGGGCACTTGTGCTTGCTCTAAAAATCTGAAATTTCTCAGGTAGATCTGGTCTAACATTAGAAGACAGGTAATGCATAAAAATTAAGTTAAAGAAGCATTATGTAATATATTTGCATAAGAATCCCAATAGTCTTTGGAAATAAGTATTTGACCCCTTTGTTTGCAAAGGGTTTATCACCAGACTTTTACAAAACAAACACTTGGAAAAATATTATGACTGAAATTTATTGCAATCAAAACCTATTTCAATTGTTTTCCCCAATTTCATTTAGCTTTTTATGCCCTGAATTGCACCTCGTAAATTTTTTTTTGCAATTTCTTCATTTTGAAGATGCACAGTTGAAAAAAAAAATCCCAAGACACAAGAGACTTGATTTTTGACTGTCACTAGTCTGGTCTTGGTACACAGACCCCATGTAATGATCTAGGGGTCAACATTTCAATAATTGATGCCATTGTGTGCAAGTAAACAAAGGAAGACATCACCACTGGAACATGCTGGTCTGCAGTGCCACGATAATCTCACCTACACAGGTGTCTGTGAGATCGAAAATCATTTTAGAATGTCCTAGACTGCCCAACGATGATTTAGCAAAGGCTGTGAAAGCAGTTTGCAACTCTGCCAGCAAGAGGTAATGACCATTACAATATGTCGCAGTAGGCCGAGGTGATGCAGTGCTGTCATAGTGCCTCTTTTGCAGAAGAATCATGCCAAGCCGGTTTTGAGTTACCCCAATCATCAGCAAAATACTTCCACATGATCAATTGTCAATTCTAAGCAAGTTTTGGCATGATTCTTCTGTAACAGAGGCACTACGGCCGCACTGCATCATCTCGGCCTACTGCGACATATTGTACTGGTCATTACCTCATATAGGTAGAGGTGCAAACTGCTTTCAGAGCTTTTGCTAAGTCATTGTTGGTTAGTCTAGGACTTTCTAAAATGGTTCTTGCATTCATGGACACCTGTGTAGGTGAGATTGGCGTGGCACTGCAGACCAGCATGTTCCAGTGCTTAATTTTTCCTTTGTTTACTTGCACACAATGGCATCAATTATGGAAATGCTGACCCCTAGATCGTTACATAGGGTCTGTGTACCAAGACCAGACTAGTGACAGTCAAAAATCAAGTCTCTGGTGTATTGGGATTTTTTTTTTCTACTCTGCGTCTTCAAAATGAAGAAATTGCAAAAAAAAAATTACGAGGTGCAATTCGATCAGGGCATAAAAAGCTAGATGCAATTGGGGAAAACAATTAAAATAGGTTTAGATTGCAATAAATTTCAGTTATAATAGTTTTCCAAGTGTTTGTTTTGTAAAAGTCTGGCAATAAACCCTTTGCCAACAAAGGGGTCAAATACTTATTTCCGAAGACAATTGGGATTGTTATGCAAATATATTACATAACGCATCTTTCAATTAATGTTTGTACGTTACTTGTCTTCTAATGTTAGACCAGATCTACCTGAGAAATTTCAGATTTTTAGAGCAAGAGCAAGTGCCAAGACCAGAAAATATGGTAGGGGGTCAAATACTTATTTTCCTCACTGTATGTGATTTTGAGAATTCAAAAACATTTAAAGAGAAAAGATAGCATCGCTAAATAACAGTTTATAAATAAATGCTTTTGGCAGATTTCAAAAAGTTAATGCATTATGTAAAAAAATTATCACATTGCCAAAAAGAAACCTCCCTCATCCAAATCCTCCAGGAGAAGTATTCTGCACAATGAAATCTAAAGATAGTGTCTTGCCACAACAGATGCCTGGACTCAAGTGGGTGTTGTTCCCAAGTACTTTGAGTAGTTTGCAAACAAATGTAGGGTCAGGATTTGGTCCTATTGATAGCGACCATTAAGATTCATGTCACAATTTTGCAGAGAAGGCATTTTGCCGAGCTAAATGCGTATGATCGAGAGTAGATCCCTGTTGTCAATACCGGTATTGCTTGAATTGTTTATTGCTGTCTAACTACTCTTGATTATAAATATGGAATGCATCTGTCTAGTAATTATTGGTAACAAATCTAAGGTTATCTAAAATGACAAAGCAATAAGAAAAGATTTGACATCTCAGACCATTGCAGTTGGATGCTTTGACAAAAAGTAAAGAAAAGAAGTGTTTAGTTATGATACTAAACAGAATTAACAGATTTAACCAATGGCAATGACACCAACACCGTTTGCTAGAAATGGTCATAGATATGTGATTACGTAATATTAATGCATATAATATTTCAACAAATGTGCCTGTATTTGCAGCTTATATAGTATCAAATGGTGGTATTGTAATTTCAAATGAAATCACAATCGAACTACGATAATCTGAAAAGGTACTAATGTGAAAAGGTCCAACTATATAGCTATTTGCTAATTTAATTCTGGCTGCATTAAAGCCACGGGAATAATTATAATTGATCCCATGGTTATCCCATGGCTGAATTGGTGTCCTTCCGTGTATATACAACCAAGACTCTGTATCCTCCAGAAACCCAAGAACAATTAAAGTTGAAACATTTTCATATCTGCCATTAGTCAGTGCTTGGACATGTCAACTTTACCAGAACAGCACCAATATGTCCCACAGGACTCCAATATACTGAGCTACTTCCTTTTTGGAGGGACCTTTTTGTTTCGGAAAAAGCAAGCCTAATATAAATATGACAAGAGTGATCTGCAGGGGACTGAGGTTTCATGTTATTTTCTTGGTACAGGCTATTTGCGAACAATGCATTTAATTGCTTGAACAGACAGTGTGGATATTAGAAGGTAAAATTCAGGGGCGTAGATCCTGGGGGGGATGGGGGGATGCATCCCCCCCTAGGATAAGCCTGGGGGGATGATCATATGATTATCCCCCCCTAGAATTTCAAATTATTACCACAAGGTGTTGACAATTATCAGTCTTATTTAACAATTTTTCCATGATACCAGTTGCCTCTTATATGGAAAAACAAGTCTCAGAACTAATCTTGGATAATCTAAAATATATTGACTTTTGGGCCCTAAAGTGGTCGCTGAAATCCATCACCATGCGACTTTCGGCCCGTTGGGCCTCGCGCATAATTTGCATTCGCCAAAATCATCCCACCACTTATGACTTGGCACTCGGCGTAAAATAGGCCTAGATATAGGTAGCCTTAAAATACAATCAGAAAATGATTCTATCAGATTCTAATATATAGGATAATAGGTTCCTTATATTAAATTAACTGACAGATAATTATACTTTAACTGACAGGAAAATTTTGTTTGACTGTTCCAGCAAAAGTGTACTTTATTAAATTCACTGGCCTCGGACGTGCCTCGGACAAATATCCGAGGCCAGAGGGTCAGAGACCGAGACCGAGGCCAAGGATTGGTCATCCGAGACCGAGGCCGAGGCCATCAAAAGTGGCCGGCCTAGAGGACTCCAACACTGACATTTACTGACCCAAGATACTGTTTTGAGAGTTCACATCAATGAAACCACACACCTTAATGTGTATGTTGACAAGTAAATAAACTGTGTAAATTCCCAAATGTATTGCTTTCAACTAGGCAGCATGTTTCTACCAGATCTGGCATGAGACCTTTTATTTTTAATTGTTAAAACCCCCACATGGCAGCCCTGACTCAGTAGCCAATGTGTTGACATTCTTTGAAAACCACAATTCCACTGAACCTATGTTGTGCCTATGGGGTTACGCCATGTTTAGCTGCTTGGCTGGTACTGCTTATGGGGTACTGCTGTTTATGATGTATCACCACCATGGCTGATCAAGCCAATCACATAAGAAGCAAGTTCCGAGAGTAATACAGACAGATTGCCATGCTTCAGCCATGAATAGGTCATGTTGAGAAGAGCCTTCTTATTCAATTTCTTATCTTACCATTCCTTGGCAATCCTATTTCTTATGATGACATGCCAAACCCACTCTCCGGATATAAAGGTTTCAAGGTTGCCTTGATTGGGCTTTGGCATTCGCAATTAAATAGATGGTCGACATTGTGCTTGTGACAGTTTTCATATCAGGATGAAGGCTCAGCTCTGTTGACTAAATTTGTAAACACTGTAGTAGATGCAGCTTTTCCTGTTCATCTGCTGGTTAGGAACCTTACAATATTAAATGATCGTTGCAACAATATTACTCGTGTGGTGGTATCATTTGGAATAAAAAAAGATTACCACCTTTGCTATATGTTAGCCTATGTAACAACATATGTTGTATAATATGTCTGCAATTCAATCTACACTAATGAGTATTTAATATGATGATGCCAAAGAGCATAGCGAGACCGCATGACATGTTATTGATGATGTGAACTTATTTGAACTTTTTAATTATTTATAGTACAGTTCAAATCGTAAAATGGAATTATGGATAGACAGATCGAGAAATAAAAAGATAGACTGATAGATAAAATCTGTATCCTCGAAATATGATGTGAGCAGCCCGTAACTATTTTTACGCTTTCAAATAATGCTTGCCCAAATGTCATCTTGGTAACCAAAACAAAATATATAGCCTTTTTTATAAACTCTGTAATTTTTAAACTGTGGATTTTACGTTTTCATTCAGCAATTTCCAAATTTATGTGCATTTTAAAGAAATTAAACACCAAAAATAAATTCCTCAAATTCTTAATGATCACATTTATGTATATATTTTAAAATGCGAATTAATTGATTGACAGGTAATAACTTTATGACAGCTCATAGTACTGTTGAGTATACTACAAAATGCAGACACCCTGTTGGCAGACACTTCTTTGGTGTCTGGAAAATATTTTTGCTACATTTAGCTAAAATTTGTACAACACACTGCAATTTTTGTTCTTTATTTTATGCACATTACCTCACCAACAGCAATCCAGTTGTGCATAGTGAGTCCTGCTCTGGCAGCATCTTCATTTAGTAGGCCTATTCTACTTGCCTAGTGCAGTTACGGTATACATGTTTACTATTAATAAGCCTAAATATGATGGTTGTACTTTGAAATAAATTCATGCACTGTGTAGTAGGCCTACTACTTCATGCTGCTGTGGTGACATTTATAACTGAGTGCTCGTGGCGTCATACATCTGCAGCAGCTATTTATAGCAACTTTGCAGAACATGACGTCATCTCTAGCAGTCTTTGTTGTGATGTCATCTCCATTGTGTCTGAATGACGTCACAAAAACGCCCACACTTTTTATTGTTTGGCGCATGCAAAAACGTTTCTTAGTATATCCCTGAGTGGGTAGCTCTGTCTCCTACCATTTGAAGACCTTTGGTCTCTGCGCTACGCGCAGAGACCTGGCGGTCTCCATTAGTGTAGTAATGATTTTAAAATGGCAATCAGCAATTAAATTGCAAAATTCTATATTTGTTTGAATAAGACTTGTCGGACAAATTAAACATCAGTACTCAGTGGATACAATATTGTTTGAGGAAAAAGCTAATTTATGTTTCCCTATATATAAATGGACTGAGGTGGATCATAGAGATGCCAGAAGTAATTGGGAGGCTTGCTCAGTTAATCTCAAGTAAGCTGGGGTTCACAGTCAGGAGAACTGGCAGAAAGTGTGGTCCATTTTGTGGTTTCTTTTGCAGACTGTCTGATGCTGGCTGTGATCACAAAAATATCATCTTGGTGGTCCCATAATAGCGGCATTAATTTTGTCTTCATGAATCTCCTCTCATATTTACGATTTTGTTTATGTTCTGTTTGTATGTAATATGATATATTTGTGAGAAATAAATGAACTCTTGACACTGACTCTGTGACATTTGTCCCAAAGAAGAGGATAGCCTTGAAAGTGGATCATGTTATCAACATTTGATGGCTATATTATGTGATTAAGACAAATAAAGATCTTGCTCACAAGTGTATGTAATCCACCTATAGATATACAGTACATGGATGGATACCCATAACAAGATATTTTCTTCAGTTGACAACAACTACAAATTTAAGGCATATCCGCATAAGTTCACTGTGAAAACATGATGTTCTCTTGAGCTTTGTCTACATGGTTGTGAGATTTTATCATATTTTAGTTGGAAAAGTTAACATTGCTACATGATATTTTTTAACCAAAATATGGCAAATAATGTTGGTGTCATTTTTTTGAGTAGAATACGTGAATAGCAGATAACCAGACCTAAATTTCTGCCCCACAACCTACAGCTTACTACTGGCATTTAAGTAACATGGTAATGGTCACATTGTGTGCTACTCTGAAAGTCCTGAACATAACGAGGAAGGAATAAGTAGACTTTGGGAAGGATTACTCTGGTAATCCAAGTAGGGACATGTAGGCTGCTACATGTTGTTACCAGGATTAGTTGGAGGAGGTGGGCATTCACAATCCAAGTTCCATTGACTTGGTTAAAAGTAAGTTTGGTTTAAAAATTGAGAGTATAGAGTCAATCTCCTGATTCATAATGTTGATGAATTTACCCTCTATTCAGGAAATCAAGCATTTTAGTTGTAATTCTCTGTGATCTCTTGTTTATTGTATGATGGACATGGGGGTATCAATTTGCATACAACAGCAATGGTCTTAGTTAATATCTCAACTCCTATGTACTCTTCAGTTAACACTTTTTGTCATCGAAAGCATCAGTGTGACAACACTGGTTTAGAAAAATGATGTTTGTTCTTATGGATATACCAGTCAAATTCAGCATTCAGGTGGCGATATTCCTTTTGAAACATGTCAGATGGCTCGTATAAAATATGTTTACTGCAAAAATAACTTCATCTGTGTATCCTTATAGTTAAAGCAACAACTAACAAACAATGTATTGTAATGTGTAATATTCCTACACTGTAAAATTTGAAATTTTGAGTCAGCTCAAATGATTGAGTGAGATGGTTGCACAATTTTTTTGAGCTAACATAGCTTGATATTTTGAGTTATGATAATCTTTTAGTTGTTATAACTTCAAACAACCAGCTATGATAGCTCAAAGGAATTGCAACCATCTCACTCAATCATTTAAGCTGACTCAAAATTCAGATTTTACGATTTTACAGTGTACTGAGAGCAGGTTATAAAACATCTATGCTCAGAATACAATACATCGTTTAGCATCAACAAAATCAGACAGAGAAAAGTCGGAATATTTCCATACCTACTTCCCCCATCCTTCCTACCGATAGTCAGTGACCTCAGTCTGAATGTAGAAGATTGACATTTTAACACCAATGTCTGAATCAGCCATTTTGCAACAGAAAATTGCTCAAACAAAGTGCAATGACCTTTTCATATTGGTAATTTTTCAGAGCCAGGATATGTCAGCTTTGCCCATATCAGCACCAATCTGCCTCCGAGGACTAACCAACTGAGCTACAGGCTTATTTGGCAGGACCTTTAAACTTTCTGCATATTGACCTTTCGAGATATGGTCACCACTTGGGAGAGAGAAAGCATCAATTTGTGTGCTGAATGACGCCATTTTTTATACATATTTCTTGGATTGGTGAAATATTGCAACCATTTTTAATATGATATTAATAATTTGATAATTGGATATAATTCATGAACGTTCTAAAACAGAGGGAATAATAATGAGGGAGAGCTGGCTCAATGCTCAGGTTTTTCAATCACTAAGCCCCCGGTTTAGTTCTTACCATGTGTACTAACCTATGTTGCCTCGAAATAGGCAGCTGGGTGGTGTAGTGGTTAAGGTTCCCGCCTGCTCCGCTGAAGGTCTTTGCCTGCATGGGTTCGACTGCCGGTTGGGGAACCCGAAATTTTCAGTGTACCTTTATGAGCAAAATCCCAGCTGGATGTCGTTCGGATGAGACGTTAAAGCCCCTTGTATCAGTGTCTGTGCTGGGCAAGTAAAAGATCCCTCACATTGGGTAAATGTGCAACATGTTGAGGACTCCTGTTCTCTCTCTCATCTCATCAATCAACCCTCGTGAGCGCTCAGAACTTACCATATCTATTTATCTATCTATCTATCTATAGCCCACTTAGGTGCCGCAAAGGCGAAAAACACACACACAACATTAATCTATGTTGGATAGCTATAAACCAATTAAATGGACAGCCATTTAAATGACTAACAAGCCCCTCAGGGTTTTATGCCTGCATTTCTTTGGAACTTATAAATAAGAATAGTACTTAAAAAAAGAAAAGAGAATCATGTTATGTCCTCCTCCCATCCTTTAACTAGTCATCCATGTGCATAAATAGAGGATTAATCCATGAATCAAGCAAAAAAAATCGATACTGGGTCTGAGACAAAAAATATCTTGCAGTCAGTCCCAGGGAAAAAATTTGGCACAATGAAAGCTATTAATAGTCTCTTGCCATAACCGATGGCTGGACCCAGGTGGGTGTTGCTCCCAAGTTCTGTTGAGTAGTTTGCAAACAAATGTAGGGTCAGGATTTGGTCCTATTGATAGCGTCCATTAAGATTCATGTCATGCTTTTGCAGACAAGGCACTTTGCCGAGCTAAATGCGTATGATCGAGAATAGATCCCTGCTGGTCAATACTGCTATCGCTTAGATTGTTTATTGTTGTCTATCTACTCTTGATTATTAATATGGTATTTATATTCTTTCTTTTTTTCTGAGCAGCTGACAAATCGAACAACTTTTTCTGAGGCCTATGCTTGTCTAAAATTACAGTGCCAACATTGTTGGTTTATATTCACAATGGTTCTGTTTAGAAGCTAAAAGTAACTAGAAATAATTTGACTATATAGTAACGGCGCTCGCTCAAGTAATTTGTAGCATAACTGGATTGCCTCAGTATCCGATTATCAGTAACTAGTTACCTCGGGCCAGTAACAAGAAAAATACACTGCATATTCTTTAATTGAGTCGATCATATCCTGCACACCACATTAAACTCATGTAAGTGAATGACAAATTTTTTATGCATTTAATTTACGAGATAGTGAAGCAAAATTCATGTTTAAATATTTTTATAATTGTGCTTACAAATCCAGACATGGGTGGTTGTACATAGTGTAATTGGTCTGAAATGCTGTTTTGGAAATTTAGCTGAGAAGTAAACAACAAAGTCTGAATCTGTCATATCAGCCAGAACACAAGATGTGACATTTTGACAGATATGTCGGAATTAGCTACTTTTATATAGGAAATTTTTCAAGAGGAAATTGCTCAAACAAAATGCAATTGACCTTCTCATACAGGCAGTCAGACGGGAGAGGAACATGTCAGCTTTGTCCATATCAGCACCAATCTGTCCCCAGGGACTCCCAATGTGCTGAGCTACTTGCTTATTTGGAGGGACCTTTAAACTTTCTGCGTATTGACCTTTTCAGATATGGTCACGTATTGGGAAAAGCAAGTATAATGTCTGTAATTTTGGCCGTCTGCAAATGAAGTATGACCTTTTCTTTCCTGTACTTACGGCTGGGGATACTGGGGTATTGTGTAATTTTTATGGTTCCGGCTGATTTTCATAAAAAAAACATTGCTTGATCAGGCAATCTGATTATCAGATGCCAAAAACATAAATATGCTTGATCCATGTGAAAAAAAAGAAGCTAGATATAGTCAGAATGGAGTAGATGGAACAAATTTCGCCTTGGACCATCGTGCGATACAATTTCCCAACCATGGAAGTTATTTTTGCTGCAGAAGTAACCTGCTTTTATTTTTCAAAATGACAACCGTTATGTCCTCATCATTATAATTGTTCAATGGTGCTGTTTATGGTCAATATGTTATGTTTCGATAATCAGATATTCTGAGGAAGTCAGTTTTGCATTTCACTTTTCTGAAAATATTGTGTCAGTTTGAAGTGTTCAAATCACTCGTCTGTAGCCAATGAAATGAAAATCATTCCACTGAGCGCAACTGAATTCTTTTTTATCCGAGCATCATGAGTTTAACTAGCCATTTGAGTCTACACTCTAAAATGTCGGGACAAATTTTTTTTTTTTTTTAATCCACGTTCGTTTTTTGCTTTGAAATTTGGTTTTTCAAAAAACCATTTTGAATCTAAAAAACCAATTTTGTCTGAAATTTTTAAGAGTGTATGTGTGAAGTATTGCTCGAAGTTCATTATGATCCAGCAAAGTTACTCATTACTGCAGATACCCATTCTCGTAGAGACAGCATTACTGTTGTTCTAACAGCAAAAAGGAATTACTCTCCTTTCTTTCTCCTCCCCACCCTTAGTCTCCTTATGTACAAATACAACTACCTTTGACTTATCATCACAACTTTATCCCATCTCAAAAATTGTATTCAGAAACTGAAATTACTCTAAAAACCGACGTTAAATAAATTTTGTCTATTGTCTATTGGAGTTGTAAGGGAGTGACCATTCAATATCGTTGGAAATTATTCATTTCACAGTAGCGGAAGCAGTGATTATTTATTTCGAATGTGCAAAGTCCCCGGATATTCATTACAAAATCAAGCAACATCATGTTAAAAAATCAGAAGAAATTATCTATTTCAAGACTGCCCGAAAACAATTTATTTATTTCACCAAAATAGAGCTAGAAATTATTTATTACAAAAAGACAAAATTACCATCCCCCCTCAATATTAAACGCATGGCAGCACCCTGACAAGAGCTCTCTACAGGATGGGTAAATCCTGCCACAAGCAAAGAAAATGTCAGAAAATTACTGAGCAGGTGAGCGCCGGCTGTGGCCAAGCTTTGGTGAGCGTATAGGAGGGTATGCAAGGAGGGATATTTGGTACAGTAGGGAAATTGGTTCTACAAAAGTCAATAATTCCCATACAAACCATCAGTCACTGGCGAGACATGTCAGCTCTGCCTATATCAGCAAACCAATCTGACCCTGGGGACTCACTGCTGAGCTTGTTTGACAGGACCTTTTAACTTTCCGTGTATTGACCTTTCAGATATACCGATAAACTCTCTTAAGTGGTCAAGTGAACTTGCATAAAAACACCTGAATGAAAACATGAGTTGATTTTATCTAAATTTTCAAGAATAGAATTATTATGTGCACACCATGCTGAAAGATAATTAGCATGCATATCCACTAGACAATGTAAATGCATTACAAACGGGTGCTATCTGCATGGTAGTATACTTTAGAAAGCAGTATCTCATTGTCTGGTTGGGTGCTGCAGAATAATTTTCACTGAATCAAGGTGCAAAATAATCTACCAGGGCCAAGGTTATTCTTGTTCTCCATTCCAGGGAAATATGATCTACATGGTTGACCAAGTCAATCACATAAGAAGCAAGTCCCAGGAGTAATACAGACTGATTGCCTCACACGAGCAGGGCATAAATAGGCCATGTCAAGAAGAGCCATCTTATTTGATTTTTCATCATGCCATTCAGATGGAATCCTATTTATTATCATGACATGCCAGAGGCAAGGGCTAGATAAGGAGCGTCACATCAAACTTTGGAAGGCTTTGGTGTTTGCAATTAAATGGCGGGTCAGGTTTTGTGCCAATGATGCTCCTTCTCATCTCATATAATACAGAACAAGTCAAACTAAACTAAGAACTTTTTCCGTCAGAAGTCCTCTGTATACCTACTTTGTCTTTCTTTCTCCTCCCCACCCTTAGTCTCCTTATGCACAAATACAACTACCTTTGACTCCTCATCACAACTTTATCCCATCTCAAAAATTGTATTCAGAAACTCGGCAATGTAATTGCAATTAGCAAGGGAGAGAACATCAAAGAAATCAAACACAAAGCAAATGAATTGGTGTTGATTTAATTAATGTGATTCTAAAAGGTATTACAAAGTAGGAAGAGGTAGGAAGTGATTCTGGTGCAGCCCTAAGGTGTGAATGGGTAAAGTAATGGCTGATTCTTCCTTCCTTTTCGGGTACAGTCGTACTTTAGGGACCAAATATTAGATATCTGGTTGGCCCCAATGGCATATCGTTATAACTATGGAAATACATGCAATAATCTGTGAACAGTGGTTCCTGCATTATAAGACTTTCCTTTCTTCATTCATGAAGCAGTCTCTCTTGGGGGTGGATCTCCTTGTAGTTGATTTCACACAATATAAAAGTATTTGCAGAAATGAGGGAAGCTTGAATCTTTGCACCATGTAAACTACATTAAATTTTGCATCCTACATATGGAGCACTCACAAGGAATTTTAATTTGATATTTGCAAATTCCATCTCAAATTTTGCACCAAATGTGAGGGGAGGTTGATTTTACAGTCTAAATATAATTTCCATGAATACAATTTCCATAATTTAATGAATGCCTTGCATTGGAATTGCAAGTGTCTCTTCGAAGCATATATATGCTAAGTCGAATGCGAATACAAATCATGCTCAAGCAAGGAAAACCATAATTATGCATATGACACATTGGGACAATGTTTTGTCACTGAGAGAATTTTAAGTACCATTCGCAAGGAAACTTAATTTGATATTCGCAAATTCTATCTCAAATTTTGCACCAATTGTGAGGGGAGGTTGACTTGACAGCCTAAATGTAATTTCCAGGAATACAACTTCTGTAATTTCAATGAATGCCTTGCCTCCGAATTGCAAGTTTTTCCTTCGAAATATGTGGGAAAAGTGTGCTGAATCAAATGAAAATGCAAATCACACCCAACCAACAAACCATAATTATAATCCCCCGCTCGCGCAGCGGCGGGGGATTATATTGATATTCTTCGATTACCTTTTATTATTATAATCCCCCGCCGCTTGCGGGGGATTATATTGATATTGTTCGTTTTATTATTATTATTCTTATTATTATTCTTATTATTCAGCTCAGGAAAACTGTGATTACTCCAAAACTATTACAGATACTGTCTTGTAAGTCAAGGGTAATATGCGACTCCATTGCGTGCTACATTACACGAAATTTCATGATCAAATTTCATGACGCTTATGAGTTATGAGGAAAATATGAAAAAAATTTCCGGCGCAGGTTTCTCAGAATCTAAGCATAACTGAGACCTGTTGATTTTTTGTAAGATACCTTGACAAAGTCTCCAGTGCAGAAAGGCGTCTCATGGAAATTTTATGAATAGTTTCAGAGATATGAATTTTTTAAAATTGGATGTCATGAAAATTTTCTAAAATTTTTCTGGAAAACAGGGAAGGAATGCTCGTAGAAAGCTGAAAATGGGTACACTTACAGATGTACCCTAGTGTACAAACTTCACAAAGTTACGGACCGCTCGCACAAACGGTCTCGGCGCTACGGACGTCCAAAAACCCAATTTTCAAGTGCTCATATCTCGGTCCCTATTTGCGCTACCGCAAAGTTTCACATATCACAAGAAAGGTCTGTTTCTCAGCTTTCCAATGGTGTATAGCATAATAGTCTCAGACGCCCGGCGTAGAATCGCGTCGGACATTGAAAATTTCATGTCACTTTTTGCGCCTAAAAAACCTTTTCGGCTCAAAAAGTCGATGAAATTCTTCATGCACGTCCATGAATATTTTAAGTGGGATACCCATATCAGAACTCCATATTGTCCCCAAAGATCAATTACCTACATCAAATAGCTTTTCCTGGAGAATTTTTTGAATTTCAAAATTGAAATGTACATTGCTCCGCTTCTGGTTATTCAAATTTCATGAAATTAATACCAAAAGATGCGTAAAATTATGGCCTTTACTGTTCTCCAAGGAAATATACCTCCTCTGAATAGCCAATTTCAAATAAATGATTTTATATATTCAATTATAACTCATGAACTATTGTTTCAGATCACTTAAAACTGAATGTGCATGTTGCTAATTTTTTGCCCTATTTTTTGGTATAAGGCCATCCTCATATCTCCAATAGTTTGCTGGTAAAATAAAGCTAAAAAAATTATTCACAGATGCATGTAAGTCATATACTGTCTCACTGCCACCTTTCCCAGCAGCTGACCTTGTGCCTGCCACGACATTTCATAGGCATATGCACCAGCAACATTACTACGTTCATACATGGTATGAAGAATTCATCATCACGGATATGAACTGGAAGGACGGAGTAAGCAGGGCAGGGGAGATAAGGGGGGGCGCGGGGGATTATCCGATATTGCCGTACGGCAATATCAGTTATACTAGTTATAATCCCCCGCCGCGAGCGGGGGATTATATTGATATTGTTCGTTTTATTATTATTCTTATTCTTATTATTCTTATTATTCTTATTATTATTCAGCTCAGGAAAACTGCGATTACTTCAAAACTATTAGAGATATTGGTTTACAAGTGGAGAGTAATGTGTGACTCCATTGCGCGCTACTCTACACGAAATTTCATGATCAAATTTCAAGACACTTATGAGTTATGAGGAAAATACAAAAAAAATTTCCGGCGCAGGTTTCTGAGAACCTAAGCATAACTGAGAGCTGTTGATTTTTTGTAAGATACCTTGACAAAGTCTCCAGTGCAGAAAGGCGTCTCGTGGAGATTTCATGAACACATTTCAAGATATGATTTTTTTAAAAATAGACATCCCGAAAACTGACCAAAATTTTTCTGAAAAACAGGGAAGGAATGCTTGTAGAGAGCTGAAAATAGGTGAACATACAGATGTACCACAGTATACAAACTTCACAAAGTTACGGACCGCTCGGACCAACGGTCTGTGCGCTACGGACGTCCAAAAACGCAATTTTCAAGTGGCCATATCTCGGTCCCTATTTAAGCTACAACAAAGTATTACATATCACAAGAAAGGCCTGTTTGTCAGCTTTCCAATGGTGTATAGCATGATGGTGTCAGACGCGCGGCGTAGAATCGCGTCAGACATTGAAAATTTTATGTCACTTTTTGCGCCTACAAAAATGTTTTAGGCTAAAAAGTCAATGAAGTTCTATATGGATGTCCATGAATAATTTTTGTGGGATGCCTAGTGCACGTCTCCGTACTGTCCCCAAAGATCAATTATCTACAACTAATAGTTTTTCCTAGAGAATTTTTTTAATGTGAAAATTGAAATGTACATTGCTCAGCTTCTGGTTGTTCAAATTTCATGAAATTAATACCAAAAGATGCGTAAAATTATGGCCTTTACTGTCCTCCAAGGGAATATACTTCTCCTGAATAGCCAATTTCAAATAAATGATTTTATATATTCAATTATAACTCATGAACTATCGTTTCAGATCACTTAAAACTGAATGTACATGTTGCTAATTTTTTGCCCTATTTTGTGGTATATGGGCATCCTCCTATCTCCAATACCTTGCTGGTAAAATAGAGCTAAAAAAATCATTCACAGATGCATGTTAGTCAGCCGTTGGGTGTATACTGTCTCACTGCCACCTTTCCCAGCAGCTGACCTTGTGCCTGCCACGACATTTCATAGGCATATGCACCAGCAAGATTACTACGTTCATACATGGTATGAAGAATTCATCATGACGGCCATGAACTGGAAGGAGGGAGTAAGCAGGGCAGGGGAGACAAGGGGGGCGCGGGGGATTATCCGATATTGCCGTACGGCAATATCAGTTATACTAGTTATTATTATTATTATTATTGAGCTCAGGAAAACTGTGATTACTACAAAACTATTAAAGATCCTCTTTTACAAGTCAGGGGTAATATGCGACTCCATTGCGCGCTACTTCATACGAAATTTCATGATCAAATTTCATGATGCTTATGAGTTATGAGGAAAATATAAAAAAAATTTCCGGCGCAGGTTTCTGAGAACCTAAGCATAACTGAGACCTGTTGATTTTTTGTAAGATACCTTGACAAAGTCTCCAGTGCAGAAAGGCGTCTCATGGAGATTTCATGAACACATTTCAAGATATGATTTTTTGAAAAATATACATCCCGAAAACTGGCCAAAATTTTTCTGAAAAACAGGGTAGAAATGCTCGTAGAAAGCTGAAAATGGGCGTGCTTACAGACCTAGCCTAGTGTACCAACTTCACAAAGTTACGGACCGCTCGGACAAACGGTCTGTGCGCTACGGACGCACAAAAAGTCAATATTCAAGTGGCCATAGCTCGGTCCCTATTGCAGCTACAGACTAGTTTCACATATCACAAGAAAGGTCTGTTTCTCAGCTTTCCAATGGTGTATAGCATTATAGTGTCAGACGCGCGGCGTAGAATCGCGTCGGACATTGAAAATTTCATGTCACTTTTTAGGCCCAAAAAACGTTTTCGGCTCAAAAATTCAATGTAATTCTTCATGCACGTCCATCATTATTTTATGTGGGCTACCCATATCAGCCCTCCATATTGTCCCCAAACATAAATTACCTACATTAAATAGTTTGTCCTAGAGAATTTTTTTAATTTTCAAACTTCAAATATAAATTGCTCAGCTTTCGGTTATTCAAATTTCATGAAATTAATACCAAAAGATGCTTAAAATTATCGCCTTTACTGTCCTCCAAGGCCATACAGCTCATAGTAATAGCCAATTTTACATAGATGATTTTATATAAGCCACTATAACTCCTGCATTTATGTTTCAAATCAGATGAAAATGCAATGACATGTTCCTAATTTATTGCCTGATTTTTCCATGTAGGCACATCTCCCCAACTCTTATGGTTTGCCTGCAGCAAGCCATTAAGGTTAGGGTTTACTCAACATGCACTGCTTGCAGGGTGGTACGCTTGGCTAGCACAGGTGTGTCTGGCAGTCAAGATATTTGATAGGCATATGCTCCAACAACATTGCAGCGTTCATACATGCTTTTAAGAATTCATCATGAAGGACATGAATTGGAAGGGGAGAGTAAGCAGGGAAGGGGAGACAGGGGGGGCGCGGGGGATTATCCGATATTGCCGTACGGCAATATCAGTTATACTAGTTGTATACATTTTTGGTCTATGAATTAGTTTGAGTGAAGTACCATTGTCTCATGATAGAAGTCGGTGAATTGAGCAGTGGCATATTCTGTTGCCAAGTAAATTACAACATTTTTAAAATATGCTTTATGAACGCTGAGCTAAAATAAATATAATATTTCTTGAGCATGGAAATAATCAATTTTCCATATCTTTATTTTGTCATATGTCCAAATCGTGTATGCTTCCCAAATTTTTTGAGCCAATCGCATTTGCTAATTGAACTGCTGGAATAGGTGAATAATTTGTATTGAGTTAGTACAATGTTGCATGCTACAAAAAAGATTCTTTCAATTGCTTTTCATTAGGGCCACAATCCAAAAATAGATTATGCACCTTCGCTATGAGACAGTATTGCATGACCTTCTGTAGTTATGTCAGTTATGCCTCTTTGACAAGATATCTTCCATTCTAGGTGCAAAATGAACCTTTGAAGAATGCATATAACATGAGACATAACCACCATCTCACTTGTCAAAGGCTACAACTTTGTTACCGGCCCCTTTTGTGGTTAGCAAACAAAGGCTGAAGATCTGAGAAGCCAAGCCACATGCAATGTCCAACATGCAAGATGCCAGTTTCATGTCCTTAATGCTTTTTGTGTAAGAAACCACATTTGTGCTGTAAGTTTTGCAGTTTTTACCAATCAGAAACGCAAAGAGTATTGTATTGTTGCAGTTTTCTTTGCCCGAAAAGGCTGGTCACTTGCCTTTGGACCATTACAAAAAAATGGCGTTTTTTAGAAGCTAAGGCTGAAATGATTTTGGAGAGCATCATCAGACTCCAGAGCCTTGAGTTTTTGCGTCCTTCAACCTTTGAATTTTTCGATAGGTTTTCCAGCTTCAGGACATGATAGATGATAGATCAAAAAATTGTATCTTATTCAAGACAGCCTTTTCATGGAACGCATTGCAATGGAATTTTCCCGAAGTACTGCGTTGCAACGGTGCTTAATTGAATAGATAACTGATTGTGCCTACTTGTACCTTTAACACACAAAAAAAAGAGGCCAAAAATGCTTAAAATAATCCCTTGCAATTTTTTACAGGAAATTGGATATGTGATATGAAATTTAGTTCAATGGTCATTTTGACTAGATCAATCAGTTAAGAAGAATCTCAGTGAAATCTATAAGCATTGTGCAACATTGTCAACAGTACTGACTAAAGGAGGCTGGTTTTTGATTTGTGTCTATCTAGAAATAGTACGGGCATGTCTCGCACTATCACATTACAGCACTGCCAATGACTAAATTAATAAGTCAAGCGAGCTTCAGCAAACAATTATGACTGACTAATTTTTGGACTTGACCAACTGAACTCATGAAAAGAATATATAGGGTAAAGATGTAAGTACTTAATATATTATTATAATTTACTATGTGATTGATTGATTGATTTGTTTATTTGTTTTTACCACACATATCACTCATATATACAAGAATGCACTTTCACATATTCACACATTACATCAGTAAAGTAAATGTAATACTACAATTCAAGTGTATGGTGAGGAGGTGTGACAATGACGCTAGGTATGATTAAAGCAATGGGTTACTCTTGGTTTTGCCGTTGCTTATTCGCAGGTCTTGAATGAGGTGCAAAATAATCTACCAAGGCCCACGTCAGTTATTCTTGCTCTCCATACCAGGGAAATATGATCTACATGGTTGACCAAGTCAATCACATAAGAAGCGATTCCCAGGAGTAATACAGACTGATTGCCTCACACGAGCGGGGCATAAATAGGCCATGTCAAGAAGAGCCATCTTATTCAATTTCTCGTCTTGCCATTCAGTAGGAATCCTATTTATTATGGTGACATGTCAAAGCCTCGGGCCAGATATGGAACATTACAGGACTCTATGGAAACCTGGAAAGGCTTGGCATTAGCAATTAAATGGTTGGTGGATGTTGTTTCAATGACGCACCCTCGCATGTTATATATACATGATAGTGTTGATACCTTTGTGAATAGAGGGCGATCATTAGAAATCGAGTAGGAGGTGAGACAAGAAACGGTTTAGAGATCCTTTAAGGGATTTGGAAAAAAAATGCCCGAGGGTGTATTTAACAAATTTAATTTTACGCTGTTGGGTTTCTTAACACTGCATTGTTTTGTTTTAACAAAATTTTTAATTCTTATGTCTCCCTGTCCAGCTCTTTTTTTATATGAATTGTTTTTTCAAAATAAAAGCCTTATAATACTAAATATTTGTTCTTTTGGTAGCATGTATGACGAGAGCAAGATTGGACTCACCAAGTGCAGGAACTGCATACCCAAATCGAATGAGCATATTTTCTTTACGTTTGTTTCTGCTGTCATTCTTAAACCAATTAAAGATGCTAATGTGTGTTTATGAAATTAGCTAATATTCTGAAAAATTTAATTATGATTTATATTTCATGCAAAGATGCAACTGACAGTTAGTGCTCAGTAACATGGTTGTGTTAGCATTTCACAAATGTGACGTTGGCATTTGGCAAGAATACTTATCCATGTTCCTGAACAAAATATAAGAATGTTAATGGGATTTAGACATTTATTAAAGATGGCTTTTAAATTACAGCAGTTCCGGCAACATGCGATTCTTTCCAACGTGCCTAATTACGAGGCATTTGTAATCTGATTGATGTTGCTTACTTCATGTTTAAGAACCAATCAGATAAAGATAAAATATGCCATTCAGCAAGTTTGGAAAAAACACATGCTTACGGAAATGTGTGTAATAGCCTGACCTGGCTAAGGCAGCTGAGGAAATATAGACACACACTCTAAAAAATTCCAGACAAAATTGGTTTTTTAGATTCAAAATGGTTTTTCAAAAAACCAAATTTCAATGCAAAAACCAAGATGGATGTTTTGCATTGAAATTTGGTATAAAAAAAAAAAAATTTTTAATCTAAAAACCAATTTTGTCCTGACATATTTTAGAGTGTACACATTGGGTAAAATAGTTGTTTTTCAGCCACTCTTGGCCATAGTGGCCAGCTTACATGGATTATCTGAGTAATTCTTCTCTAAGCCTCCCAAGACTCTCTTTATTCCTGCTTTATTGTAGCCCGCACTTGTTTATTCTAAATGGAAGCAATTGCCGAACAATATATGACAGTGGGCAGTGAGTGTTTACGGCAGTTTTAATTACACATTGTAGCACATGATTACAGGGCCTCTTTTAAAAATTGTTACACAGCAGTTTGGCTTTAAAATCTGGTTGGTGCAGGAACACCAGAACGTCACATGGCTAGTTGATTGAGAATATTAGTTTGGGTCTGAGCAGTGACTGGCCTGTTTAACAGTAACGTGGGACAAAGTGTGACATGGAGATCAAAAAATAAAATTCTTTATTTCTATCATATTTCTGTTGTTTTGGCATGCTATGACTATTGGGCTTATGATATCAGCGCATTTGAGGCATGAGCACTTTAGTCCTTCAGTTTATAAACAGATTTTCATTTGAACATATCAATTAATTTTCTCTGATATTTTCTCAGATTTTGCAACATAAAATATTAATAAACCAGCAGTTAATGTTCCTAAACCTTCAAAACAAATATATATATTGGTAAGTGCTCATTAGTAAAACAGTTGTTTGTGTTATATAAAGTCTTATAAATAATAAACACAATATAAGTTTCATTGCATGTCACACAATTTAATATAATTTGATAGCATATCGCCTTTATCAACCTTCAACATGCACATAATGACCAGAAGGTATGAAAAGTGGATCAAAAGTAACTCCTATAGGACCTATACCCTGACACTCTGTAGAATCTTAAAAGTCAAGCGCGTTTCTTACGGGACACGTATCCCATTTTATACCTGTTAAAGGTGAAAACTGCAATACTGTGCATATTTGCTGAGAAGAATTATTTCTGAAAATGTCAAGACACGATATTGCATGTATTTGATTCACATTCACAAAAGTGAATAAGTTATATGGCAAAAAATTGTCGTAATTGCAATGCAACATCCTGAGTAACATGATGGTGTGCCAAGAGATCATATATAATTTATCATATAGTACAAAGTAACTTGCACATGTATTGAGGCAAAAGCCATTTTTTAATGACCTTAACAAAACTGGTCAGTCAAATTTATAAGAGTACTGTGACTTTTTTACTGTAACAATTTCATTAGTAAATGATTAGCAAAATTATTAAATTACTTATGGGACACATGTGCAGCTGCAAGTTGCCACTGAACGAGTCCCAAGAAAACACAGCAGGAGTAACTAATGAAACTCTTTAAAGGCTGAGATATCTAAAATACAAAGCTCATGAAGATTGGTGAGCGTTAGACAGCTTTTGTTTTCATACGGAGAGAAGGGATCTTGCGACATCTTGATCAAACTTGAGTATCTTGCGTACACTTCAAAATTGCAGTTACGCCAATAATGTTTGACATATTATCTATTCTATGTATTTGTTACTAGAATATCATCCAATTTTCACAAAAATACCATTTATGTATCATTTGCATGTCATTTGAATGAGTCTGGAGTCCAAACAGTGAAAAGCGTTTCTTACAGGACGGGACACATTTCAGTTTTTCTTAGCATAAAGTAGAAAAAACTAGGACAGAAAACCAAAACAGCGCAAAATGACTTGCTGTTCGTTGAACAAAAAGTTAACACATATAAGACAGAAGCTGTCAGCCCATTTTATCATGTGGTTCTGTGCCTTAGAATCTGCCGTTTCTTACACCCTTCAACGGGGCACGGAAAGAAAACGTAACTTCATTTGGCTTTCTGCTACTGATATGTTTATTTATTTCACATTGGATGAGATGTTCAGCTAGTATGGACTATTGGGCAATGAAAAGTAGTAACTTTGATGAAATATATTGCACATGATGAGAACGCAAAAGACAATAGAATCATGTCATTTCGGGACACGGAAAAATTACATGTGAATTCAATTCAGAAAGTTACCTACATGACATTTCATCAGCATTAGACCAACATATATCTTATTTTTTCATCTGTGAGGCACCATAGGTCGGTAAAATCGGAGCTTCAGCTTTGAATAATCATCTTTATGGAAAATATGACAGAAATAAAACTCTTCGATTTCCGATGTCACAAATTTGGTTGAAATTTTGCCAATTTTTGGAGACTAATTTGTCCATAAAACAATGCGTTTTAAAGATAACTTAATAAAACTTTCAAGTTATGCTCAGGGCATCCTTTCGAAAATTTGCTCAGAGAAACTGTCCATATATTGCCGATAATACTGCAGCATGAAGGCATTACGTGCAATGTGAGGGGAGATTGACAGCCTAATTTCCATGAGTTTAATTTCCATAAGAATTTCATATCCGAATTGCTCGTGTCTCCTTCAAAACTTTCAACAAAATATGCTGACTCAAATGAAAATACAAATCATGCTCAAACAAAAAAATAATAATTGCATATAATTATATAAATACACGTACATTGGGACCTTGTTTTTGTCTCTGAAATAACTTGTGTGAAGTGCCATTGGTATTTCAGTTTTCAAAGCCAGTGAATTTAGCAGTGACATTTTCCGTATCCCACAAAACAAGACCATTATATAGATACTAGCTGTTCACCCGTTAGGGTTTCTTGTGCCAAGTTCCAGGCTCTTCCCAGGTTAGAGTAATGTGAAGCCAGGTCCTATTTGCAGGTTTTTTTCAGCTTTCAGTTCGATCAAGTATTGTGAATTGTTTGGAAGTACTACAGCCGGTTGTACAGCACTACAAACAGTGAGAGAGTGGAGCTGCTGGAAAATATGATTTTTCCTAAATGCATGACGCAGCTTAATTTGTGTGAGGTGGGTTGTTATAATTGGACATAGAAGTTCAATGATTGGGGCAAAGATGTGGGATTTAGTGGCCTGCAATATGATATGCATTAGTGGCCTTGATGTGGCAGAGAAACATATGGCTCCCAGATTTGTATCTTGAAAATGTGGTTTTTGTCAAAGTCCCAATAGGAATATCTGGTAACTGGGAAGTTATATTGACCATAAAAGGTCAGTCTGCATATCAAAAGATGCAGAATTCAATGGCCTTTAATATTAAATGCATAACAGCATTTTTTGTGGCAGATAAATATACCGGTGGGATATATTTATGTGAAAAAACATGTTTTTTTTTGCCAAACTCCCAAGGTAGATTTGTGTAACTATGGAAATAATGAATGTTGATAGGTAAAACTTGCCCTATCGGGAACTTCAGATGAATTGGCAGGCTAAGGAGTGTAATTTAAGGTGTTATGGGTTGAGCGAAAAAAGCCTTATGAGTGAGATGAAATTCAGGACTGCTATGGCTATAATTATATAGATATGTTTTTTGAATGGGCAGGGAATCTGAATATAATTTTCTTGACACGCTCTTCTTGGTATAAAGCAATGCGTATACTTTATAGAGGGATTTCTCAATAATAGATCACAGCTTTGGTTGTATCAAGATATCACTTAAGATTGCAAATCTCAAAAGTAAGATGGTAAATCTTGATCATGCATTTCATATTGGCGAAATACATTGGTGAATTGTATGGTTAGAAAATGGGAAGGAATTGTCTTGAGTTCAATACCATGTTGTGTTCTACATGAACAATCATTACTTAAAAGATGGATTGTTCATGTTCACTGCAAGTATTATAAATATTATAGTTTTCTGCAGGTATGTAATTTGTTTTTATTCGACAAGTTGTCTTGCTTTCTGCGTGTGACATAAGCCACCCTTTTGGCAAATGAAAATAACATGATACATAAATACCATCTCACTTGTCAGATTTCAGAAGGCTATATCTCCAACATTAATGATTGTCCTATTCCATCACTAATCAAGGAAATGGAAGTATCTGGGCCCAAATATTGCAAACAAAAAATTTCAGGCCAATAGCATCATTATTTTTGAAGATATAGCTTTCTGAAATCTCATTTCCATTTGATGTCACAAAAACGAGGGCGAAAATTGACAAAACATTACCCTCGTTTTTATTTTTTGTAGCCAAAACAGTGAAGATAGAGACCTGAAATGTTGCACAAAGCCTACTTACTACATTGCCTTGTTTTGAGAATTTTTCCAGAAAAATCTGAGGGGGTCAGGTGGGAAGATTTTCAGAAATTTGATGACACAGTGGTTTGACCCAAAGGCTAAAGATCTGAGAAGCCAAGCCACATGCAATGACCAACATGCAAGATGCCAGTTACATGTCCTTAATGTTTCATGGTGTAGGAAACGGTGCTGCATTGTTTATTATTTTGACCAAGCAAAAATTTAAAAATGATTTGTAGATGCTGTAATTTTCCCGCCAAAAAAGGCTGGCTAGTGAGTCTTTTGAGCATTTACAGACATTTCAGTAAGAATGAGTTTCTACAAAATACCAGTGAAACATAGCAAATGCAGTTCATGTGATTGGTCAGGGCACCGGATTACATGGCATAAAATTGATTTGAACAGCTAAGAAACGTATTTAGATAAATAAAATAGCGCGAAAGTTCATGAGGAAATTTTGCAAAACAGTCATGAAATTTTGTTAACATATTCTCATGAAATTTTGTCACATTTTCTCGTGAAGTTTTGCCACCTTTGTCTTGAAATTTTACCACTTTTGTCTAGATAACAATCTTACAGTGCCCAGGGTAGTTATTCTTGTTCGCCATACTAAGGAAATGTAATCTACATGGTTGACCAAGTCAATCACATAAGAAGAGCGTCCCAGGAGTAATACAGACTGATTGCCTCACACGAGTGGGGCATAAATAGGCCAGGTCAAGAAGAGCCATCTTATTCAATTTCTCATCTTTCCATTTAGCGGGAATCCTATTTATTATGATGACATGCCAGAGCCATGGGTGAGATAAGGAGTGTTGCAGGGCTCTATGGAAAGTAGGGATGACTGTGGCATTGGTAAATAAATGGCCGATTGGTATGGTGTTAATGAAGCTCCTCATATATGACATACTTAAAATGCTTTATAACTGGGTAATTTGCAGGGACACTCGTTAAAATCAATGAGGTGGGAATTTTTTGGAGTTTCAATTTTCCCAAAAATCAATTAATTATTTTGAGGGTGCTTTCAGATGATAATTTCTGGTTGGTGGATTTCTTAACATTGTATGATATTATTTTTTTAAAAAGGTAAATTTTTCTCAGAAAAATTAAAAGCTTCTTTACATCTATTTAAATCTGTATGATTGGCTATTTTTGTCTTTTTATGTGAATTGCAAGTCTAACCAAATAGATTTCTGAAGATTTATTCTTGTGGCAACATATGAGACCAGCGCAAGATAAGATTCAGCAAAAAGGCCCTGCGGAAACTGCCCAAATGGATTGAGGATATTTTCATTATATTTAATTGTTTGTGCTGTCATGCTCAAGCACATTTAAGATGTTAGTGTGTGTTTGCAAAATTAACTTACATTCTGCACATCAAGAATTATATTTCATGCAACTGAAATGCAATTCAGAGTAACGAGGTTCTGCTGGCATGTTGTTCATGTTGACAAGCATGCGATTCTTGCTAACTTGCCATATTATGATTTTGATATAATCTGATTGGTGCTGCTTGGTTCATGTTCTTTAACCAATTACATAAGGATTACATATGACATACAGCAAGTTAGCAAAGAAATGCAAGCTTATTGAAACTACTGTATTGGCCAAACTTGGATAAGACAACTAGCATATTCCATCAACGAGTATATAGACATACATTTGGTAAAATAGTCTTTCTGTAGGCAGTCTTGGCCATAACGGCCAGCTTACATGGATTATCCGAGTAATTCTTCCCTAAGTCTCCCAAGACTCTCTTTATTCCTGCTTTATTATGGCCCGTACTTGTTCATTCCGGAGAAAAACTATTACCGAACGATATATGACAGCAGGCAGTGTGTGTCTACAACAGCTTTAGTTACACTTTGTAGCACATGACTCAAGTGGCTCCTTTCCAATTTGCCATGCAGCAGATTAGCTGATTTTTCAAATTGTTTTGCAAAAGGGCCGCAATATACAAGTATCATATGGCCTTCTGTAGGTATGTCATTTATTTCTCTTTGACTTGTTTTCTATCTCTCTTATGGCAATTGTGAAAAACAAAAGATGTCAGAGGCAATAGCTTTGTTATTGATCAGCCTCTTTCGTAGTTTGTATACAAAGGTTAAAGATCTTAGACGTAAGCCACATTTGTAAAGTTCATCATGCAAGAAGCCAGTTACTTGTCTTCAATGTTTCATGTTGTAAGAAAAGTTAGAAAACCATCTTGGTACTTTGAGTTTGGCTATATCAACATTTATATTTTAAAAATATGTAAATAAGAAAGAAGTGCTGGATGGGTTACTCTTGCTCGGCCTGGGTGTTGCAGTATCATTTTCATCTAAAATCAAAAATATTCTACCATGACCCAGGGCAGGTATGCCTTTTCTCACTTCCAGGAAAATAATATATAATTTACATTACATGTTGACGAAGTCAATCACATAGGAAGCGAGTCCCAGGAGCAATACAGAATGATTGTCTGACACTAGCGGGGCATAAAAAGGCCATGTCAAGAAGAGCATCTTATTTAATTTTCTCATCATGCCATTAAGATGGAATCCCATTTATTATGATGACATGCCAAAGCTATGGGTTAGATAAGGAGTGTTTGGCATTTGCAATTGAATGGCTGGTGGGTGTTGCATAAATTATGCTACTACTTCTCATATTATACATGTACATATTTTCATGGCTGGGTGGTTGGGAGGGCAACTATTAGATACCTAGAAAGGGGGGTGTAGATCATTTTGTGATTTTTTGCAATTTGCCGAGTTTTGGTAGAAATGTGTTTTTTAGCCAGTCTGGAAATAAATAGTCTCTGGTTGGTGGATTTTTAAACACCATTCCGGTTAAATGTTGGCAGGGTATTTCGATAAAAACCAATAGAAATCACAGATGAGGGATTTTTTTTTAGATAAATGATAATTTGCCCATTTATTGTAAAAACATCAATAAATCATTTCCAAGATGCTTTCAAATAAATAAGTATTGTTCGGTGGAACTCATCACAATGTATGGCATTATTAAGAGAAAGCTATTACCGAACAATAAGTTCACAGTTGGTGGTTACAGCAGTTTTGATTTGCTCATGAATATAAGTGAGGGTCTCTTTTTATGCTGGCTTCTTGAACTTTAGGACAAGATTTGTTATAGTACAGTATTGGCTCTGCAGCCAGCATACTATACTGGTTGCCCCATACGGAAAAGTGTCAACCGGTTTGGTCCCCCCATTTAGTAATATCAGCTAGAGCATTACAAAATATCTTATGATCACAAATACTTAATATTGTTGCATTGATGTAAAAGTACACCTGCCACTCATTAATCGACCAATTGGTGCAGATACAATTGTTGCAGGACCTGAAATAATTGGGGGTGAGTTGTAACAATTGGGGGTGAATAGTAATGAGAGCAGTTTGTTCTATTTATAGGTCCAATTTCTGGTTGGCACATCCTTGGGGTGATTAACAGACTGTTAGTGACTTACAGTTAGTGACTAACTGGCAGTAAAGAGTCTAGGGTGCTTCTTCTGCCCCAACTTGCTCAGAACCCCGTATACTTTCTTTTGTTGGTGAGGTTAGTCGATAGAAGTAAGCATGCCAAATTTCAAGAAATTTTATTGATGCCTAGGTGTAGCACATTTGGATTCAAATTTCCTTAAAATTGTGCGATTTCTTGTGAATTACTAGGTTATCTATCATATTTTTTTCAATAGCCTTGAATATTGTTTAAGAAGATTTCTGTGTCAAAACAGCATTTTCCATCCATATCTTACTCATTTCTAAATTTAACATCAGATTAGAGGCTCAGCTTAGGTTCAGGAAGGCACTGTAGGTGGCAACACTGATTGCGTCGTCTCGTAATGTCATAACATTATCATTAATTGTTGATAACAAGGCTGGTTTAGTATATATAGCATATTATGCAACAAATAAACTTATTTTTCCCCTGGTTACATGGTAACCTTTGTTAGAAATCAAACTTTTTCTCTTCTTTGAATGCCTTTATCAAAATAAGGCTGTATCTTGATGGAAACTAGAATTTCGATCATTTAAATGAGTCGAAAAATAAGAAGAGTTTCAAGATGCAGTGTTTAATTTACACATTAAATCATTTACTTGTGACACTAGTAGTCACTTAATTAAAGTTTTGTAATGTGACCAGCTGCACAGTACCTCACATGGTAAAAGTGTGAAGGATATTTCTGAAGTTTTAAAGGCCTACAAATATGTCAATCATCAAATTCAGCAGATCCTTGGGATAGTCCTTTTGCACAGCATTCTTAGTCATGTCAAGACACCAGGATCAAGGTATTTGTCTTACAAGAAACTGTCTACTATTTTTCCCAAAGGAAGCAGGTCTTGTTGAGCTTCATAGCTCATAGGGAAGATATTTGGAAAAAAATACTCTAAACTTGTTTCATCTTTCTGTGAGAGAGCACATATTTCCTGTCAGCCCCAAATGGTTGCAGACTTATGGCATGCACATTGTTTCTTTAATGAAGATTGAACCATCCTTTTTGGAGATTGATGTACACATCCGAACCTTCTGAATGACAATATGATGACAGATGCACATCAGGGAAAAAGATCTCCAGTGCCTTTAGGGTTACAAATGACTGTGCAGAAAGAGGGTAAAATTGGAAGCAGATTATTAAGATCAAGAAAGGAAGATCAATTTCAAAATGAACTACAAGTATGGTCGAAAATTCCTGAATTATCGCCAACATCACAGAAAACGGCGCAAACGTGATGTTGTACACCTATCATATTGATGACCCTGGCAAGTGGTACCTACACTGTGTTCCCAATTATTATGCAACTATGCTTTTTTTGCAATATCTCGAAAAGAAATGAAACTACTGGGATATCCTTTACACATAATAACATGTGTGCCATGAAGCAAATATTCTGTGACTTTCGTCCAATTCTGTTGTTTTGGTGAGGTGTTATGCTATATAATCAGGTTTTTGGGGTGTTCCCAATTATTATGCAATTTCTTGAAAAGCTTTCATTGCCAACCAAAATCAAGAAAGTTGATTATGAATAGACATTAGAATATACCTCATAACACTTAACAAAAAATGGAACCATCATTACAAACGTGGAGGCCTTCATGACCAAGAAATCAATATAATACATTTGCATTTGAAAACCATTGAAATTGGCTTTTTTCTCAATAAAAAAGCCTCCCATGCTCTTAAAAATTTAATATCAATAAAATTCCAGCTTAGAATATATCTATAGCACACCACGGTCATACTGTGAGATGTAACACCAACTCCGGTATCTCTACAAAATATGACACCAAATCAAAAACCCAGACTTTTGTGTCCCATTGGAATAGCATTGGCAATGGGATGCGTTCAATTCATTTCAAGATATTTGTCAAATATAGTCGTGCAAGTGGTAAATGAGTTAGGTAATGATTTTTCATTTTGTCTGGCTATCAGAGGGTTTTTATTGCAATAAAACTGTAATTTCAATGCAGTAAAATAACACAAATTTCTTGGCTATGAATGCATCTATGTTTGAAATGATGGTAATACTTTTTCTTTTGTGTTATGGGGTATATGTTGATGGCATCTTCAAATTAGTTTGGGTCATTTTGAGTGGCCATGGATGCTTTTCCAAGAATTTGCATAATAATTGGGAACACCACAAAACATCATTATGTGGCATAACTCCCAACTGAGTCAATGGAATTGGCCAAAATTGGCAGGATATTAGCCCCATGGTACACTTATCATTATGTGTAAAGGATATTCAAATAGTGTTATTTCCTTTTTAGATAATGCAAAAAAGCATAGTTGCATAATAATTGGGAACGCAGTGTAGTACTTAGCTGACCTCTATCTTTCCCAAATGGTGTCTGTACTTCATTACGTATGTTTAAATCTGATTTATCATGCAAACCGTGTTATCTCTTGGTTGGCTATTTGTTTTCTTTTCTCTCGAAATTACGAAAAACGAAAAAATTTCAATTGCAATGTGCTACACCTATGAATTCTTCAAATTTCATGAAACTTCAGAAAAATGGTCTATATTGATAACCTCACCACCAAAAAAAAAAGAGTAAGGTTGGAACCAGAAAAAATTTCTATTTTAGGGGGCAGAAAGAGCTCCCTAGGGAGCAGGGTAGGTTGATTTCGGAACTTCACTATTGGACAAGTTGGGATAAGTAAGATTTTCATATCAGAAGGCTATATCCAAAATTTGAGGTCTCTAACTAGAAAGCTTTTTTCAGGAAATGACATTGAGTTTTTGACATTTTGAACATTTTTCGGTTGTTTCGCAAACTCGCGATTTCGTATAACATAGTCATCTCTCATGATACTGTAATACAACCTACATATTTGAAAAGATCTAAAAAAGACCTACAGTTTGAATACAAACATGAAGGGTTTCCGATAATTTTTCATCTGCACTTCTTATAAAATCTCACAATTTTGAGAAAGAAAGTCAGATCTGATGATTCAAAGCAGTAATAAACGGGATATTACTTGAAAAAAGTTTTTTACTAGTCCAGGTTATACTCAACCCTATGTCAGTCTACTGGATTACACTTTCACAAGCATTGGAGGTCTTACAATGAGCCATATCGGAGGTATTGGGGAGGGACAGTTTCATTTGGCAAACCTATGAAACTTTGCCGTGTTGTCCAGCTGCACAGCTTAATTTTTAATAAATCAAACCTCAGAAATAAAATTTCAATGTGGTATTGATGCAAAAAATTTAAAAGCCAACATCAAGCATAAAGCTAGGTTAAAATTTGAGATGTAGGTCTTTATATGGCACTGCACACAAAAAAAGCAAATTGTATTTTTTCTCTCTCTTTCTGAGCAGTGATATTATTTTTGAAATGTAATATTCCCAATCCAAAGGGCATGATGTGTTCCGTAAGGCTCCAGTGATGACATATAGAGCTGTCTAATAATCTATCAAGACCTCTTAGTTCCATTATAGAAACTGTAGAAACTGCAAAGAAGTGCTTAAATAATTTTTATAGTACTCTACCTTTATTTTCAAAGCAGGGAACTTTCATGTTACAACTTCCGCACACTAGTACAGAAATAAACAATTTCCAATTAGGTGGTTGTTCTATTTGAACTTCTTTCTTGGTTAGAATGATGCCCTGGGTTCCATTTCTTTCTCTATTTTTTGGACATTATAATACTGAACCTGATTCTGAAATGACTCACTGACAAAATCTAATAACCTGATAGCCGTTGTCAATTAATATTTATAAGTCCTTAATTTCTGTGATTTTATTCAGGATACCTGTTGCAATCATTGAATTGACAAAGGTAACTATATTATAGGTCTGGGCGTATTACCTAAGATCACTAATATTGCCAGATATCTCAACAGCCAATGGCGTTACATTTACACCTATAGTTGTACTTTGATTGGCAAAAAATTAAAAGTGATCAGATTGTGAAGTTACTTGCGCCTTCAAATTTGGCCTAGACCATTGATGTTGGTATTCAAAATGAAGGTCTGTCCAACCATGCCAGTTTCATTGTCCTATCTCTCAAATTGACTAAGTTATTCTATACAGCGAATTGGCAAAACTATTGAAAAATGTCTAAAAACTCAAAAGCCTTAAATGAATTTCCTGAAAAAAAGTACTTGAGTTAGAGACCTGAAATTTTGAATATGGCCTTTTGACATAATTATGTCACTATCCCGACTTGTCCAAGATTGAAATTCAAAAATTTTTGGAAAATCAACCTACCCTAGTGCGGGAGTGCTCAACATGTTACACATTTACCCCATGTGAGAGATCTTTCACTTTCCCAGCATAGACACTGATACAAGGGGGCTGCCAATTTAACGTCTCACCCAAACGACATCCAGCTGGCATTTTGCTAATGACGGTACACTGAAAATTTTGGGTTCCCCACCCGGGGTTCAAACCCATGCAGGCAAAGACCTTCAGCGTGGAGCAGGAAGGCATGCACCTTTAATTATTAATTTAGCTACTTCGCCACCAAGCTGCCAATGAGATAAAGATGGTGCTTGAATGGCGGGAGGATGTGTTTGGATGGTGGCATCATGGTGCTTGGAAGGCACTGCATTGTGCTGGGATAGCAGCGCATGGTGCGGCAACTGCGGAATGGGATTTTTTCTTGATTGTGTTTGGATGGTTTGCTTAAGGCCTTTCACCAGTGCCTCTACTTTCTTATATTTCAATGAAAATTCCAAATGCTTATAAATGGTCCGTTCATGACAGGGTAATCACTATAAATCTCAACTTAGTACCTTTTTACATTGAACGTCACACTGAGCCTATTTACAAGCAATGCAATCTCTTCAAAATAAGAACTGTCAAAATGAAAATATGATTCATACACACTTGCACTGTAAAACCACCCCTTTGTAAGAAGCAGTGTTGAAGCTGCAAAAGAATGTCATTCATATGGTCACACCGTGGCAATAATGATGGCCTTCTACGAATGCCAGTTACTTACATTATCATTATTACATATCGACACTAATTCTCTTTTTGAATAATTTGTTTTTTTTTTAAAAGTTCAAGACCTTAGGATTAATACGAATATCGGAACAAAGTGAGTTCAACGTAAGGAGATATTACGGGTCAAATTACAGGATGACACTCTTTGTGGAATAATGTGGAATTTTCAAGTTTTTGTTGTACTTTTTTGTCTCTGCCAATATAAAATTCAATCAGCTTAGCACCTTTTACCAGTGCAAAAGGGAGCATAGTGCCAATATGCACCTTTTGGCAGTGATATTTACTGACAATGATAGTAAAAATACTAGCTCTGTGCTCCTTTTGCTCCAAATAACTATGGAAACCAGAAGGCGCAAAATGGAGCTTCGTACATAGATGCTCCCGGCATTCTGCTCAGCCAATATTTGCTAATATTTTAAGAGAAAAGGCGCATTTTATGCACCCTGATAACCATTTGTTGATAAGTTCTTAACGTTGCAAATAAGCATATTTTCAGAGATCAACTGAAGATCTTGCTGACTATAACATTGAATCATTTTAAAATACATTGAAAAAAAATTAAGATTCAAAAGATGATTTTCTAAAACATAAATATAGGCTTCTTCATTTAATCCCTTTCAACAGAGAATGAATTTTACTGATCAGGAAAGTTGGCTATAAAAAACCACTTGTTTTTTTTTGTTTTTTATGTTCTCTATTTTTCTTTCCTGGGGATTTTGTAAAAGACCACAAAGATGAACATTAGATGATAACATTGTCTGTTTAAGAAAAAATTAAAACGATATTGACGTCATTCTTGTTTGAGCACAAATTTAGATTTCCCAACATCTTTCTGTGGCCTAACATAGCTTCTGTCTTCAGGCTTTGTGGTTTTGACAGCTAACTTTTGTTCTTTAAAGAAGGCGTTTTCAAAGATGTAATGCCATAAATAGGTAGAAAGCAAGCATAATGCCAATGCTTTCATGACATCCTTAATTTTCCAGTTCTCGAAATTGTAATTCTTCCTTCATCACAATTTAGTTACCCCTATTAGATAATACCGATGAATTTTTAGCTGGTCAAATATTAGCATTTTTGACCACTTTGAGAAAAAAAAGCTAAACAAACAAGATAAACTACTGGAGAAAGAAAAATACACACTAGCTAGCTAAATCAGCATTCAAATTTTATAGAACATTTATGCTTCCTTTAAAGTTACTTCCACTGGTAAAATCAAGTTTTGATAAGGGAGCCTTCACGTTCAGTGGGTCCAAGGAACAATTTTAATGCAGTGGGAAGCCATTTCTGTTCTTTTGAATTTCATTTGAATACCTGGCTTGTGAGGGATTAACTGAAAAGGCTTCCAAATTTCCTTTGGAGGTTTTTTTTGCTGGTCTGTAGGTGGGTGACAATATATTTAACAATCTTCTTTCACTATATAACTATCTTGTGCTGCATTTTTCACAAGTGATGAAAAAACAATCATCATGACATTTTGAGTATTATTTCACTCATTTCTTTTTTCAATATTATCAACAATCAACTTGTATATACATGGTCTTGTGATATCACCGTACAGTTTAATAGAAATTCTTAAATTTTCAAATCAGTATTTGCAATTCTTATTGCACATTTGGCAAGCTTAGCGACAGATCTAATGATCATCGGTCACAGAGAAGATCTTCATGATGCTTGGCTGAGACAGTTAGACAACTGGAAATGACTGATAGACAAATACTTTGAAAACAATTGGTAAATATGCCCCCTACCCCTTTCTCCTTTTGGAGGCGGGGCAAAAGATCCTTCAGAAGGAGCATGGAGGCTTGTTCAGTTGATCTCACATAAGCTGGTCATGCAGCTGAACGGAGCAAGAAAATACCTCCCACTATGGCCATTCTGTCCCCTAGGACCCAGTAAAGCACCCCTAATCCTGAATTTACAATCAATCTAAGAAAGAAAACAACTCTAAAGGTTACACGAAGATATTTCCAATGATAAAATGAACTTTTTGGTTTTCCCAGAGTAATAAATTCCATTACAGCAGACACAGGACAACTTCTGCTGTAAAGTGGATCGCAAAATGTCCAATTGCATGATAAAAGAGACTTATTTGACAACCTTAAGGAATTGTCACATCCTGCTTTGTAATTAATGTTTCATAAGTGAACAAACAGGATATACAGTACTTTTTTTTTTTTTGTTCTTCCATAAATGTACAGAAAAATTATCGTTTTAAGAACATAAAGATTACATGTATATGCCGTATTATATATACAATTCTAATGGTTTCAATTAAACTTAGAATATAATTTTTATTCGAAATAAATTGCAATGAATTGTCCTGTGTAGAAAACAAAAGCTCTCGCCATGATGATGATGTACTAATCAGTACATTGTTGAACCCAAAACAACAAAAATTACAATGTTATCTCAGGAAATGTGTGTACATGTGATTACACTTGTTAATAAGGACCTTGTCAATAAGATTGTACTTGGTTGCTTGAAATGAATATCAACTGCAGGGCATATTAGTCAATGCCAACAGCTCATGTTTATGCCAGCAGCTCATGTTTATGCCAGCCTTGCATATAGTAAGGTTCAGCAAAATAAAACAGGTACTAGAGAACAACAATATACAGTTTGGAGAAATTAATGAGACAGACCTAATAAATGAAACGTTCTCTAAGATGTTTAAAGAGAAACTATACCAAAAGTATCAAAATGATTTTTTCCAAGAAATGAATGACTCGACTAAACAACCAAAACTTAGAACTTATAAATTAATGAAGACTGATTTCAGAATAGAACCTTATTTACTACATAATATTAACAGGAAATTATACACTAAAATTGCGAGATTTCGCACTAGCTCTCACAACCTTCGAATTGAAATTGGAAGACATGAAAGCCCTAAGTTGCCTGTAGAAAACAGAATTTGTAATAAGTGCGATTTAAATGAAGTTGAAAATGAAATACATTGTTTATTGTTATGTCCTAGTCATGGATTAGACAGGGAAAATCTTATTACTATATCATCTAATATAATATGCAACTTTGATCAACTCGATAATTTTGAAAAATTTTTAGCCATTATGACATCACGAGAACCCCAATTATTAAAAGCTATAGGTAAATTTCTTGTTAGTATTGATGTTTAATGATATAGTCTGTCGTTTTGCATTTCATTTTAAATGTATATATATATATAGCCCATTGTGATTTAATTTACTGATTTGTCATGTCTTAGAATTAACATTTATTTAATTGGCTGGAACCTTAAATTGTGTAGATATTTTGTAAGATTGAAATTGATTATGTCTTTTTAAACTTGAACCATTTATTGTATGTTTGTATTACTATTTTGTTATTTTCTGTTTTGACAAATGTGTCAGATGTGACATTTTCATTGTCGTAATAAAAAAAAAATAAAAATAAAAAAAGTAATATCGTAATATCATTCATAACCATAATCCCTTCCTCTACTAAGGGGATTTGCATGACAATGATGGTTCATTGGTTACAGCCCACTTTGCCTATAGTGGTTGTCATAAAGTCTTGCAATGAAAGTGAAATCAATGCAGCAGGATTGATAGAGGGGGTAGTGCAAGAACACTGCTGCAATTTTGTGTATCAAATATGTTTAATTGCCAGAATAACCTCACGAGTATGGAAATTCTGAAGTTTTCATCTTCAATCCAATAACTACATGTATGTATCCTCAGATTTATTTTCTTTGCCAGAGTGTCATGCTGAGGCTGATGGTGGTTCATCATTGTGTTTGGCCATTCACAGTTGAAGCTAGATCACATACATAAACTGTAGTAATTAAATGTGTACGGTTGAAATAAGTATTTGTGACTGGTTGCAAGGTCAGTCGGTATGTCTTCTTTAATTGCCAAACACAAGGATGATCCACAAACAGCTGAAGCATAACATCATATTCTCAATCATTGGAGCAAATATGAATAAAAGACATTTTCACTCTGAAAGAACTCATCTGGTGACTTACGAGATGGAACATCGGCATAATTTTAACATTGGAACCATATAATCTGTTCGATTTGTCATGCTCGAAGGAATTTTAGAGTAAGAATCAAACTGAAAACCAGCTCCGTTCCTGTTATATTTATCAAAACATCAATAACTTGCAAAAAAACCAAATATATTTGATCGTGAAATGGTCTTAAAAGATTTCATTTCTGTAGCTGTTAAAAAGATTTAGCATGTTTTACAGTAAAGATGTTTATTCCATATTTTTTTCTGAATTCAGACACCAATGCCCAGAGCTAACAAGTACATGTAGTATCAGTCTCCTTAAATCTAATTATTATAGTATAGGTATGATCATGACACATCATCAGTACATGTATTATGAATCACAACTTTAGAGCTATTTTCACAATGAAATGTCCCATCATTCCTCATAACAAGTAGATTGGCTGTAATGGCTTGACACGTGCATCTGCATCAGAGTGTCATGAAGAATAGGATCACATTTCATTTCATCCTCGACCTTGTATATGACATTGTGATATGAGACGACCAATTTCCTGGAACTACTATTTATGAAAATTTCGTGTCAGTTCATATTTCTAATGATGGTGATACTGTCTGAAATGCAAGATTGTAATAAAATTGGACACTTTTTGTCTGATCAACAGTCACACCACGCATAGATTTAACTTTGGGTGTGAACATGGAATACAGGAAGAAATGACAATGTCCATAGCATTATCAGTTTATTATTAATTTCTCGCACAATATTCATTATAATGCCAGAAGTCATTAATTTCTAAGCACACTGAGCCAGAGGAGAAAACCTTCAGATGTAATAGGGTAGCCTTTTCAGTTAATCCAAAATAAGCTCAGTATGCAAATGAAAGGAGTAGAAATCATTATGGCTTCCCACTTCATAGGAAGTTTTCAATGAACACGAAAGCTCTCCTAATCCAAACTTTTATGATTATGAGTATAACTATAGAGGGGTTCTAAGTGTTCTACTGAAAGGTGAATGGGACTCACTAAATTTCTTTCTGGAAGACATATGATACTTCCATGAGCTTTGATATAGATGTCAGAAATATGAAGTGGCGTAACTGGGCGGTCTCGAATTGGGGGGCACCTGGGGGGCACAGGTCCAATATGGGGGGGTACGTGCCACCCCGTACCCCCCCCCCCATAGGGACGCCACTGGAAATATGAAACTCAAGTATACAACAAAATGTCTTTTTTGTCTTGACTACAGTTTAATTCCTACAACTCATTTAATTGAGCCAGAAATTTCAAATGTTTCACTTAAGTCACCCATTGAATGCAAAAAGGTGCCTAAAACAGTAGATCTGTTGAAATGAAACGGTGATGATCTCCATAATAAACCAATTTACAACTTTTAGACAGCTGGAAAGACGGATAGGCAGACGGATGGACACGAGGAAAACAAATTATGCCCCACCTTCATGTTTTGGAGACTTTGAGCACTTTCAGAAGGAATTTGGTGGCTTGCAGAGTTGATCTCACATGAGCTGGGCATGAGGTTGAACGGAGCAAGAAAAGACCTCCCACTATGGCCATTCTGTCCCCTAGGACCCAGTAAAGCACCCTTAATCCTGAATTTACAATCAATCTAAGATAGGAAGCAACTCTAAAGGTTGTATAGAGAAATTTCCAATTGCCTGCTCAAAGAGACTTATTGGGTGTCCTTAAGGAATAAGTCCCATTACAGTAGATGCAAAAAGGATGGACTTCTTCTGTTGTAAATTACTGTGTAGTTGCCATTGCTGCTTCAAATAGGAATAAACAAATGGACGGCGAAAGTGAAGTGGTAGGCCCTGTATTTCCGCACCTGGAGGATAATTAGAACAGGCAGAGGAGACAGACATGAAACAAAGGAAGGAAAGCTAAATTAATGACTAATTGATATCGATTACCACAGAAGGTTCTTATTCACATCCTTAAAAGGCTATGTCAGATTTTATACTTTACTAAATTTATAATGAATTTTCATGTTACACCTATACCACATTTTGAATATAATTTACCTGCAAAGCATAGACCCTTGGCATGAGGTGCAGCCTTTATAATGCCTTCTTCCAAAAAAATTGCACCCAAACAAGCTTTTGACCAATGTTTTTACGCAACCTCTGGCAGGCAGAAACACAATGGCATTCAGACAAATTGTTCTCTCTCAAGCCCGAGGACAACATGAATGAATTCTGAATGTGCGTTTTCTTTAACAATAATTAAATGCACCAAGCCACAATGCCAAACTAAAATAAGAAAATGTCATTTATGTTTGAGCTGCTTAAAGCCGTTATTTGTTAGCTTTGAGGCAATCTTGGAAGTTTCTTGTGTTGGAACACTTGCTTTCTTGTGCTTACTTCTTTTTTGGCTTTGAGTTTTGCTGGTATAACCTGGTTCTGACCGGAAACTAAACTTCCCTCATGGTCCAAGTTCATTGTTGGTGACTGCCGTATCATGTTAAGATCTTGGAGATTTGCATGTCTTGCTCTTAAAATTCAGAGATTTTCATTATCGTCAAGCTGGCTACAATGGATACATACCCGGCTGCTGGGAACAATTCACAACTTGATGCATTTACCACCCAAAATATCAATTGTAAATAAGCAATCATATAAAGTGAACATAATTATAGGTTCATTTACTAAGATTGACTGCAGTTGATGAACATCATGAAAATCTTGTAGTTAAAAGATCAACTGATGCATCTACCTTCTTCTCCAAGAAGAGGTGGTTTTACAGCTGCATGGACCACTGTACAGATAAAAAAAACGATGGGTAAAAGGCTTGGTTTAAAGTAAAATAAATCCCTTAAATAGCAAACTTGTAGAGGTAACAGATTTTTGATTGTGGAAGAACTCAATCGCTGCTGCCGAACTTGCGTTGGTGCAACATTTGTCCATATTTCAATGTTTTTGCCTAAGGTGACTATGATCAGCCAGGCCAAACTTGACCAATTTGGCAGCGATCAATAATGATGTCACAAAAGCATTGGGATTACTGAAAACTGCAACCGAGGTGCTAATTTTTCAGCTGACTTTTTAAAATTAGAAAATAGATATAAGTGACTTTTGTCTTCTCAAATCCTCTCGAAGCACTTTTTCTCTGTCAGTTGCTATGCCCTACAATAAGTGATATTAGGTGAGGCTAAGATCAAATACCCATATCACGTGCTGACCAGATTTGCCATTTCAGAATGTAGACAGCTGGACAGAAAAGCCTTCCAAATGAATTTGGAGGCTTGCTCAGTTAATCTCACATAAGCTGGGCAGCCAGCCGAAAGGAGACTGAAAAGGTCTCTTATTTCATTGCAATTTTTCCCTTGGACACGATAAGGCTCCACAAATCCTGAATTTACAATCCATTGCACACAGAAAGCAACTTTAAAGGTCATACAAAGGAACTTTCAATTGCCTATTACAGGAATTCGTGTTGCAGTAGACTTTTGGACTTGTGAATCAAGCTATTTAGTTCTACGTGACGTGTGGTAGAAAACCACTCATTTGTGACTGATAATCATTCAGTTCTGAGACCACAAAAAAAGCTGTGAATTTAAAACATTACCTATCAGTTTTGTCACTTTACACAAACCTACATTTTCTCAAGTTTCTCTCCGAAAAATGAAGAGAGAGAGCTGACCATGAAACATGTCAAAAACAAACAGAAACTGCGAAATGCCAGAAATCAGCTGTCAAATTGTCAGTGTCAATCATATCACTCTGGTTGACGCCTACAATATCATACAAGTGATTAAACTGGCCCACATTTCACAAGTCCAGACCGCACATTTTTGAAAGCATAATGATTAGATGTATAACTATAGCACATCAATTAGTTTTATTATTGTATACATAGATAGAGAGATGGGTGACTAGAGATGAGTTTATTTAATTTATCCATCTATTTACCTGTCTATTTATCTGTCTGTATATCAATCTCTCCGATCAAATCTATCGCAATCAATCAATAAATCTATCGCAATCAATCGTTCAATCTATCTATCGCAATCAATCAATCAATCTATTTCAATCAATCATTCAATCAATCCATCGCAATCAATCAATCTATTGCAATAAATCAATCAATCAATCAATCAATCTATCTATCTATCTATCTATCTATCTATCTATCTGTCTATCTATCTGTCTATCTATCCATCTATCCATCTATCTATCTATCTATCTATCTATCTATCTATCCATCCATCTTTCTAACTTTCTATCTATCTATCTATCTATCTATCTATCTATCTCCATCTATCTATCTATATATCTATCTATCTTTCTATCTATCTATTTATCTTTCTATCTATGAATTTTTTAAATTATGATGATCAGTCTATTTCCCTATTTTATATATTTAATTCAAAGCTAATTATTGGTCAGACATTCACAAAATGCGTTCTGGATCGTGCTACGTGGGCCTGTTCTGGGAAGGTATCCAAAGTCAATATATGTTTATTGCCAATCAGACATGTACGCTCCATGAGAGGGGATTGTATTAGTAATCTTTCATGCTTGAGCAGGCCTCATTTTGTATCTACCACACGTCATATGTGCACCATACATCACGATCTTAAATATATTTTTCTTAATAAATCATCTTTGAATTATTTTTTCAGCACCAAGACTTTGCAGGATCATTTCTTGATACAATGCCCACCAATTGCTACGCAAATATGCAAATTTAACCGATAAGTTCGAGGACAGTCATCAAAAGATATGAAAATACAATTTCACCAGCTTTCAATCTCCACAAGTCAACTTCAACGCGAATTCCTGTAAATGAGGATTACTTTATGTCCTTGGTAAATGTACTCCATTTTTTGTTGTAATTGGTATTGTAAGAAAATCTTAACTGTACCAAAAAAGGTACATTCAGGATAGTTTATATGATTTTGGAAAAAATAAGATTACCTGAAGAGAATTCCCTCTCAGTGTAGATAACAAATTCAACGTTGATAACAATGAAATTCGCACAGGTACTTTTTATCAACATTGGATGTGCATAGGAATACTTAGATTATGATTCTGCCTCAGCAGGAAATGTTCAGAAATATCCATCACTTATTTGAATATTTCTCTACAGTCTACATTACTGATAATCTTGTCAGTGTTGATTTCCTGAAATGTACCGAAGAACGGGTAAAGTTGGCATGCTATTTTGACCCACTTTATGGATGAAATTTCAACTTTCCTCGCTGACACAGGTATCTTTGGCTAACTTGCCATATGTGACAGTGTGGAAAAGTTAGAATTTCTACCATTAATTTGGTAAAAACAGCTTGCCAACTTTACCCCAGATTGCCAACTTTACCGCAAGTTACGGTAAGATGATTTGGTTTAGGTTAAAAGCATTCACACTATAAAATCACAGATGTTAATCAACAGTCATGGACAGGTGGAACATAATTCATAAACTGTCAAGAAGGAATGGCGTCAGTACCATTGTTGTCTGCATGCCTTAGATGGTCTTTTTGCTATTATCTCCATCATTTTTGTGAGGATTGCCAAATAGGAATCGAAAATTGAATAGCAATTAACTTATTTTTGGCTGGTGTTACCTGACAGTCTAAAACAACTTATTCACCAACTTAGCTCCATCATTATATATTTACTTGTGTTTTTGTTGAAAATGGCTGACAAATCTTAACATGTTTAACCTTTTTCTTGATTGCTTGCTGTTATTTTGAGATTTACAAAAGTTTTATTCTCTGGCATCTAAACAGATACCATGTAATTTTGGTGGTTTCAGAAACATTTCCATTCTCTGCTTTTCCAGTGTGCAAAACACAGAGAGAGCAGTCCGCAAATTTATCTGTCTATAACAGTCTATTTAAAGTGAACAACATTGACATCAGTACCCGTTTCAAGCACAAGTGTTGGTTTCCCAAGATTTCTATGGCCTGGGCTGGCTGCTGCCATTAAACTGTCTGTTGCCTTTAGTGATCTGTGGGAACTGACTTTTGTTTTTGACAGAAGGAGCTTCAAGAGATTTAAAGGCAGTAGCTCTGGGTGATTAGCAGTTGCTTTCTTGCCACCATTGTGTTTGATCCAGCCTTGGTTTTTCATCCAAAGTGGTGAAAGCCATACATAATGGATATTTTGAACATGTTTCCGTTTCCACTATCATTCATTGGAGTTCTGTTTGCACAATATGTTTTTCGTTTGTCCTTTCATAAGTTTGTTTCTATATTTAAGCTTTTTTTGGGTAAATGTAAGGGAGAGCAGGGAACCAGGGAACAATATGTTTTCTTTTCGGCAATGGGTGATTTTTTATCATTATTTGATACTAAACAAAAGGTTGCTTATATGACCCAACATTTACTGGCATCCTCCTCAAAAGTTGTGTATAGTAGTTAGAAACACTTTTTTACCATTTTTTGGTGAATCAGTTTTTTCTTTTCGGAGCCTACTCTCACATTTATATAACGATTTTTTAGGCATTTTCCCTTGGCTTGTTCCTTCAAGAGCTTTAAATTCTTTAAAAAGGTTCCATTTCGAACATTTTAGGTGGCCTTTTGGCCAAAATTGCATGCAAAGGTGCTATATGGCACTCAGTGGAATGTTATTATTCAATGCCAGAAGCTGTTCATCACATTTATGCTGGTCTTGCATAGTGATATCATGATATAGTTCATAACCATAATCCCTTCAGCTACAAAGTAGACTTGCATAACAATGAAGATTCATTGGTCACAGTATGCTTTGCTTTTGCTACCATAAATCTTAGCAGTGGAAGTGGATCTGGGTAGCAGAATTGCCAGGTACTAAGACTAAGATCAAATATCTCTATCAGGTACTGACCACATCTGCCATTTCAGAACACAGACAGCTAGACAGAAAAACCTTCAGAACGAATTTGGAGGCATGCTGAGTTAATCTCACATAAGCTGGGCAAGCAGCCGAAAGGAGCCTGAAAATGTCTCTTATTTTATTGCAATTTTTCCCTGGGACCCAATAAGGCTCCACCAATCCTAAATTTACAATCAATCTCATACAAAGCAACTTTAAAGGTCACATAAAGCAACTTTCAATTGCCTATTAAATGCGAATTAGTGGACGTCCTTGGAGAACGCCTTGATTGTCTTCTGTTACTGGCATTGTTGGAGAGTCTCGATAATGTTCAAAGTGGTTCATTTACGATAGTTTAATTTTGTCTTGTGATACCTTTGTTTAGGATTTATTTTACATAATATAGAAATCAGTCAATTGCACCCTTTGTTGATAATTCGATAAGCAGTAGATCCATTGAAAGGAAACAGTGGTAATATCCATGATAATAAACCTGTTCACAACAGTTAGACAGAGGCAGTGAAAACCCCTTCAGAAGGAATTTAGGTGGCTTGATCTCACATAAGCTGGACATGCAACTTAGCGGAGCAAGAAAAGACCACCCAGTCCACCCACTATGGCCATTCTGTCCCCTTGGACCCAGTAAAGCTCCCCTAATCCTGAATTTACAATCAATCTAATACAGAATGCAACACTAAAGGTTGTATAGAGAAATTTCCCATTACCTGGTATAACAGACTTAGTGGGTGTCCTTGAAGAACAAATTTCGTTACAGTGGATGCGAAAAGGATGGACTACTTCTGTTGTAAATTACTTTGTAGTTGCTGTTGTTGTTTCAAACAAAAATAAACAGATCTATGGATGATTGAAGCCACATTTCTGGTATTTCTGCACCTGGTGGGTAATTGGAATAGGCAGAGGACACAGAGATTAGACATAGGAAGCAAAACTGAATTAATATCTAATTGATAACAACTGCCACAGAAGGTGCAACTTATATACACATCCTTCAAAATAGGCAAAATCAGTTCTATCTTATTTTTTTGCAACACCTTCCTTTTAAGAACATCTTTCGTCTATCTCAAGGAAGACTCAGTCAAATCAATTTGACTGAATTTTGAAATATTTCGGAAAAATAAACTAGAGGATCTCTAGCACCAAATGGCACAAGAAATAAGCCCAATGAGTATATTTATTACCATACACCACTCCTTCAAACTCTCGGTATTTTGGGACATTTTTACCCTGTTTTACTGCACTTTTCCATGGAAAACTGACATCTTTCATGGCTCATCTCACTCAACTCAATTGATTTGACCTAGTCTTCCATGATACAATGCAAGAGGACAATCAGTCATGTCAACATACAAACTGATTTAACCTTTTATGCTTATGCATCATTTAAAAAAATACAAAGGTTAGCCTTATGTAAAACTGGGCTTCAGTGGTTTGACTGAGCCTTCCACAACTGAATCTGAGTTGCACAATGGGAACTTATGAGGTAAAAAACAGTTAAACCTGCTTTGACTGAGTCTTCCATTGAATTATTCCATCGAAAAAGTTGTTTGTTGTTCAAGCTGAAAAGGTCAAAGTGGTTTGACTGAAGCTGACTCTATGAATGTGCCACTAGCCTAGTGGAAGACTCAGTCAAAGCTATGTTTTGGCTGAGTCATCCTCTATTTTCTAGTGGAAGACTCAGTCATAACATAGCTTTGACTGAATCTTCCACTGGATTTGTGGCAGATTCACCAAGTCGGCTTCAGTCAAACCACTTTGACCTAGTATGGAAATTAAAATAATGAAGCCACTGTCTTGCAGCTTCCTGGAATAATCAGTCAAAATTACTTTATTAAATAAATTCTACATTTTTTAAACATCATTTATGTTTCTGCACGATCACAACACCAAGCCGAACACAATGATATAACTCTAAATTCAATCAGCGGGGGGAAACAGAAGTTATCTGCTGATTTGTTTAGTTTTCAGAATTTCAGGATTGCTGAAACTTGCAAAATTTCCTATGACTGAGTCTTCCATGAGATAGACGCTTTCTCCACAGGACATAGACCAAGGCACAGATCGGCCTATTTAATGTCTTCGCCAAAAAAAACTTCACCTAGCAAGCTTTTGACCAAATGTTTTTATGTAACCTCTGCAAGCAGAAACACAATGATATTCAGACAAATTGTTCTCTCTTGAGCCCGAGGCCAACTCGAATGAATTATGAATGTGCATTTTCTTTAACAATAATCAAATGCACTGAGCCACAATGCCAAACTAAAATGAGAATATGTTATTCATGTTTGAGCTGCTTGAAGCATTTGTTTGTTGGTTTCGAAACAACCTTCAAAGGTTTCTGGTGTTGGAACTTGGAACACATGCTTTCTTGAGCTTTGTAAAGCTTTCTTGCTTTTGATTTGAATTGTGGAGGGTGGTCCATGCTCATTGTTTGATACTGCCACATTAGTAAAATATCACTCCTTCTGTAACACCCTCCACCGCATATTTAGATGATATTTAGAATTAATACATTGATGCAGTCTGAAATATACAACCAAGGAAACAACCTAAATATGTAATCAGTACTAATTACGGAGAGTGTATATGTACATGTACATTAAATTAAGATAGACTGCAGTTGATGAACCTCATAAACATCATGTATTTAAGATTGTGCACACTACTTTGTGACTTTAAATGAATACATGTATCAACTGCAGGGCGCCCTACAGGATATTATTATTCAATGCCAGCAGCTGTTCATCATGTTTTTGCTGGCCTTGCACAGTCATATCATGATATCGTTCATAACCATAATCCCTTATGCTACAAGGGAAATTTGCATAACAATGATGATTCATTGACTACAGTGTGGTTTGCTCTTCCTACCAAAAAACTTTGCAGCGGAAGTGAATCTGTTCATAAGAATTGCAACGCCTGGTATTAAAACAATACTCCCAAAGAATTAATGATAATTAACAATAATTTATACGCATCATTTTTATAGGGGTCCCTGGTAAGGAGACCCCTGATGTAAGACCAACTTGTCTTATCCATCCACCTTCTTCTCCCGGAAGTGGTGGTCTTATGTTTCAGGGACCACTGTACAGACAAAAAACGATGAGTAAAAGGCTTAGTCTAAAACAAAATAAATCCCCTAAAGAGCAAACTTGTGCAGTTTTATGATTGCACACAATTACTGTTGCCGAATTGTACTGCTGCACCATTTGTCCACATTTCAATGACGTTTTCGCTGATCAGCCAGGCCAGACTTGACCAGTTTGGCAGCTGAATCACCAATAATGATGTCATATAATTATTACGCAAAAGCATTGGGATTACAAGTACCAAAACTGAAACTGAGATGTTGCTAGTCAATGAACTTAATTAAAAAATAAAACCAACAGAAATTTCTAGGAGTACAATTGTCATTCCTATTATCTTCTGTGAAGAACAAAATCATTAGTTCCAACCAATTAACAATATTTACACCAACCATAAGTGATTTTTATCTTCTCAAATCCTCTAACATCACTTTTTCTTGGATCTGTCAGTTGCAATGCTTCACAATAAGTGATATTAGGCAAGGCTAAGATCAAATATCCAGGTCACATACTGATCACATCTGCCATTTTGGACACAAACAGCTGGAGAGAAAACCTGCACATGAGCTTCCGGACAAATTTGGAGGCTTTCTCAGTTAATCCCTCATAAGCTGGGCAAGCAGCCGAAATGAGCCTGAAAAGGTCTCTTACCTTATTGCGATTTTTCCCTGGCACCCAATAAGGTGGTATCAATCCTGTATTTACAATCAATCTCATACATAAAGGAACTTTAAAGGCATAAAAAGGAACTTTCAATTGGCTATTAAATGCGGATTAGTGAATGACCTTGAGGAACTAATCATTTGTTCTGTGTAATTGGCATTGTTGGAGAATCTCGATAATGTTCATAGAAGTTAATTTATGATACTTTAATTTTTCTTGTGATACATTTGTTTTGGGAATTATTCTAAATAATATAGAATATCGGTCACTTGCACAATTTGTTGTTTATACAGCACATGTCATGATATCAAGTAGCAGATCCATAGAAAGGAAGCAGTGATGATCTCCATAATGAGCCAGTTTACAACAGTTAGGCAGCAGGAAAGATGGACAGACAGAATAATGAGATCAACATGAGGCAAACAAATCATGCCCAACCACCATGTTTTGGAGGCAGTGAGCACTTTCAGAAGGAATTTGGGTGGCTTGCTGGGTTGATCTCACTTAAGCTGGACATGCAGCTGAACGGAGAAAGAAAAGACCTCCCACTATGGCCATTCTATCCCCTTGGACGCAGTAAAGCTCCCTAATCCTGAATTTACAATCAATCTAAGATACAAAGCAACTCTAAAGGTTGTATAGAGAAATTTCCAATTGCCTGCTAAAAGAGACTTATTGAATGTCCTTGAGGAATAAATACCATTACAGTAGATGCCAGAAAGATGGACCACGTGCACTTCTGAAACCATACTTAAGATTTCTGTTGTAAATTACTTCGTAGTTGCTGTTACTGTTTCAAATAAGAATAAACAGATGGATGATTGAAGCCATACATCCCGTATTTCTGCACCTGGTGGATAATTAGAACAGGCAGAGGATACAGGCAGGAGACAAAGGAAGGAAAGCTAAATTAATATCTGATTGATTATTTCCATGTTACACCTTTAAACCATTTTGAATACTGTTTACCTGCAAAGCATAGACCCTTGGCATGAGGTGCAGCCTTCATAATGTCTTCTGCCAAAAAAATTGCACCCAAACAAGCTTTTGACCAATGTTCTGCTCAAGCTCTGGCAGGCAGAAACAATGGTATTCAGACAAATTGTTCTCTCTTAATATAAGCCCGAGGGCAACATGAATGAATTCTGAATGTGTGTTGTCTTTAACAATAATTAAATGCACCAAGTCACAATGCCAAACTAAAATAAGAAAAAATGTCATTTACGTTTGAGCAGCTTAAAGCCGTTATGCGCTAGCTTTGAGGCAATCTTTGAAGTTTCTTGTGTTGGAACACTTGCTTTGAGTTTTGCTGGTGTAACCTGGTTCTGACTGGAAAATAAACTTCCTTAATCATGGAGGTTGGTCCAAGTTCATTGTTGGTGACTGCCGTATCATGTTAAGATGAGTAGACTTGGATATTGGCATATCTTGGTCTTCCAATTCAGAGATATTCATTACCTTTAAGCGGGCCAAAATGAAGGGCTCCAACCCACTCCAAGTAAATAATCGATAATTTCTGTCATATCCTCCACCACATCGACCAGTATATACTACATTCTATACCATGTCTAGCCAACTTTTGTCCCTTATACTTCGGGCCTTGGGATACACTGGATCTTGGGTGACTATACCAGGGATATACTGCCTCCACTCATGGTATAACTTAATCACTATAACCCCATAGGATAATACCCCGTAACCCCGCAGCTCGGAACAATTCAAACATTGATGCGTTTACCATCCAAACAATCAATGCAAATATGCAGTCATAGAGTGTGAGTATAATTATAGGTACAAATGACCAAGATTGACTACTGTTGATGAACCTCATAAACATCATGTATTTAAGAATGTGCACATCACTTTGTGATTTTGAATGAATATAGACCCAGGGCATCCTGTGGAATAGTATAATTCAATGCCAGCAATTGTTCATCATGTTTGTGCTGGCCTTGCACAGTGATATCGTTCATATAACCATAGTCCCTTCCGCTGTACAAAGGACATTTGCATAACAATTTAACTTCATTGGTTACCGTATTCTTTGCTTTTGCTACCATAAATCTTTGCAGTGGAGTGCAGCAGGATTGTTAGGTGAGACAAATATCAAATATCCGTATCACGTACTGACCACATCTGCCATTTTGGAACACAGACAGCTAGACAGAAAAACCTTCAGAACGAATTTGGAGGCATGCTCAGTTAATCTCACATAAGCTGGGCAAGCAGCCGAAAGGAGCCTGAAAATGTCTCTTATTTTATTGCAATTTTTCCCTGGGACCCAATAAGGCTCCACTAATCCTGAATTTACAATCAATCTCACACAGAAAGCAACTTTAAAGGTCATATAAAGGAACTTTCAATTGACTATTAAATGAGGATCAGTGGATTTTCTTGAGGAATGTACTCCATTTTTTGTTGTAATTGGTATTGTAAGAAAATCTTAACGATGTCAAAAAAATGCAATGTTGATGAAAATTACCTGTAGAGACTTCCCTCTCAATATATATAACAAATTCGATGTTAACAACAATGAAAGTCTGTACCGGTATTTTTCACCAGCATTGGATGCAGAAATAGCTGGAAAATGAATCTACCTCCACAGATAATGTTCAAAAATATTCATCATTCATGTGAATATGTCTCTACATTACCGATAATCTTATCAAAATTGATTTCCTGGAATGTACCGTAGAACTGGGTAAGGTTGGCAATCCTCGGTAAAGCTGGCACGCTATTTTGCCCAACTTTATGGAAGAAATGCCTACTTTCCTCACTTACAAAGGTATCTTTGGCAAAGTTGCCATACGTAACATTGAGGAAAAAGTTGGCATTTCTGCCATTAATTTGGTCAAAATAGATTGCCAACTTACCCGGTTTTACGGTTAGATGATTTGGTTTAGGTTAAAAGCATTCACACTCTAAAATCACAGATGTTAATCAACAGTCATGGACAGGTGGAACATCATTCATAAACTGCAAATAAGGAATAACGTCAGTACCATTGTTGTCTGCATGCCTTAGATGGTCTTTTTGCTATTATCTCCATCATTTTTGTGAGGATTGCCAAATAGGAATCGAAAATTGAATAGCAATTAACTTATTTTTGGCTGGTGTTACCTGACAGTCTAAAACAACTTATTCACCAACTTAGCTCCATAATTATATAGTAACTTGTGTTTTTGTTGAAAATGGCGCACAAATCATGTGATGATATATTCTTTCTGTTTTGAAACAAGGTAAGATTTTTCATGACATGCAAAACTTTAATAATCCTTGTATTGTCACTCTTGGGGATTTCAATCAAGTTGTTAAGTTAGACACATTGAGTTAATTGTTTTGTTCTTTTTATTAAATTTATTCTCTTTAATTATTAAAGTAGTTTCTTTCCTGGTAGTCCTGAAATAAATTATCCCTGTGGATTGGATTTCTCAACACCTTATAAATTAAGAAACAAATATTGCATAATGTTGAAGACATGACATTGAACTTAAAGCAACATCATATTGTATGACTGGTATTCCTCGAAATAACTTACTTCCCATTTAGGGAAATTCCAAGCGGCCATGCTTTGTTGGATGACAAAGTGAAGATTAACGTGTTTAACCTTTTTCTTGATTGTTTGCTCTTATTTTGAGATTTACAAAAGTTTTATTCTCTGGCATCTAAACAGATACCATGTAATTTTGGTGGTTTCAGAAACATTTCCATTCTCTGCTTTTCCAGTGTGCAAAACACAGAGAGAGCAGTCCGCAAATTTATCTGTCTATTTAAAGTGAACAACATTGACATCAGTACCCGTTTCAAGCACAAGTGTTGGTTTCCCAAGATTTCTAGGGCCTGGGCTGGCTGCTGCCATTAAACTGTCTGTTGCCTTTAGTAATCTGTGTGAACTGACTTTTGTTTTTGACAGAAGGAGCTTCAAGAGATTTAAAGGCAGTAGCTCTGGGTGATTAGCAGTTGCTTTCTTGCCACCATTGTGTATGATCCAGCCTTGGTTTTTCATCCAAAGTGGTGAAGGCCATACATAATGGATATTTTGAACATGTTTCCGTTTCCACTATCATTCATTGGAGTTCTGTTTGCACAATATGTTTTTCGTTTGTCCTTTCATAAGTTTGTTTCTATATTTAAGCTTTTTTTTTGGTAAATGTAAGGGAGAGCACGGAACCAGGGAACAATATGTTTTCTTTTCGCCCATGGGTGATTTTTTATCATTATTTGATACTAAACAAAGGGTTGCTTATATGACCAAACATTTACTGGCATCCTCCTCAAAAGTTGTGTATAGTAGTTAGAAACACTTTTTTACCATTTTTTGGTGAATCAGTTTTTTCTTTTCGGAGCCTACTCTCACATTTATATAATGATTTTTTAGGCATTTTCCCTCGGCTTGTTCCTTCTAAAACTTTAAATTCTTTAAAAGGTTCCATTTCGAACATTTTAGGTGGCCTTTTGGCCAAAATTGCATGCAAAGGTGCTATATGGCACTCAGTGGAATGTTATTATTCAATGCCAGAAGCTGTTCATCACATTTATGCTGGTCTTGCATAGTGATATCATGATATAGTTCATAACCATAATCCCTTCAGCTACAAAGTAGACTTGCATACAATGAAGATTCATTGGTCACAGTATGCTTTGCTTTTGCTACCATAAAATTTAATCTTTGCAGTGGAAGTGGATCTGGGTAGCAGAATTGCCAGGTAAGACTAAGATCAAATATCTGTATCACGTACTGACCACATCTGCCATTTCAGAACACAGACAGCTAGACAGAAAAACCTTCAGAACGAATTTGGAGGCATGCTCAGTTAATCTCACATAAGCTGGGCAAGGAGCCTGAAAATGTCTCTTATTTTATTGCAATTTTTCCCTGGGACCCAATAAGGCTCCACCAATCCTAAATTTACAATCAATCTCATACAAGCAACTTTAAAGGTCACATAAAGCAACTTTCAATTGCCTATTAAATGCGAATTAGTGGACGTCCTTGGAGAACGCCTCGATTGTCTTCTGTTACTGGCATTGTTGGAGAGTCTCGATAATGTTCAAAGTGGTTCATTTACGATAGTTTAATTTTGTCTTGTGATACCTTTATTTAGGATTTATTTTACATAATATAGAAAATCAGTCAATTGCACCCTTTGTTGATAATTCGATAAGCAGTAGATCCATTGAAAGGAAACAGTGGTGATATCCATGATAATAAACCTGTTCTCAACAGTTAGACAGAGGCTGTGAAAACCCCTTCAGAAGGAATTTAGGTGGCTTAATCTCACATAAGCTGGACATGCAACTTAGCGGAGCAAGAAAAGACCACCCAGTCCACCCACTATGGCCATTCTGTCCCCTTGGACCCAGTAAAGCTCCCCTAATCCTGAATTTACAATCAATCTAATACAGAATGCAACACTAAAGGTTGTATAGAGAAATTTCCCATTAACCTGGTAAAACAGACTTATTGGGTGTCCTTGAAGAACAAATTTCATTACAGTGGATGCCAAAAGGATGGACTACTTCTGTTGTAAATTACTTTGTAGTTGCTGTTGTTGTTTCAAACAAAAATAAACAGATCTATGGACGATTGAAGCCGCATGTCTGGTATTTCTGCACCTGGTGGGTAATTGGAATAGGCAGAGGACACAGCGATTAGACATAAGAAGGAAAGCTGAATTAATATCTAATTGATATCAATTGCCACAGAAGGTGTTACTTTTATACACATCCTTCAAAATAGGCAAAGTCAGTTCCATTTTATTTTTCTTGCAACTCCTTTCTTTTAAGAACATCTTTCTCCACAGGACATAGACCAAGGCACAGATCAGCCTATTTAATGTCTTCTGCCAAAAAAAACTACACCTAGCAAGCTTTTGACCAATGTTTTTATGCAACCTCTGCAAGCAGAAGCACAATGACATTCAGACAAATTGTTCTCTCTTAAGCCCGAGGCCAACATGAATGAATTCTGAATGTGCATTTTCTGTTACAATAATCAAATGCACTGAGCCACAATGCCAAACTAAAATGAGAAAATGTCATTCATGTTTGAGCTGCTTGAAGCATTTGTTTGTTGGTTTTGAAACAACCTTCAAAGGTTTCTGGTTTTGGTAGTTGGAACACATGCTTTCTTGAGCTTTGTAATGCTTTCTTGCTTTTGATTTGAAAGTTTGAGTTTTGCAGGTACAACCTGGTTCAGCCGGAAGCTCAACCTCTTTTTTTGTGGAGGGTGGTTGTTGCTCATTGTTTGCGACTGCCGTATCATGCTTAGTTGAGGAGACTGGTAGATGGGCATGTCTGGCTCCATTAATTTCAGTGATATCTTTTAGCTGCCCCATATTAGGGCTTCAGTCTGCTCAGAGTAAAAAATCAAACTTTCCTGTGACATCCTCCTCCACATCAGACAGTATGACAGTACCTGAAATATTGGATAAAGTGCCCCCCTGTTGGAACCAAATTGAGATTATTTTTGGAATTAATACATTGCTGCAGTCTAAACTTTACCACCAAGGAAACAACTTCAATAATTATGTAATCATAGAGGGTGTGTATGAACAAGTACATATAATCAAGATTGACTGAAGTTATTGAGCCACATAAACATCTTGTATTTGAGATTGTACACTAAGTTTTTGCTTTCAATGAATATCAATTGCAGGGCGCCTTGTGGAACTTTATTATTCAATGCCAGCAGCTGTTCATCATGTTTATGCTGGCCTTGCATAGTGTTATTGTGATATCGTTCATAACCATAATCCCTTCCGCCACAAGGGAGATTTGCATAACAATGAAGTTTCATTGGCTACAGTGTGGTTTGCCCTTGCTACCATAAAGCTTTGCAGTGGAAGTGGATCTGTGTAGCAGAATTGTTAGGTGAGACAAATATCAAATATCCGTATCACGTACTGACCACATCTGCCATTTTGGAACGCAGACAGCTAGAGAGAAAAACCTTTGGAACGAATTTAGAGGCATGCTCAGGTAATCTCACATAAGCTGGGCAAGCAGCCGAAAGGAGCCTGAAAAGATCTCTTACTTTATTGCAATTTTTCCCTGGGACCCAGTAAGAAACCACTAATCCTGAATTTACAATCAATCTCACACAGAAAAAAACTTTAAAGGTCATATAAAGGAACTTTCAAGTGCGATGTCCTCGCGGAATGTACTCCATTTTTTATTGTAATTGGTATCATAAGAAAATCTTAACGGTGTCAAAAACATGCAATGTTGATGAAAATTACTTGTAAAGACTTCCTTTTCAATAAACATTACAAATTCGATGTTAACAACGATGAAAGTCTGTACAGGTGTTTTTCATTAACATAGGATGTAGAAAAAGTTTTATGAATCTACTCCCACAGAAAATTTTCAGAAATATTCATCATTCATGTGTCTACATTAGTGTTAATCTTACAGTTGATTTCCTGAAATGTACAGTGGAACAGGGTAAGGTTGGCAATCCAAGGTATAGTTGGCATGCTATTTTGATCAACTTTATGGAAGAAATGCCAACTTTCCTCACTGACACAGGTATCTTTGGCAAAGTTGCCATACATGACAGTGAGGAAAAGTTGGCATTTTTACCATTAATTGGGTCAAAATAGCTTGCCAAATTTACACCTGATTTTCAACTTTACTCTGTTTTACGGTAAGATGATTTGGTTTAGTTTAAAAGCATTCACAATCTAAAATCACAGATGTTGATTAACAGTCATGGACAGGTGAAATATCATTCATAAAACTGCCAAGAAGGAATGACATCAGTACCATTGTTCTCTGCATGCCTTAAATGGACTTTTTGCTATTTTCTCCATCTTTTGTGTGAGGATTACTGATTAGGAATCAAAAATGGAAAGGCTATTAACTTATTTTTGGATGGTTTTACCTGACACTCTAAAATAACTTATTCACCAAAGAAGTTCTCCATAATTTTACCTTTATATATATTTTTTGTGAAGACGGCTGACTAATCTGGTGATGCATATTCTTTCTTTGTGTGAAACAACGCAAGATTTTTCATGACATGTAAAATTTTGATAAATGTAGTCCTTGTTTTGTCACACTTGGGGATTTCAACCAAATCTAAGTTAGACATTTGAGTTGTTATGTCTTTTTATTAAATTGATTCTTTTAAATCAGAAAAATAGGTTCTTTACTGATAGTCCACAAAGAAATTGCACTTGTGGATTGGATTTCTCAACACCTTATTAATTAAGAAACAAATATTGCATAATGTTGAAGACCAGACATTGTACTTAAAGCAATATCATTTTGTATGGCTGGTATTCCTTGAATTAACTCCAAGCACCCATGATTTGTTGGATGAAGGATCATTGCTGTGTGAAATATATCAGGTTTAAACATTTTTGAGATTGTTCATTACTATTTTTAAAATTAAAAAAAATCAGTCTTTGGTATCCAAATAGATGCCATGTAATTTTGGTGGTTTTGGAAATATTTCCATTCTCTGCTTTTGCAGTGCACAAAACACAGGGAAGACCGCAAATCTGTCTGTTTAAAGTGAACAACATTGACGTCAGTGCCTGTTTCAAGCACAAGTGTTGGTTTCCCATGATTTCTATGGCCTGGGCTGGCTGCTGCCATTAAACTGTCTGTTGCCTTTAGTGATCTGTGGGAACTGACTTTTGTTTTTGACAGAAGGCGCTTCAAGAGATTTAAAGGCAGTACCTCTGGGTGATTTGTGAAAGCTTTCTTACCACCATTGACCATTGTATTTGATCCTGCCTTGGTTTTTCATCCAAAACTGTGAAAGCCATATATTTTGGACATGTTTCATTTTCTACTTTTATTTAAGTTCTATTTGCACAATACGTTCTTCCTTTGTCCTTTTACAAGATTATTTCTATTTAAGATATTTTCAGGTACATGAAAAAGGAGAGCTGCAGGGAACCATATATTTTCTTTTTTTGCCCACCAGTAATTTCTTATCTTCGTTATTTTTTAATCCAGCTTAACTTAGTTATGAATACAATTTTTTATTTTGTCCCCATGCTCATATCTTTCCTTATTATGTGATATTGTTTCGTGTTTTTTGTATGGAGGAAAATATTTTAATAGACATGAGATAAAGGCCCTCATACATTTCACTTTGTTTCACCTCTCCCTCCCCCTTCCCCATAAACAGAAACAGATCTGAGATGCGTCTACTGTGTGAATAGAGAAAGCTATTGACCTGTTGTAGTTCGGTTCGGTGAACATGCTAAATTGATTGAGATATAAAAATCAGACCCATATAACTGATGAATAAGAATAATGCTTAATTTATTAGTTGTACTAAAGGGCAGGAACCATTTGTCAAGGCAGAGCAAAATAATTGAATGTAGACCATTATCTGCTGCCCATTAGCCAGATGTTTAGTTATCATAATTTACATTGATCAATCTGGCCTCTGTCATGAAACAGTCTGACAGTTTGTTACCTTGTGTTCTTTCAGAAAAGACTTCTAAGTTCTAAATGCTTTTGAGAGGAGATGCTAAAGGAGAATTATATCACAAAGTCACAGTTGATGTGTAAGTGTTTTTTCTATAATAATTGCCTTACTTGTTTCTCAGCTGGAAAAAGAGGAAAGACGTGGGACATTGACTATGCACTCCTTTTTATGACACAAACCAAATGCTAGGTTTTGTCAGAAAATATCAGCTTCAAAATACAGAATTCTGGAAAGAGTTCGAAAGACAGATATTTGCTTTTGGCTTTAAACTTCTTCATACAACTTTATGTAAAATGAGTGATGTTGCCATCAACATTGTATTTGAACCTGAATTGTTTTTGGCTGAAAAAAAGGGGCAGGCTATTTCCTTCGACATCTCCTTCATGAATAATTGATTTGAATGACAACAACAGTAGTTAGCTTGCTTCGATAATGAGGTTTTTCAAATACATTTGAATAGTAGTCTCTGCCACAGAGAGTGGTATTGCTCATGCAGACGGGCTGTGGAGTGTAGATATCTTCTTTTATGGCAATTAAAGTTGGATTTAAAATATCTGGATTTACGTCAAATTGGCTCATCAAGCCCGAGTCCAATCTGAATAAATAATATTTCTCAAGGAAAGAGAAATCAGATGCCCCAAGCTATAATGTCATGGTAAAGCAACAGAATTAAATGCAGACCATTAGAAGCTGCCTCAGGCTATCCAAATCATCCACATTGGCAAACCCATACTCCCACGTCAGCCAACCTTGTAATCAGCTGTTGTCTGCTTCTCATTCTTAGGCTGCTTTTTGCTTTACATTGTCCAAGTGTATGTCGTGTCAGAGCTGAAGCTATTTATTATTACAGCTTGAAGAAAAATATGCAAGCAAGCAGCGACTAATGATATCACACTGTGAGCCATTGTTTTTGGAATCATTCATGCCTTTTTGGGATGTCTCCGAAACAAATGAGATTGTAATGATGTTCAAATATCGATATACATGTTCCATGTAGCAATTATCCTTTACATTTTGTCCAATTCTGACAGTGCATGGTTACAATAACCAATAGCGCACAGTGCAGGGTGAAATATTATTCAGTTTCTTTCCCCTTGTGGCCATGTTGGTACATTTCTCATACATCAATCCCAATTCAAATCTGAATTTGAAATATTTTCTTTTCTAGGATCCTAAACGGATAAGTAGTCATGCAAAATTATCAAGAATGACAGGGACAAAAATGGAACTCCAAGGTTAAGTTCAGCTGGATCTGAAAATGACATTTTTTTCTCAGCTTTTACAGCGAACACAATATTGAAAAAATCTCACAAAATTGTCCATTTAAAGTGAAGAGCAATTGACAATGAATTGACGTCATTGCCCACTTTGAGCCATATGCTGAGTTCTCATGATTTCTATTGCTCAGTCTGCATGGCCTTTGTCATAAAGCTGTCTGACTGTTTGTTGCCTTGTGTTCTTTCAGAACTGACTTTTGCTTTTGATTGAAGATGCCTCAATAGAAATGGATCACAAAATCACAGTTGACGTGTAAGTTTTTCTATGACAATTGTCTTACTTGTTCCTCAGCTGGAAAAAAGAGGAAAGACTTGGGACATTGATTATGCGCTCCTTTTAGTGATACAAATCAAATGCTATGTGTTGTCAGAAAAGATCAGCTTCAAAATCCAGAATTTTGAAAGAGTCTAATAGACAAATATTTGATTTTATATTTGAATGTCTTCATATAACTTGTATGTTGTGCACCTTGCTTAACTGGCATTGCCATGAACATTGTATTTGAACCTAAATTGTTGGTGACACAAAAAAGGCAGGCTATTTCCATTGACATTTCCTTCATGAAAAATTTGTTTGAATGTTGAATAACAGCAACAATTGTAGTAACCTTACATTTTGAGTTTCAATACAATAACAAAAAAATTAAGATCTCCCCTTTTATAACTATGGAAGTTGAATGAAAATATCTGGATAAGGTTAAATTGGATCATCAAATGCAAGGCCAACCCAAATAAATTTTGTTTCGCAAGCAAAGAGCGATTACATGCCTTAAGCTATAATGTCATGGCAAAGCAACAGAATTAAATGCAGACCATTAGCAGCTTCCCCAGGCTATCCAAATCATCCACTGTGGCAAACCCATTCTCGAACTTCATCCAACCTTGTAATCAGCTGTGGGGTCCTTCCTCTTGTCTGCTTCTCATTGTTTGGCTTTTTTTTTGCTTCACATTGTCCAAGTGCGTGTTGTACCAGAGCTGAAGCCATTTATTATTAAAGGTTGAAGAAAAATGTGTAAACCAGCAGCGACTAATGATGTTACACTGCGTGCCATTGGTTTTTTAAATCATTCATCCTTTTTGTGATGTCTCCAAAGTTAATTGGGAATATTCATTTTCAAGAATCTTAACTGATGTAATGGCAGTTATTCGCAGCTTTTACAGAAACCGCCACAACTGACAAAATTGTCTGTTTAAAGTGTAGAGCAATTGACAATGAATTGACGTCATTGCCAATGATCTCCATCGCTCAGTCTGGCCTCTGTCATAAAAAAAAGCTCTGCCTGACAGCTTGTTGCCTTTTGTGCTTTCGGAACTGACTTTTGGTTTCAAGAGGAGTGTTCTTTCTCTGACATTTGCCTTAGGGACCGTTCAGAATTTATGACTGGGGGGGGGTGGGAGTTTTGGCCGAGGGGGTACTAACTTTTCACACGTGTTTCAAGGGGGGGGGGTATTAATTTTTGACAACACTTCCAAGGGGGGGTAAGAAATTTTAACAAAGAAAAAATGTTTAAAAACACGCATAAACTCATTTTATTTGTACTTTTTTACGTGCAAAAGTCCGCGAAATGACACGAATCTGTACGCGTGGCCGTATATAACAGTATATATATGTGTGTTGCTTTGTATGTCAAGGGGGGGGTACTAAAAATACGCATGAAACCCAAGGGTGGGGTACTAAAAATCCGCATGAAACTCAAGGGGGGTATCAATTTTTGACGGGAAGTTCCAGCAAAACTCCCACCCCCCCCCAGTCATAAATTCTGAACGGTCCCTTACTTGTTTCTCAGCCAAAATACAGGAAAAACTGTGTGGCTTCCCAGATGAAACAAAATCCCATGGTCGGTGTTTTCAGGACAGTTCAGCCTAAAAATTCAGAATTCCGGAAAGAATAAACTTTTGCATTCAATCAATTGAAGGTGTTACATATTATAATATAATTTGTAAATTTATGAGCCAAAATTGTGGGTGGAGCACACTTGTACAAGGTAAAAAAAGGCCAGTCAATTCAACGCTTCATCCATCCACTCGAGCTTATGTATTATATGTAAAACCAGTAACGGTTGGAAAGGTATAAATGAGGCATAAAAATTTCTTGAAGAAGAGACTTCTGCAGCCCCTTTCATCTGCATACCCAGCTTATGTGGGATTAACTGGACAAGCCTCCCAATTCCCACTGTAGTTTTTCAGTCTGGCTCTCTGTGTTCAGAAATGGCAGAGCTGGTCAGAACGTGATGTGGGTATCTGGTCGACTCCTGTTGACTTATAGTCTAGCAGTTTGGATAGAGTTTGAGTTTACTTGATTTTGTTTCAAGTATGAAACATCGATGCCCAATATTTGTTTGTGTTTTCACAAAGGTATCAATATATTTTAGGACATTTAAGTCACAAGCATGGATTCAAAATTGGTTAAGTATAAGGTTATGCTGCAGTATTGGATTATATCAAAGCTCAACACTGGTCATCATAACTGATTTTCTTACAGGGTAACTTGAATATCGATTTAGTTGTGTTAAAATGTGGCGTCAGTCAATCAAAACTAGTTACCTAACTGATGTTCAGCATTACAGCCTTCCACTTTGATATAGACACAATGAAACTGTGAAAAATGCATTTCTTGACTAATAATAGCGGATGAAGTGTCATCCTCTCTACTTCAACATGGGAAACATAGAGGCTGTTTGATTAGTCATGATCAATAGAAGGCCATTTGACTTGTCAAAACTGATTTCAGAGTGAAAATCAGATACATAATCCTTTCGTTTGGCTGTCAGCAACAAGAGGAATTAGTCTCCTTAAATCAAATCAACAGTGAAAGTAGGCTATTGGGTATGATCATGACAAATCATCAGCATGATGACACACCAAGTGCAATTTTCAGTGCAACAGTCCACTCTCATGCTCAGTCATTTCTGCATTGATGCTGATAACTTCTGCTTTAAATGGGCGTTTTTTTTTTTTTGCGAAGTAACAGTAACTTTTTTAATAGGAAAAAATTCAATAAGTAAGACCATCAGTTCATGCATCACATTTATTGCCATGGATGAAATACAGCAAAATTGCTGATCAATGAAACATTTCATATTGTTTATATCACTTAGTTTTTAGTTACTTCTTAAACATGCCTTTGACAACAATTTTATCTTTTCCAACTAACTACATGCAGTACACATTTCTAGAAGTGGCTCAAATAAGCTGCTCAAAGCTGTTCATGGCTTGTTCATAACTACCGTATCCATTAATTTGTTTAAAAAGAGGAATTGTGGATAGCTATGGATATATAAGCATATATGGCTTTAGACATATAGTTAAGGCGAGATGTTAAAGGATGAGCCACTTTTATAAATGTGTAGGTCTACTGTAGTATCTGCCCTTAATCTGACTGGTTCCATCATGGAGCAATTTCAACCAATCAGATTTAGCTACACTGCTATGTACTTGGAAGTTGGAAAAGCCACTGGTGGAATGATAATTATTGCATGCTTATTTAACTGCTGTAAAATGTCTTTAACAATAAAAATAGAGTAATATCACTAATGTGAATATCATACAAATTATTTCCAAGATTTTGTGATAATATTATTATTTACGTATATATAAGAATCTTAAATAAAGCTAGTAATGCTTTTCCACTGGGAGAGTTCATTGTATGAACTTGGTCAGCTTTTAAAAATGATTGAGTGCGATGGTTGCACAATATCTTTGAGCTAACACAGCTTGTTGTTTTCAGCTAAGATAACAGACAGATTATCTAGACTGAAAAAAAAAACAAGCTATATCAGCTCAAAGATATCGTGCAACCTTCTCATACCACTCAATCATTTGAGCCGGCTCAGTTCATCCTATTTTACAGTGTTGATACATTTCATCATCTTAAGGACATTGTTGCAGTTTCAGTGAAAGGGGAATTGTCTAAGAATTGTGATACAGAACATCTCCTCTAAAGGTTTCTTATTTCTGTCATGGAAGAACTTTATATCAAGGCTAACAGTTTATCGTTCATAAGAAAATTATCTGACATTGCTTTAGTATTTACATTACAAATATTATAATACAATGCTTTTCAGAGCATTAACATAAAACTTTATATACAATAGTATAATTTACACAGGATCCAGTACACATGGACCCAATTGCTTGAGTATATCAACAATAATACATGTATATTTATATGATATGAAATAATAATTTTACGATTATTAACAGTTGTTTAAATAAGTATAACTATAAAATAGGACTAAATATTGACATGGTGGTAAACCGGATAATTAATACGACTATAGCCGATTGATATTCATAATATAATGTTAATATATAATGATGTAGTAACATATTAATCCATTTAAAAATTGTCCAAAGAGATATGTTCACTATGAATTCAGAGACAACATGGTAAAATCCACTGATGGAATTTCCATTAATTCAGAATACATGTTACATCATCATTAAAGTTATTACTTCAATTTTATAATGGGTCTAATGGCTATGTACTAATTCAGCTTCAATGACCAATCGCAATACATACTGCACATTTATATGTGTATATATACATATATTATACAATAGACATTATTTGGTAGAAATATATATCATAAATAACCTCTTCACAAAATATGATAATGCTGATTTTTTGCAGAGCATAATACTGTAGAAAACTAGACATCTAGTATGGTTGGTTGTCAGTTGGTTATCGGTAAAATTTTTATACTTCGGAAAGGTCCGTCACCTTTACAAACCAACTCAGCAACTAAGAAACCTAATATACAAGCAATAACAAAGAAAACAGCAGCAGACAGTGAAATAATAACAGCTAAAACAGCCGGAGACCACCCGGCATCAGTTAGATCATCGTACGATTCTCGGACTGCGGCGTCGACCCGGTTGACTTGCGACGTCATAATATCAGCCTGCGACAAAGGAGGGACGACAGGGACAGAGTTCTGGGCTTTAGTAAAAGTCTCCGCATGAGATACCTCTGCTATCTCATATACCTCTCCAGGTAACTCTGCCATTTTCATTCCTAAAGGAAAACCATACGACAAAGCTGCGAATACTCCAGATTCCGTACCATGACTGAGGTTATGTCGTCCGTCAGATACTGTTAACTTCACAGCGGAATAATTCCCATCCTCTCCTTCGATGTTTATCAAGTGAGAAATATTACTTGCTGCTAAGTTTTTACCATCAAGCAAAAGGCCTTCGACCATATTTGATGGTATGACTAAGTTTATATCTTTAGCACCTTCGCCTCGAACAGTAGAAAATAAATATTCGTGCTGCCTCTGCTCCAATGGTGGAACCAGCAACATGTAGGAGTCTCTAGGCTCAGCGGCTAAGGTAAACTGAAGCAGTAATACTGGTTTTGAACTCACAACGCTTATAAAGTCATTCTGAGAAACATTCACTTCGGCAAAGTCTCCTGCGTCCAAGTAAATGGCTTTATTCGTTTTCCTTTGTTTGATCCGAACTGTTGTTTTATTCTTGCTGGCTGAAATGGAAAAAGAAAGCGTTTTAAAGTTTGCGAAAATAGCATTAGAAGATAGCCGGATGCCTTGTGATTAAAGATAGAGCTAGGCTCCCATAAAAACTGCTTGGACTTAAAAGGCTTAGTGGCTTGGAAAAGCGGTTTTTCAGCTTAATGCAAAACGCTTGAAACATCACAGAATAGCAGAATATAATGGTAGAGTAAGTCAGGATTGCGGATCACATTCATGTGTCTCGTTCCTCCGGATTTCCATGAATGCCATTTTCTAAGATTACAGCCACAGAATTATGAGTGCTTACATTCAGGTGTTAGTTGACCTGTATGATGTCACAACAAACCTTATCCTTCATATTGAAATGAACTGTCAATTTGTCATTGAGTAACTTGTGACCACAGTGGTGAGTGGTTGACTCAGCCAATGACTTTTTCTTGATAGCATTGCACGCATGGGATATGACTTCAAGAACTACATATGTGAGTTCAAAAGAATGACTTGGCAAAGATATGACCTCACATTCTCAAAAAGTTACATTCTAGTGCATTTCAGTAAGCAATTGCAATAGTTTGACTGTAATGAGTTTACAAATCAGTCAGGAATTTAACAATTATTTTTTGGTTTAAACTACTAAGACTTAGAAAGATACTTTGATAACAATAACATTTTACACCATGCGAAGACATATGCAAAACATGCCTTATTCAAATTCCTAACAAAAAAGTGCAACACCTGATTAAATATCTTTGTTCTTACCTATAATTCTGAAAATGTCTCCTTTAATCTCTTCTGAAAAGGGTACAGTAGCGAACGTCCGACCCCAACTTTTTGTCGGCGACAATTGTTCTTCGAGATGATCGCCCCACAAAAATTGTTGTTGCGTGTGGTTAATTACTGATGTGTCTCCAGATATCACCACTAGAGGGCTACTCCCTTTTATCCAGGCCCCTGTTAGATCATCATCACTGAGAAGCTGTAATAGAAAAAGAAAAAGAGTGTCAAAATCATCACATTAACACCAATTTAATAAGCTAATGATTAGGTAAGGTGACAAGCTGTCATCACAATGTCACATGGCTAACAAGGCACGTGCTGGATACTGCTGTAAGCAACACGGAGGAGCCAGCGACTTCAATTCCTCCTAGTTTGTTGTAAAAGAGACATCGGCTCGAAAGGCATTTATACAGGGGGCATCAAATACACTTGGAAGAGGAGACTTACTCAACAAGAATAGACCAATAATTTTCAAAAAGTATTCTGCCAACCTGAACAAAAAAGTATTTCAAAGGTCTTTGCTTTGTGAGTAGAGAGATATATGTCCTCATGAGTCAAGATTTACAGCAGCAGACAGAGAAATGATTAGTAGGCCTATAGGTTATTCACAGGAGAGGGAATACACGATTTGTCACTGAGGAATTTAGCCCATGTGTGATTAACACATATTCCTGATCCCACTGTGAATAACTGGCTATGCTACGAGATAAGCAAGTTAACCCAGGACAATAAATGGACAACAGTGGATATAGGAATTATCGCATTGAAATACTGGCGCATGATTGGCTGACAGAGGTGTCAATTGGTATAACAGCAAATATAGTCTGACACACACTTACTGACCTGCAATGTTTCATATGCTGAGATATTAATTGAGAAAACTGAACCAGTCTGTTGCCAAGTGCCATTGATGAAGACGTTTGTACATCCGCGTGGAGTTGAAATATTAACTTGAGTGTCGTTTTCCACACCAATGATTCCCACCTGAAAACAAGATCAGACATCCTTTTTTTAATTGGCTAAACTTGGTTTGGTCATTGTCATTCGTTGCTCGACCTCAGAACCGATTCAGGTAAAAAACACATCCAGTCTGCCATGATGATCCAGGTATTGAATTTCATCTTGCTTGATATATGCAGTTCACTCTTAACAAAAAGGTTTTATATGGAACCCTTAAAGGTTCTATTAGCTAGTATAGATAAGGAAAAATAAAGGTTCTATATTCAACTTTTAAAAAGGTTCCAACAGCAAACGAAAACAACATTTAGATAATCCAGCTGCAATGAACTCCCACAGTCGAACCCCTTTCTCTCAAGTTGGGAGCATAAGGTCCTATCATAGGGCCTTCCCACCAAGGATTGAACCTTTTCGATTCAGTTGAACTGTTAAAAAAATGTCGAACCTTTTTTCGGCTGAGGGTTCTTCATAATTATATACTTACAAGAACCTTTTGCGTTAAGAGTGTGGTCCCTACATAGCAAGAAGCCTTGTCACAAGATTAATTTGCAAAAGTACCAAAACCTTTTATGATTTGTTTTGAAGATATCACAAAAATCATCACAAAATGATTGAGCAGTCAGCTGGTGTCATCTTTAGACCTGAAAACACTGTCTTAATTGTGCCTCAGTTGGGCTTCCAACAACTCATATTCAAAGGTGGATAATTGTGCGAACCAGAGTTTCAAAGATATGTTCACCATCTTGCTACTTTAACGGAAATGAGTACAATGACCCCAGAATTCACCTGAGCTGACATAGTGATTAATTTTGGAAGTTAAGCTCTTATTTCAAAGTGAGGATTCATATTAGATGCTGTTTCATGAGTCCTATAGCCTGGTGCACACTCAGGATTTTGGAAGAGGTAGTGGGGCATGATGGGTTTTATCATTAAACTCTTGTTATTATGGAAGGGGCATACTAATTTATTCTGATGACCGTATAAAATAATGATAAAGTAGGACTCACCTGAGAAACATATGTCCTTGATGGTTTGTAAGAAGCAACGTAATACTCATCACCAAGAGCGTCATGCGGAAGGGCCAAGAAGGCATCTGAACTACCATTGCCTTTGTTGAGAGCATACACCACTATGTCACTGGTGGACTCAATCACCACACCTGAAAATTACAAAAAGTCATTAAGCACAGGTGAGAGGGGTTTGTTTTCTGTGCAATGGTCCTTTTATTCATGTATTGCACAATTTGCACATGTGGTTGTAAGCACTCTCTTCACCATGCTCATAATGAGCTAAAAATACAACTGCAGTCCTGGACCCACAGCACAAGTTTGTCGCAGGACATAGTCATATAACATGAAAGCCATGGTTACATTGCAGATGACGAGTGAATTTGAATATGTCTTTATTACAGTAAATATCCTTCTTTGAATCTTGGAGGCTGCCTTTTTCTATGTTTCTGTCATAATATTGTAAGGGCAACCTTTTTTAAAAAGATTCCATGGGATAATAACTTCAGCAGGCCAAAATTAAAATACAGGGCTGTCCAACATCGGCCAGGGTAGGATTTGAACCTGCGACTCAGCGATTGCCTTCGAAGTATATTGTGGTACATTATTGTGTACAAGAAGGAAACTCTTGTTTTACTATATGCAGCATGAAACTTCAAATTATCTTTAAATATACAAATACACATTTACTACAAAAAAGCATGAAAAAAAATTGTCTCTTGGTGATATTTTGTAGCAGTCAACCAGGAGACAAAATGTGAGCATTGGGAGACTATATGGCCTCTCAGTTTTCATAATAAAATGCAGTTATGACATTGTGTATACTTCTTGAGACTGCAGCATACCTTGAGTTCCAAGCTTTTCTCCAGACATCCTCACTGAAGCATCCAACTCCAGGAGTGCAATTTCTCCAAGATGTAAACTCCTCGATATCGGTGTGAAGTTGGTGTTGTGAGGCATACTGATGGATATGTTGACCACTACGTCGCTTTGGGGTATAATCAGCAGTTCGGGGTTCTGCGTGCTGTTGTTGTCAAGGAAGCCGACGATAAAGTAAGTGCCTTTTGTGTCCGGTTCGTCTGAAAAGAAAATGATAAAGTTGTATATTTTCCGTATGCAAATCTTTTCTGTACATGATATTATTACGATAAGAAAAACCAATGAGATGCAATGACATTCTTCCCATAATCTATCTGCATCTCATCATTCATCCCTTGTAGCCCCTTGCAAGTGTCAGCGTTTTAATTATTTCAAAGCTCAATGGGGAGGTCATATGCATTCCAACTGCCTATCTCCCTGGTGGCGGGACTATGCACTCCTAAGATCACCATCTTTTCGTTTCATCCACATAAGATGCAAATCATTGGTTTATCAGGGGAAGGGTCCTGGGGCCTGACTGCTCCCCCCAGCCCCCTTACCCTAGATGACTGAGACAAAATTTAAGATTTTGAAAATATGTGATGATGGCCTACAAATGATGAAAAATGACCGGCCACACTTCCTATACTTTCAGACAACCATGTCTACATCCGCCGATGCAAGAAGTGAAGTTGCGCGTATATTCTTAAGAAACTCTAAAGCACGTGTGACCTGGAATTCAAATAATGGCAACGTGACTCCCAGGCATGCAATATGTTTGCCGCATGCCTAATAACTTCTCGTGTCGCAGAGATATTGTAAATTCTAACAATGTTGAAATGTCATTTATGTCAGGCTTAGAAAGTATCATTTTCATCAAGCAATGTCTGCTATAAAACAAGAAAGGCTGAATGATTCACAAGCAGGTAAAACCAGTCCTCAACTTGTTCTCTAGACACACCAGTTGTCCATCTCAGTGAGATAATCTCACATACATTGTATTCTCCAAACATTCAAGAAAGATCTCGGGACATGTATATATATGTAAGGATATTGTGGCCCTCCAGTCTGGTGAAAATGAGAACTGCATGCTGCTGCTACCTGGCACAAAAGTTAGTTTTGAATGCTTCAGCATTGCAGCTCCAAAGAAATAGTTCCAATTTCACGGCACATTCACAAAGTTTCTATTCAACATTGAGGCAAAGCAGAGTAATAAGACTCGCCAATCACATGCTGTAAGGAAGCAGACAGGGCCATCAGCATACTCAGAAACGGAATTTCACAATTGCCAGGTGGCAAGACATGACAGCATATGTTCTGCCAAGGCTAGAAAGAGCAGTCACAATGAAACAGCGGTCCAATGGTACACAGGCTGCCCTCACTAACCATAAGTCTCAGCTTCAAACTGCAGCATGATGCCACCCTTCAACACACACAACAAAGACTGATTGTCAACGATAGACAGATTTTGTGATGAACAACATCATAAATTCGAAAAATTAGCTCGACACAAAATTGACCCTAATCCTGGCATTACAGTTTTTCCACGTAATCGGAGGGATTACTTAGTCACTCTATCAAATAATCTGATTACATAATCTGTTACAGCGTAATTAGATTACTGACAGCTCTGTCTAAGACCATACAATTTGGATGTACAGTGTAATTCTTGGGCATCGCTTTAATGAAAGTGCTTTTACATGTAATGAAATTAATTCATTCCCGCAAACAATAAAACCATGACTTTTGCAGTGCTTATGCACATTTGCATCTGTTCCTGAATTTAATACAAATCACCTATTTTTAAATAAATTTTAGGCCCATTTTAAAAATGTCGGTCTATTTCTCTGCGTGCAATGACTGACAAATCGGTACTCGTAAAGGCGTTGCCACATGAATGTCTACTGGTATCAGCCACGTGAGCAAAACAATTTTTTCTAGATGTTCTAGTAATGAGATGATTTCCAGGTAAACATCTATCATTAAATAAAGCAATTTTTATTATAATGTGATCATTTACTTCAGGGATACAAGGTGAAGATATCCCACATGTAACTCTCTATCAAGCAGACAGGTGGGCCTGTAGATAGGATGGATGGTGCAGCTTTCTTCGCGAGGCTAGTTACAGCCGATGAATGTCAAGCGCTTGCAGAATTGGACTGGAATGTTCCTTGTGAGGTCATATGCCTATCCAAGCCATGTTATTCTCTGTGACTCATAAGCAATTTGTGAGGTCATATCCTATACTTTCAATGCTATCAAAACAAGTCACCAACTGAGTATCAATGAGGTCACAAGTTACTCAATAACAAATTGACGCTTCATTTCAGTGCAACGGATATGGCTTGTTGTGAAGTCATAACTCCCAACGGCCATAATTATACTTTGTCGCAATATTGGTGTAAATAACATTGAAATGTACGGCAGTAGAAATGAATTGTCACAATGTTTTTAAAGGAGCAATGTCAAAGATAAAAAATGTCAAAATTGTGTTCACGTTGTGACAACGTTATTTCTTCAGTGCATTTCTATGTCAACAAAGACCAGACCTCCACCAATTGGCTATGTTGTGTTTACATTATGTACCCCAAGTGGAACATCATTCATTAAAATTTTTTGTTAAAGATAAATAGGGTGCCTGGCCACGAAATTTCGATACATCGATATATATCGCAATTTTTGATTAGACACACATGTTGTATCGTAGGGCATGTACCGAGATACATATTTTTTTGAAAAGACCCCAGTAAATGTCCAAAAGAACCATAGAAAACACCTCAAAACATTTTGTAAACATGGCAAATCTGTGTCATCAGTGTCTCGCAAAATAGACGCCACACTAATGTTTTTGCATTGGCGATTGTGCTGCCTCCCAATTGAAAATTTTGTGTGCTCCAAAGTTCTGTGTAGCTGTCGAGCATGTATCCTGTCATGGCTGTCACATCAAGGTATGCATCGTATCGTGGTATAGTCTAGGTGTATCGTGACACCCATAAAGATATACTTTTGTAATATGGTATGATTGTATGCCCATACAGCCGCTGGGTGTTTTCTTCTATACAGGTCAATTATGAATTTGTCTGCCCTTCTACAATGGCCAAGGCGTTGACATATTGGGACATCACTGCACTTGTTCACCCATACTAGTTACTTTTAGGACGAACAAAATGAACTCTCACAACACAATGGACTCTTTAGGAAGCCACATTTATCTTCTTAGTTTAATTGATCTCCGGAGACTAATTAAGGCATTCACTGTAACACTCAGCGTATCATAAAATAATTATTTGTGTGGGCTTTCATTCAATTTGCAATCCCCAATGGACAAAAGACATTAGGGAATTGATTGTGTTTTGCTACACTCAAAATGTCCTTAAAATCAAAAGGTCAGTCCGTTCAAGCTCTTACGCCACTTTCCAAAGGTCCACAGATTAATTTCAGTTTAGATGAATTCAGCAGGTAGAGCTGAATGTCATAAAATATACATGTAATGTACAAGCTAAAATGTTGTATGTCGAATATTGCTCTGAAACATATCTCTTTCAGTCCATATCCATGCAGTATGAGAATAAGCGTCAACTTTGGCAGATAAAGGAAACTCAATTACTATTATACAGCGTATTAACACAATTCCATCAAGTCACAATTACATGATAAAATTAATTAGGTTCGGAGTTCCACCATCTCGATATTATTCAAAGCGCCCAAAATAAGGCAAAATTTTGCACCTGCAGCGCAGGACTAGATTCCCTGAAAATGACAGGTATAGTGTGAAGAGAGACCTGCTCTTGAGTCAACAGTGTTGACTGCGTGTGGCATGGCATGAATTACACAGGCAAGAGGTTTAATACAATTAGGCATTACGCATTAATTAGACACCAATTTGGAGGATTCTAACATGCATTTTTGCTTGTTAGAACCCAACAAAGAGGTGTCTAACTGACTTAGACATCATACGCTTCTTCTATTATAAATTTTAACTTATAATTTTTGCAAAATAAACAACAATTTGAGTGTCTGTTTGCTGTTGCTAGTGTTGTTAATCCCTAGCAGGCTGCTAACATGCAATATTGTCAGTTAGATACTGGCTTTTCCAATGATATATATACATTTATTTCACACACAAATTATGGTGTACAAGCAATTGCATAAGTATCTTACTGATGTCTAATGTTTGTTTATCGAAATTAGTGCCACTGTTAAAAGTAGGTAATTTGCAGAAAATAATTGTCCACTGGCTTACGACCTTAATTATAACAGGTCGGTTATACCACAGCGAAAGACAAGAGAAATATATCAAAATCAGCAGCTAATTACAGTAGACGCAAAACGTAGCAAAATTTTGGAAACACTAAAATATCGCCTCTCCTAGGGCGTATCAAGAAAATGTCTGGGAAGAGCATAAAATGCGGCGAATATGCGACACTGCGTTTCGCATATATCTTTCCCATGTTAATTTTGGGCCTTGGGGGGGGGGCATGGCCCAATGTCACCTCTCTCTCGATTCACCAATCTTTCGAGGTGAAGAAATTGGTCAATATTCATCAAATTTTAGTATCTTCTTGCTCCTTTAAACAAATCTATTAAGCCAATTATATTGTTTTCTAAATATTAGGCCTATTCATCATTACATTTTTTTGATAAGGAAATTAAATTTCGTGTTTTTTCTGATATGTAATATCACTTGAGGTCACCATATACAGTGGTCCCTACGTTATAAGACCTCCTGTTGTAAGACCATATATATGTGACCGCCTTCCTCCCGCACAAAGTAGTATTTTTGGTGCATTTTCCATTGCGACGTGAGACCGCACCCTCACTAGAGATCCCTTTATAACCGCAGGAGGTGCGGTCTTATAATGCAGGGACCACTGTATACGAATTTGATTTTTATGGACAACATTTTTTGTCGACAGAATCAGCCATAGACCTGCTGGTAGATAAATTATAGGACTATTTTCTCTATTGTATAATCAGCCAGTAATATGCACTGATTTTCATGGACATGTTTCGCACACAACAGAACATTTCCATATATGTAAATTGCAATATTTGAGACTTCTGTGGCAGATTGAATTGATGTAAATGCTTTGCCTTTATTCCCTAATGAGTAATGTAGAATATCTCTTTACATGTTCCTGCATTGAATCTACATCTGTAATAATATCAAAACAAATAACGGAATAAACAAGTCAGCATAATTTTTAAAACTCGTAAAGAAACTTGTTTGTGAAATTTCACAGGAGCTATAGATCAGTCAGACCACGAGAGTCGATTAAGCTAAATCTGAGTAAAAGGTGAATAAAAACATATTACACATGGATGATTGGGGCTTTACGTCCAGTATCGATGATCTTAGCTTTTCAGAAGTCTAATGAGGACAGCAGAAATGTACAGCAATGAGGCAAAGAACGGTTGAAACAGCTGCCCAACACATGTTTTCTGACAATGATAGTTTTCTCTGATTTAAAAGAGAACTAAATAACGGTTAGCATAATATACACTTATTTTCATCTTTTCTTATAGTGTAAATTGTGGTTAGTAGCAAGAAACTGATAACAAAAATTCCAATGACCATCCAGTTAATTCCTAATTTCAGGCTTTTCCAACGCAAACTAACTTCTTAAAAGGAAATTACTGGATTATGATATCTGGAACAGGTAGAATGCAGAGTATTTATAGTGCAGTCTGGTTTCCCCATTACCATAATTTGATTTAACGGAACAGATGTCAATTATTGTTGTTCACAAAAAGTCAAAACTTCAAATTAGATTTTCCAATCCACATTCAGGTTCTTGAGATGATATTCACTTTTGGAAAACTCAAGAACTACAAAGGAGAAGTTTAATGACATTCGCAAAGTAGAAGTTTATGAGATGGCTTTCGCTAAGTGGAAGTATAATGACATTCACATTCCGCTCACATTTGTGAAATTGAAGAACATAGTAATTCGAACTTATGCAATAAATTGGGCTGATGCGATTACACTCAGTTACACAACATTTAATTTGGCTGGATGATATCTTCAACCTAAATTAAGAAGGATGGCATTTCTACATTTGTGTCTTTTCTATATATTTCTGGGCAATTCCATAAAGTCTGATTTACAGATTTGACACTTTAGCAGATTGTGTAGCCCTACCATTACACCTCAGCAATTTCATTGTTAAACAGGGATGAGGCCAGGTAATAGGGGTACCAGACTAGCCATCAACCAAAGCTTCAAGTGTAACAGGAGATGAGCTACAAAGCAAATATCATGGTGTCGGACGTACATCACACAGTGTACGTCCAACACCATGACATTTTGCTATAGCTCAACTCCTGTTACACTTGAAGCTTTGAATTGGTTGATGGCTTGTCTGATACCCCTATTACCTGCCCTCATGCCTGGATAGCAATGAAATAGCTAAGCTATAATGGTAGGGCTAAACAAGCTGCTAAAGCGTCAAATCTGTGAATCAGACTTTACGGAATTGCCCATCTGCAGAAGCATTAATTTTTAAAATGTCATGCGAGAGTGCGTGAGTCCAAATACGACCAAGAAATCATGCCTTTATTGAGTAACTCTGACTGGCACACTGTTTTTATCTTCTTGTTCACAACATTAAAAAAGATCATATACAGCTAAATTTTGCATTCGGCATTTGAGCGTAAAAAATGTGACTCGGAATATGGCCAAAAATAGCATTTTTGATTGCACATATTGGAATGTACAGATGAATATTTTGAAGGCAATTTCAGTTCGGTTCACTTTATTAACACCCAAAGACTCACTAATATAATTAACAGTCAAGCATTAATAAAGAATATCTAGAATATATGGGCATTTTGTGTTGTGTCCTGGTTATATAGAATGACAGGAAAACCGAAATAAAAGTGAAATGGTTTTGAGTCTAACTTTGGCTTCGGTTTCAATACTGTTGCTATATCAAAACCAAAACCAAACCAAATTTGAGGGAACCAGCCTAATGCTAGCATAGCTAGTTGATTTCAAAGCTACTTTCATCTTCTTAACTTTCCTTACATAATAAACGGAATCCTCACTGAGTTCTTCTGACACAAGATATCTTAATGGACGATAATAGAGTTGTTTTTGTTGAGTAACAAAGATTTCACATCAGCTGAGACAGTAATTAACCAAGACATTGCCTTGTGTAACGCCAGTAAAGCCCTTTGATGTCAGCAGCCAAGTTATGTAACGGCGGGTAATTCAATACAGGCAACAAGTGAGGATTCCCCAGGTATAGCAGTGTGGTAAACTTCTACCTGAGCAACCTGTGGGTAATGTCAAGGGCAGAGGAAGATCGGTGAAAATGAAGATGGCTGGTCGATACACTGTAAAATTTGAAATTTTGAGTCAGCTCAAATGATTGAGTGAGATGGTTGCACAATTTGTTTAAGCTAACACAGCTTGATGTTGTGAGTCATGCATAATCTTTCTGTTGTTATAACTTAAAACAACAAGCTATGATAGAAACTGCGCAACCATCTTATTCAATCATTTAAGCTAACTCAAAACTCAAATTTTACAGTGTAGGATTTAGAATTTGTGGATATTTGGCATTACAGTCAAAAGATTAGAAGTGTTCAGGCTGCCACCATACATATTCGGGGCTTGGATTTTCTGTTAACAATGAATTTTTCCTCAGTTTTGGTCTTTTATTTTTTCAGGCAGACTTGAAATAAAAGAATTCTGATCTGGGCAATGGGCGTTTCTTCTCAACAGAGTATTGCTTGATCCAGGAATGAATATTTTTAGACATCAAAATAAAATATTACTGCTGCCGTTATCATGAAATAAATTATTTCTAGCAAAGGAAAACTCCAAGGTCCCCCTTAAACACACACCCCCTTACAGAAATGCACCAGAATATACTTTGTGAGGTATATACGTATATAATGAATATTCCCCCTCCCCCACCAGCCAGAAAACATTTATTTCAAGATCGTCAAAAAGATTTTATTTAATTCTCCAAAACAAGATACTAAATCATTTATTACTTTTAAAAATCCAAGCACCAGGGGGGGGGGCCTTTCACGGACATTTAGGCATGCCCGTTATTAAACAAACACATTAACAGATCTGCACATTGACTGATCTGCACTTCCTGTAGTATTTAATGAGTCATCAGCTATTCTGTTAGAAGTGGTTCATCAAATCCCCTAAAAGGCAGTATAGGCTTATAAAGAATTCCAAATACTGAGAATAAAAGAGGATCATCCGATCTTTGATCTATTTGAAGTTAAACATGTCTCTATCCAAGCTTCTTTGCCTCAAGCTTATACCAGCATCTTAGGAATAAGATCGTTGCTTTGTTGTCTTGCCAGAAAGTATGTAGAAAGAGATTATTTCTTGTTATTACAGATATCATATAAGAGTGCCATGTCCCATGTGAATATATGCAGAGATGATGTCAGTATCTCAATACTGACATCACTTCCTGGGCACTCCCTGTGAGCATTTGAGACCACAACTCAAGTATTGATTCCAACTGCTAATAACAAATTAGGCTTACTGGCTAAGTGTGAATAACAACTGATTGATCAGTTTTCGTATGTGTAACAATCATTGTACATGATGGTTTATTCAGTTGGAGCATGTTAGCAAGGATTGGAAACTTTTGGGAGTTTTCAAAACATCAAGCATACTGATCAGGGCTCACAAACATTTTAGCAGCGTCTTGTAGATTTATAATGATTTGATCATGGAAGGTAACACAGCTGATACTCTGAATATACCACTGTGACATCAATATGTTCATACTGACATCATATGTGTGCACTGTGGTAGTTGAAAAGAACATGGCACACTAATATGAGATCTGTAATAAGCGGAAGTGTGACATCATGTGCCTGTCCTACAGGTTAGAATTGGAAGCCAAGCATATCAGGACTGGTGCTCTGTGTGAGTGTATGAGGTCACAGATGCATTCAGCTAATGATGGCTAATAAGACTCATTGGGACATCACACTCAAAACTGTTTTTTATTAGCCAACACTGAGTGTAATCTTCTTGGTTGACAGATCCAACTTCTGAGACCACCAGAATGATTAATCAATACCAATGACTATGATCTTTGATCTTTTGTCACATAATAACCATAATATTATATATGGCTATTCTGGAAAGTACATCACTTGCCAACACTGCATCACACAGTCAACACAACCAATCACTCCAAAACCAGCTTCTATCTGCTGCTGTTGTTTATTATACTAGAGTGAAAATAAAATTTATTCTTATTCTTATTCTTCACATTGCCCGAACAACGTGATGTAAGATACCGATTTTTCCACATATTTTCTTGATGGATTGTAAGAACTGGCATTCTGAAAGTGTTTAGTTTTTCCAGTGCGAAAATCAACAAAGAAAATGAATGCGGATGTGCAAGATTCCACGTGTTATCCTTGAAAAGTTTTTAAAAAACTTTTAAAAATCTTTTTTGAAATATATACAAATCATGACATTATCAATTTTGAGGCACATGGTCGTTGTCACAGATACAGCGGTCCTTGTGTTATACTCATGATTTTCCGTTTACTCAAATAATACGTCTGTATGATGGAAACTGTCATTTCTTCATTTTAATGTAGGCTGCCTGATTCTCCAGTTTGTAACAGACATCAAGGTTGACAAACCAAGGTCTTGCGTGGGACCATTAGCGCTGCTCATTACAGAGATGGCACAGACAGTTTGATACTAAGTACTATAATCCAGCAATTCAGATAACTCCACAGAATACAGATTGTCTTTAAATGAGAAGCTAAAGTTCTGAATGAGAGGCTGCAATGGAAGGCCTTGAAATCATTAGACTGAGATCTACTCCTGAGCATGCAATCAGCCTAAAGCTCTCTCCTATACAATTTTCTTCTGTGTCATTTAAATTGGCCATACAATGCTCAGTACAATTCAAAGAATGAATGTTTAAAATCAGAAGCAAAAGAGATAAAGCTATGGAACCAAAACCAACATAATTATAGAAATGAGAGGAGGGATTGTCTCCTATCTCATGTTTGTTGAACACACAGGGTGGTAAGCAGGCATCATCAATTATAATTCATTTTTCATTTCATCTCTTTCTTGAACTGTGCTTTTTTTTCAACAATGGACATGGAGTAAGCTCTTTTAAATTATGGTGCAAGTGGCAAATTCACCACCTGTGCCAGATTGTATCAACGCTTAACACGGGTTATCCTAAAGTGGTTAACTACTATAACTTCACTTTTAACAGGGTTACTGTGAAAATAATGTAGCCATATATTAAGCTGAAGTCATATTATATAATGACTAAATTATTTTCCCAGTAACCCAGTTAAAAGATAGGTTATAGAAGTTAAACCACTTTAGGACAACCCGTGTTAAGTGTTGATGCAATCTGCATGGCACTGGTGTCAGTCAACCATGCAAATGTAAGGTTATCAAATATTCTTTGCTACAATAAATTGAACTGAACTGAATTACTGAATTAAATTGAAAATGAAATCCACGCCAGAAGAACCAAGAGGAAGAGATGAATTGATTGATGCATGGATGATCAGGGCTTTACGTCCTGTATTTACGCACTTCCTAGACTAATTAGCACAGGCGGAGGACACAGCAAGTCGGCAATGAGGATTAGGCCACGCGTAGCTGGTATCAAACCCGGCCATTGGAAGCCAGATCACCAGTAACTGAATCAACTCTCAAGCAGGCGATATGCAAGTTAATAAATATAGGCGTCCAATAAAAAACACCAGAAGGAAAAATAATTAAAAAGTCAAACGTCTCTCTGTTGCATCTCTGTTCTCTCACAAAATAACTTTTAATTCCGACCATTTCTTTTTTTCAAACTTTAATATCAGTAAGATGGTTTGGCACGGCCCTTTCAGTTATAGAAGTACTGTTATTGATTTTTGGGCGTTAAAGTGCAGCCATATCAGTGAGAAAATATGACAGCTTTGACTTAGAACTAGAAAAAGAATAAGCACACACTGAAGCAGAAAATGTCAGTGACAAATTCAATTCTATGTTTTTATCATTTCGCCACCAGAGCCTTTGAAGTTTTTTTAATGTCTAAATTCACAATCCGGAAGAACTTTGTGATAGAAACTGCTGTTATAATTTAACACCAGGCACTCCAATGGGCACATCAATGTTGCAGCAATGTAGTGACTATGTCTTGACAATGTCTAAATTTTTATGAAAATTACATGTATATTTACAATAGAAACGACGTTATCACAATGTTGTGAAGCCACGTCAAGATATGACATCTAATTAGCATGTGACGTTCCGGCAATGTTGTCACTATATTATGAAAATATCTCAATGTCATGTACATGTTGTGGCAACCTAATTTGTACCATAGGCCTACTAGTGTACGTTACAACAGACGTGCCCTCTACCAATTATCAAAATTGTTTTTACAATGTGTGTCCACCGGGCTCTCATTCTCTTTAGGAAAGATGGCTTAAACTAGACAATGATGACACTTAATGTGTGTCCGTTTAATCTCTCCAAATCAAATCGGCCAAAAGCTATGAAAATAAATGACATTTGAAGAGCACTATATTGCACAGTTGATTATTGATTCTTTTTTACTCTGACACATATTAACCGATTTATGCACAAAGGAATTCTTTGTGCGCAACTGAGAACTGTTTTTTACACTAACCTTTCTCTGACTTGCAAGGATATTGGCAAGGCTGTGAGCAATCATGAATGCTTTGTGTTGCAATAAGGCAATCAGGAATACAACTGCAGAGTGACAAAAAACATCGCAGAGAAATGGAAAATGTCAATGTCAATTTCCTTTCTGCCCGATTTCTTTGCTTTTTCTTCTCAAGTGTGGTGTAATGTCAACTACTGATATTTACAATGTCATTTTTATTTGACTGACACTTTTGGAAGACAAAAGATTCTTTTCTGATAAAGCTATATGACATTTTTGCAAATTGCGCAATGTTCAGATAAATGATGTAGACATCAGATGTATTATACCCAGTGTGCTCGTTATATTTTTGCAACAAATCGTATTTTAGGTAAACGTAAAAAGAAAGTCGTTTGATGACATGATTAAACGAACCCACAAATGTGCAGCCTAGACCTAAGTATTCTTTTTAAACAAGTGAATTACCTTAAAAATCCCTGGAAGGCAGGTTGCAAGTTGTTAATTCAAAGAGATTTTTTATCCTGGCTCTGTCAGAAGTTCAACGTTTTCTTTACAAACTGAATTCCCCAAATGCAGCCACATCATTTTATGTCAACACATCAAGTGCATTTGCAAAGAGCTTTCTCAGAAACTCTCATTTAAAAATACCTTATTTAATATAGGAAAGGGTATTAAGTGCAGGATGGCTATTTTTGGAGTTCCTGGATAGCTGATGAGCATTTACAGTGCATGAAACAGGATGGCAACAACCGTTCAAACTGTGGGTTGGGGTGGACTTTTAGATTCAAAATCAGTCACTATTTGGAATAAAATATGCAATTTTGCATTGTAGGAATGTATTTATACGTGAGGATATTTTTCTCCTTGTGCAATTTGAACTAATTTCCTAAAAGCAATTGGGTGAACATACAATATGTAACTATGATTTTTGTTCAGTTGTTGTCGACCAAACATCAACCTGATCCCGATTATTCTTCTTGCACTAGATATTCTTTTTTTCTATACCCAATAGATTCTGCAATATATAATCAGTCCTACAGAATAGCCAGACAACTGCCAGGAAATGGTACACCATTTGATGCAGTGTAGGCTAATATAGCGTAGTTCCATGTGGGTGGACAAGTGTTATGAATAAAAAAGGATCCTTTCACAGTATTCTAACTTGTTCTTAAGCCTCTATCTATGCCTTTTTAAAGTTGTTTGTCAAGCAGGCAGTTTTATAATTATTATCTATAGCAGAAGCCTTTCAAGTTTACGAAGAAATTGTTTTTAAAAGGGAACGGAATTTTGAAGTAGCGATTCGTAGAAATTTTAATATAGAAAATTAACAGCGAAAAAAATTCAAGTCCGGATTTTTTTTTAAAAATACAGGGGAAATCACGGACCATAATTATAGGGAAATCAATATAGTTAAAGGAATAACGTTGGAATGTAGGCCTATTTGTCATGAAAGTTTTATTGAAATCTATATGAAAACTCCTTTTTGCCAATTTACAGAAATTCCACAAGCTTTTTTTTTCACTGCAAGGAACATTTTTGGAAATTTTGGGTTTAGTTACCATCCTGGCCGGTTGCCCAGCCCTCTTTGCCTCATTGCTGTATCCTTATGCTGTCCTGATTGGCTTACCAAGTGCATATATGCATGACAGCGCGCCCAAATCATCCATTCATCACGAGATACAGCTTGTATGTAACAGGTAAAGAGAGCTTTTGTAAAGACGATTAGACCAGCACACAAATGCGCAGCATGTCTCAAAGACAGGTATTCCATTTGAAGTTCATGTACCTTAAAGGCAGCTTACAAGATGTCAAATGAAAGAGATTGCGTTATCTTTGATCCGTTTCAGTTCAAAGTTTTCTTAAACAAGGGCCTATATATTTCCCTGCGGTTATTTTGTAAAGGTTACATGTTTGCAAGTTCAAATGTGTTTTCACGAGATTTTCTTAGAAATTTTACATCTGAGGGAAACTGTTCCAGGAAAGAGAAGTTAATGTAGGTAGCATACCTGTTTTATTCAATTGGCTATCTTTTGTTATATATTATTGTCCATGTTGCCGAACAATGCAAAAAAAAAAGAAAATCAGAAATAAATTTTAATCTGACAAGACTAATCATTATGAATATATGAAAGTCTCATTTAATTCGGCATGCCCTGAAATGTTTTATAATACTAAACATGTAGGCCTATATGATGCCAAGCCTCCTCAATATCATAACTGCCTTCTTGATTGCATGTCAAAGTTGTAAATGGTATTGCATGTACAGAACTCCTTTATGCCAAATTTGGAAACACAAGATAGTCTTCTTATCAGTCAAAAGTCTTTCTGTCAAATTAGGATAACATGGTTCTTTTGCAGCAGATGGTTATTTGCCGAAATGCCAAGATACTTACAGAGACAGCAAGAAATCACCGGGAACTAAAGGAAATTGACATAGACATTTTTTACATCTGTTTGTAATCTTTTTTGCTCTCTAGTCCTTCCGATTGCCTTATTGTGAGACAAAGCTTTCATATTTGCTCACTGAAATTGCCACGCTTTTGTCACTGGTGATCGACCAGAATATTCATTTGGATAAAAGAGTGATTCCAACAAAAAGTGAGATCTTGCTCTCTTTGATTTAGTCAAATCAAAGAATCTGCTTTAACAAAACGCCACTTCACTTGGATATGAAAGGAAGAAGCAATACAAAAGTTTAATAGCAGTTACAATCAACCTTCACACAATTGTGATGTCCTGTTGAGCAGTGGTGTAACTTGGGGGTCTCGAGCGGGGGGGGGGGGGCACCTGGGGGGGCACGCGATCCTCTGGGGGGGCGGCACCCTCCATACTAACAGTATATTTTGGCCAGAGTTGGAAGGTTCATATGGGTGGGCACCTTGGGGGGGCACAGGTCCAATATGGGGGGCACGTGCCCCCCATGCCCCCCCCATAGGGACGCCACTGACGCTAAGTCAATTAATCAACTCGTACCATATAGGTTGTATGTTTCAGGTAAAGACAGCATTTGTAAGGGGAATTAGACAAGTGCACAAATGTACTGTGTAGCATATCTTGTCATGTATTCCATTCGAAGTTCATGTACCTTAAAATCCCTGCATGGAAAGCAGCTTACAGGATGTCAAATGAAAGAGATTGTGTTATCTTTGATCCGTTTCAGTTGTTCTTTTGAACAAATTTCCCTGCGGTTATTTCGTGAAGGTTACAAGTTTGCAAGGTCAAATGTGTTTTCGAGAGATTTTCGTAAAAATTTATATCTGAGGGAAACTGCAGGAAAGAGTTGCAATTGCAGGTAACATACCAGTTTTATTCAATTGGCTATTTTCTACACAATTATTATTTTTTGCATATTGGCAATCAACGCTAACAAAATTGTGAATAAATTTGAAGCTAACCAAACTGGTCATAACAAGACAACATGCAAAGTCCTGTTTAAATTTCATTAGATTTGTAATGTTTTGTAAATTTTCATATCATTTCATTCCGAAATTTCTATTTCTACTCCTCCTCAATATCATAACTGGCTGCCTGCTTGCATGTCAATGCTGTAAATAGTATTGCGTGTACAGAACTCCTTTACAGCCAAATTTGGAGACATGGCATAGTCTTATCAGTCACAAGTCTTTCATTTTCCTGTCCTGTCTGTCAAATTAGGATAACATTGCAAAATCAGTAAGCAACACGAGAACAAGGTTCCTTTGCCGCGGAGAGTTATTTTGTCGACGCGCCAAGATTCTTGGAGAGACATCATGAAATGACTGAGAAGGACAGAAAATTGACCTTGACATTTTCACATCTTTTTTCTAATCTTTTCTGTTCTCTAGTATTTTCGATTGCCTCACTGCGAGACAAAGCTTTCATACAGGGTGTCTACAGAAAAAGAGGACAGTCAACACAATTGGATTCGTTTACATATTATTTTGTGCCAAGCATCATTATTCAACAAAACATGATTTGTATATGAACAGCATATTCAGAACAGTCAAATTACCCATTATTCGCACCCCTTGATGTGGTAACTTTCTGCAGATGAGACATAAATGATGCAAAAGCGTGTTTGATGCTCTCCACGAACATTTTGCCCCATGCAGACATGGCGGAGTCCTTTAACTTTAATGCGAGGGTTGCGATAACTTGCTGGATTCTGTCTCCCAATTTGCCCTTACTGAATAATCCACTGGGTCCAGCTCAGGAGACAAGGGGTGGCACTCTACCTGACTCAGGAGGCTTGTTTTGAGGCACTCCTGAGTCTTCTTTGCGGTATGAACAGGTGCTAGACCTTGCAGAAAGATGATTTTGCCAACAAAGAGTTTCTCATCTGACGCTATGGCACCCCAAATTATTTCAGAATGTTATTATAAACATTTGCATTGATTCCGGCACTCTGGTCAATGGTTTATTTGAGACATTTCTGTGATTTTCTTGTCATCAGATGACTCCATGTTGAAGACCAAGTGTTAGGTCCTGAATTGAATTATCGGCAGCTGGAGGATCAGCAAATGTCCCACTACTCACGCATGAATCATTCCTACTCTCACAAGCACCGTAAATGGTGAAAAATTTCTCATCAAGAATGAGAAAAACAGGACGACCTGTTTCAGCTTGGAGCAACGCAAGCACTTTTGCATATCATGCTTCCATTCTGCCTATAGTAGGGATCTAATTCACAAATAAACATATTTGCAATAGACCTAATATGGCTGACTATCAAATCCATTCTTATATTAGACTTATCACCAAATTCTGAATTTATATGAGTGTGAAAAAGAAGAAAAGTGACTGTCCTCTTTTTCTGTAGACACCCTGTATTTGCTCACTGGAATTGCCATGCTTTTGTCATGAGGGATCAACCAAAATATTCAATTTACTAAAAGAGTGATTACAACAAAAGGTATCTTATTCCATTTCGAGTTGGAAGCATTCTTTAGGACAAATTTCCTTCTGTTATTTTTCCATTAACTTTGTCAAGTTTAGGCCTCTAAACTTTCACAGGATCAAATGGATTTCTAGAGACTTTCTTAAAAATTTACATCTAATCAATATTATAATTGCCTTCTTGCTCGCATGTACAAGCTATAAATAGTATTGCGTGTACAGAACTCCTTTATGGCTAAATCTGGAGAGACTACATAGTCTTATCAGTCACAAGTCTTTCATTTTCCTGTCCTATCTGTCAAATTAGGATAATATTGCCAAAACAATACATAACAGAAGACAAGCGTTTGCCGAAATGCTAAGATACTTGAGAAGACAGTACGAAATAACCAAGATAGAAAGGAAATTGACATTGACATTTTCAATATCTGTTTGTAATCTTTTTTATTCTCTAGTCTTTAAAATGCCTTAATGTGAGACAAGGCTTTCATATTTGCTCACTGGAATTGCCATGCTTTTGTCATTAATGGTCGACAAAAGTATGCAGTTGGCTAAATGACTTAAAAAGAGCGATTCCACCAAAAGTGAGACAACAATTCCTTTACTCTAGTTTAATCAAAGAATTTTTCTTGATGAAATGTCACATCATTCGCGATATGAAAGAAAGAAAAAACTGTGCTGAACAGCTGTTTCATTTGTCCTTCGTCCCATTACTGTTGCATCCAAATTTCTCAAGCAGCCCATGCACCAAGAGCAGAAAATATAGGATATTTAGCCCAATCATGCAACTGTGAAATATTCATTTAAATCAAAACTGTAAAGGAATTTCAAGCTAACAAGACAGGTCACTATATGAAGACATCCAAATTTTCGTAAATTTTTCAAACAATTTGGTACATTCCATGCCGTGTAAAGCTGAACTTTCTATTTTTCGCTCCTCCCTGATATCATAATTAGGTTCTTGCTTGCATGTCAAAGCTGTAAATAGTATTGCATGTACAGACCTCCTTTGCAGTAAAGTTTCGAGACACGACATAGTCCAATCAGTCACTAGTCTTTCATTTTCCTGTCCTGTCTGTCAAATTAGGATAACATCGCAAAATCAATACACAACATGAGAAGAGGGTTCTTTTGCAGGAGATAGTCATTTGCCGAAATGCCAAGATACTTGAGGAGACAGTATGAAATAACCAAGATGCAAAGGAAATTGACATTGACATTTTTAATATCTGTTCGTAATCGTTTTTGTTCTCTAGTCTTTCTGATTGCCTTACTGTGGGACAAAGCTTTCATATTTGCTCACTGGAATTGTCATGCTTTTGTCATTAATGGTCGACCAAAGTATGCAGTTGGCCAAAAGACTTAAAAGAGTGATTCCAAAAAAAGTGAGTCAACATTTCCTTTACTCCAGTTTAATAAAAGAATTGTTTTTGATAAAATGTCACATCATTCCAGATATGAAAGAAAGAAAGCACTGTGCTGAACAGCAGTTCCAATCGTCCTTCTTCCCATTAAAACTGTTGCATCCTCATTCCCATGTACTATACTAATACCCCTTTCACACTGACGAAATGGCACGAGAACTGCACCAGATTTGTGTTGTTTCGGACGCTAGATAAACTGATTCCGATTGTCTAGTGTACTGACTACGTTTTGCATGGCGTGTAGACCTCGTAGGACATCGTAGGACCTCGTTTTATTTCGTTTTAATCTCGTGGAATTTCGTTTTATTTCGTAAAGTATCCTTTGGCTGTGTACAGTTTCGTACAGATTACACGCCAGCATCCGCAGCAGAAAATTAAACATGTTTAATTTTTCCTGGGAACTTTGCTGATGATTGCTGATTAATATCGTATGCCTTCTCGTACTCTGTCGTGTTACATAATAGGGCCATACGAAGCTGTACGAAATTGGTGTGAAAGGGGTATAAGATCAGAAAATACAGGATATTTTGCCCCCAATCATCTATCTGTGAAATATTCATTTGAATCAAAACTGTAAAGAAATTTCAAGCTTACAAGGTTGGTCATTTTATGAAGACATCCAAATTTTCATAAAACTTACTTTTTCCATTCCTCCCTGATATCCTAATTGCCTTCTTGCTTGCATGTCAAAGCTGTAAATAGTACTGCGTGTACAGAGCTCCTTTGCAGTAAAGTTTCGAGACACGACATAGTCCAATCAGTCACAAGTCTTTCATTTTCCTGTCCTGTCTGTCAAATTAGGATAACATCGCAAAATCAATACACAACATGAGACGTGGGCTCTTTTGCAGGAGATAGTCATTTGCCGAAATGCCAAGATACTTGAAGAGACAGTATGAAATTGCACTGAGAAGGAAAGGAAATTGACATTGACATTTTTTACATCTGTCAGTGATCTTTTTTGTTCTCTAGTCTTTCCGATTGCCTTACTGTGAGTCAAAGCTTTCATATTTGATCACTGTAAGTGCCATGGAAATGCCCCACATTGGCCACTTGTGATTAACGTCATTGTTTGGTTGGCCAAAGGAGTGAATCCAGCATTATGAGTCAGTGTTCCCTTTGGTTTATATTAGTTCATGATAAAACTTAATGAGACAGCCATGAACGTAATGAATGTAAGGTGGTGGATAAGTACAACGCTTTTTCTCCTCCACAGCTGGTAGTTGCATCCAACCCCTTTACTTTAACCAACTGTCAACCTATGGGTAGACCAAAACATACCGAATATCTTATGACTTCCAAAGATATTGGGGGGGCTACCAGCAGTTATGAATGTTATGTGTCACAACTGGGTAATCAGGAATACCATGGAGTGACAAAAAAAAGCAGAGAGAAGCAGAAAATGGCAATGTCATCTTTCCTTCCATCTCAAGAACTTTTTCATCTTAAGTGTCATGGCATTTGTCAAAATGACACAGCACAGTAAACTAGTCATATTCTGATGTCGTGTATTGATTTGCAAAGACTTGTCATAATTTGACCCACAGTTTTGGAAAATGAAAGACTTCTCTTATGACACTGCAATGACATGTCTGCTAATTTTGAAGTAAAGAGTTCTTAACAGGCAATAGTTATGTGCTGACATGCAACAGAGAAGTGAGGCGGAATAATCACCCTTTCGGATTCTGCCTCGGTGCCACAAACACCACGCAAGCTCTTCCTATCATGGAACTGTCAGAGACTCCATGGAATAATTTCAAAACTCTATAGCCTCCACCAAATTGAAAGGTCTAAATTCTTGAAAGATGAAATAAACATAAATGCACATTGGAATAATATCGATCTGTCTTCATCTGGCACTGTAAAATAATTCATTTCTTCTGTCTCATACAGTGTATCTTGTATCTGGTAGATAGTATTAGATACAACTTTTTATCTAATAGTCAATCAATTGAGTGCGTCAAGTATTAGACAGTCACAAGTAACAAAGATGGCTCACTAAAATAATTTATGTCATACCCACAGTTATTCATGAAATATCATTTTTTAAAGTAACTTTAAAAGCACTTCAAAGTGCAACTGAGATATCAACTTTTATTTCCTCCTCAGTATTACAACTGGCTTGCATGTGAAAGAAATAAAGATGGCGTGCATAGAATTCTTTAACAGCCAAATTTGGAGACATGAGAGTCTTATCACTGAGAAGTCTTTTATTTTCCTGTCATGTCTGTCAAATTAGGACAAAATCCCAAAATCAATACACAACTCAAGAACATGGTTCATTTGCTGCAGAGAGACATTTAGTGGAAATGCCAAGACACTTGATGAGGAAAAGAATAAAAGTAAAAGGAACTTGACTTCAACATTTTCCACTCTGTTTGACAGTGTTTGTATTCTCTAGTCTTTCTGATTGCCTGTTGCAAAACAAAGCTTTCATATTTTCTCATCGGAATTGCCTCACTAGCGATGAAAAGCAGTATCTGGTTGGCTAAAAGAGAAAAATTTAATTGAATTTATGGATCAAAAGTATTGAAAGTTTTGCTGAAATTTCAAGACATGTAAAATGAAGTAGGAAGGAATGTGATATTAGAAATTAATTTTCCTGCATGTTGTTTGTATTGCTCCGGAGACTATTTCTTTTTACATATTTCAGTCTGATTCCGAATGACGTTTCCATTTCTTTCATAATTCTAATCGGGGAACTTGCACAATCTCTAAGAAACTGGACGATCTTATCATAAAAAAAGCTGATTACGTCACTTCTTTGAAAGGATGGGGCTACGCCTTTCTTGTCGCATGTGAGTTAAAACAAGAACATCAGATAGCAGCAACAGAAAATCAGATCATATATCTCTGCCATTTGCCAAAGTGTCATTATGAACACAAAATATCATGTGATATGTAGAATAACTTGTTTTGACACAGTTGGTGTGTTGTTTGGCTATCATTATAATAACCACATCATTCTTGAAAATCAGATCACATTCGTCTGCTTACAAGCAGCAAAACGAGACATTAAAAACAAGCAGAATGTCAAATGAATTTTCTCTTTTCAGTTGGAGTGTTGTTCGCATAATCATAGTTCATTATTACGGATCAAATTGTCAAAAATATTTTCTAGATTGGGACCAGATGGCAGTTCAAGACAAAATGACACTTCATCCTTTGCTTGTAGGTAACAAAAAAAGTATTTTGCCAGAATGTCAAGACATTTATGGTCACGGAAAAACAAAAATAATTTGCCATCCAATAGCATCATCTTGCAAGTGGGCGTGTTATTCTGCCGTCATAATGACACAAACTCCAACACTTTGAAACAATTTTAAAATAATGATTAATATGAATGATAGCCTTTGCTGTAGGATGGATAAAAAATGCCAGAACTGACTTTCGTGTGGCTTTTCCACTCAGTTAAGCAATCCAAGTTTATGGAAACTGAATCAATGCCAATATCAGTATTCTCTACTTTAGTCCTCAGAATGTGAAAGAATGTGACTCAATAAATGTACACTCAATTTGTAACCTCAAAGCTGCAATATTTCAACAAATATACCCAATATTTCAATAGAGATAATTTTCCACATTTCATGCAAAGGCTAATATTCTGACAAGCCTGCACTCCATAACCTAACCCATTGCATGATGAGTGTGTTTTCACCTGATTTTGCCCCTTTTTGCTCTTTCCAAGTGTCAATATGACAGTGTGTGAAATTCCCCAAAATCATTTCTGCAGCATGAGTGGTGAGAAGTCCATGCAAAGGCTAAAGCATCAGAGTTTGCACAGACTATGACTGGGTGGTTCAAAATGTTTTGGGACAAGGTTGAAACTTCTAATGATGGTTAGGTGGGTGATAGGTCTTTATGTCCAATATAATTGTTGCATTGATAGGTTGAAAAGTATTATGAACTGTCGGGGTAGAGAGGCAAGGTGCAACAATCATGTCACTGAATGAAACATGAAACATACCAATGTGGGTTGGTTGTCCAACTGCAGTCAACGTTTTTGGTGTATTGTTACATAATTATCTTGGCATGTGACTGCAAATATTTCACTTGCTCCCCTCCAGATATTATCATTTGATAATATCAGGAGGAGTTTGCTGAGGGAAATTCTCTATGGCATGACACAGACTTTCTTGAGAAATGTTGTAATCAATATATCTTTTTTAACTTAATTTCAGTAGGGGAAGCTTGGGAGAGTTGGGCCACTTTTTACATTCTTGCACCTCCTGCTAACATTAATGATTATATAAACATGCTTAATGCATGTATTGTATCTTGAAATATTTCAGAAAAATATCTTTAGGTTTGCATTGATATTTGCCAAAGAACATATGAGCTATAGTCCTATGAAAATTGGAAAACATTTGGCCCAACTCTCCCCATCAAGTGGGAGACTTGGGCCATTCAGGGGGGAGACTTGGGCCATTGCAATATATCAGGTTTGGTAAAGCTGTACTTGAGGCCATAATATTTTTAACTTGCAGTATAGTGGTCATATAAGTCATTAATCCTGAATTGAGGCCTCTTGCAACTCTAGTTTGCTGTCAGACTTAAGCCTCGGCCTGATGGCCCAACTCTCCCCATCTAGATTTCCTGATATCTAATTTTATTAGACCATGAATAATTATTAAGGCCTAAAAATATTCAATCTCTGTTGAAAATGTCTCCAGACAAGTTCTTCTGTCTTAATAAAAATAAATCTGGGTAAATGCAACACATGTGGGGAGAGTATTGGCACTGTCCCAACTCTCCCCCATTCCACCATTTTTCTCTAAATCCCAATTATGACAAAACCGGTTGTCTGATACTTTTCCAAAATATGTTAATAACAACTGAATAGTCAAGCCTACCAAGCATGCCATAGAAAATTTTCTCAGTCCTTGTTGTCTGACAGACAATTAAAAACTCATAACAAGGCTCAGTTTTTCCTTTTTTCATCCAAATTTGAATTTTCTTCTCTCTGAAGATAGTGACAAGCAAATTAGCCAGAAATGTTACATCCATTGAAAGATTTTTATTTTTATAAAATTTTGGTGGCTGCAGCTTTCTCAAAAAAATTTTAGTTTCCTCAAAAATCAGGGTGGCCCAACCCTCCCTGCGGCCCAACTCTCCCAAGCTTCCCCTACGGTATAGGTTATGATTTATCATGAAGTTTGAGAAGCTATCATGAGCCTTCATGAATGTTCTGTGTCCCAACAAGGCAATCTAATATGCCAGGGAGTGACAAAAACACTTGATAAGCAGAAAATGTCAATGTCATCTTTCTTTTGGTCTCAATATCTTGCTTTTTCATCTCTGGTGTCAATGGTATTTGTCAAAATGACACAGCACAGTAAGCTAGTCATGTTCTGATGTTGTGTATTGATTTGCAGTCTTATCCTAATTTGAACCACAGTTCCGGAAATTAAAGACTAGGTTTCTAATACTGCAATGGCATGTCTGCAAATTTTGAAGTAAGGAGTTCTAAACAGGCAATAGTTATGTGCTGTCATGCCACAGGCAAGTGAGGCGGAATAATAACCCTTTCAGATTCTGCCACAGTGCCACAAACACCATGCAAGCTCTTCCTATGTAGAATTGTCAGAGACTGGAATAACTTTCAACACTCTATAGTTTCCACCAAATTGAAAGGTCTAAATTCCTTCAAAGATGAAATAAACATAAAATGCACATTGGAAAAATGTCGATCTGTTTTCATCTGGCACTGTAAAATTATTCATTTCTGCTGTCTCATATCTTGTATCTGATAGTTACGAGTTTTTTTTGTAACAGTCAATCAATTGAGTGCTTCAAATATTCGAGAGTGGCAAATATCCCGCAACAGACTGTGAAGTTTAGGCAAAAAACCATGTGATACACACCATGTGGTTCATCGATGTGAATCACATGCTTATAATTATCTGAAGTTGTTATCTAGACAATGGGCAGTGAATTCATGATGTCACAATGCGACAAGACTCGTATTTTTTCGCGACCTGACATGAGTGAGGGTCATTGCTGTGAACCACACTCTCATTAAATGTTATCATAGAAACTATGATTTTTATCATAGAAACTATAATTTGTATAATACCAACATTTATTGCTGTAATATCATTCTTGAAAGTAACTTTAACAGTGCAACTGGGATATCAACTTTTATTTCCTCCTCAGTATTACAACTGGCTTGCATGTGAAAGAAATAAAGATGGCGTGCATAGAATTCTTCAACAGCCAAATTTGGAGACATGAGAGTCTTATCACTGAGAAATCTTTTATCTTCCTGTCATGTCTGTCAAATTAGGACAAAATCCCAAAATCAATACACAACTCAAGAACAAGGTTCATTTGCAGCAGAGAGACATTCAGTGGAAATGCCAAGACACTTGATGAGGAAAAGAATAAAAGTAAAAGGAAATTGACTTCAACATTTTCCACTTAGTCTGACGGTGTTTGCATTCTCTAGTCTTTCTGATTGCCTGTTGTGAAACAAAGCTTTCATATTTGCGCATTAGAATTTGCTCACAAGCGATGAAAAGCAGTATTTGGTTGGCCAGAAGAGAAAAAAAAATTTGATCAAACTTTGCGGATCAAATGTATTGAAAGTTTTGGTGAAATACAAGACATGTAAAATGAAGTAGGAGGGAATGTGATATTAGAGAAATTTATTTTCCAGCATGTTGTTTGTATTTCTCTGGAGAATATTTCTTGTTACGTATTTCAGTCTGATTCCGCATGACATTTCCATATCTTCCAAAATTCTAATCGGGGAACTTGCGCAATCTCTAAGAAACTGGACAATCTTATCATAGAAAAAAGGCTGATGGCGTCACTTCTTCGAAAAGATGGGGCTACGCCTTTTTAGTCACATGTGAGTTATAACAAGAACATCAGATAGCAGTAACAGATAGTCAGATTATATTTCTCTGCTTATAAGTAACAAAAATACACCATTTGCCAAACTGCCATTATCAACACAGAATATCATGCAATATGTAGAAAAACTTTTTTTGACAGTTTGTGTGTTGATAGGCTATCATTATAAAACCACATCATTTTGAAAAATCAGATTGATCATATATATTCCTCTGCTTATAAGCGGCAAAACAAGCTATTTTGCCAAAGTGTCATTATGAACAGAGGTAAAATAAGCAATGGCAAATTAATTTTCTCTTTTCAGTTGGTGTGTTGTTTAGCTATGATTATAATTCATTATTATAGATCAAACTGTCAAAAAACATTTCTAAACTGAGACCAGAAGTTTGTCCAAGACAAAATGAGACTATATCCTTTGCTTGTAGGTAATAAAAACAGTATTTGGCCAACATGTCAAGACATTTATGGTCACGGAAAAGTAAAAAAGAATTTGCCATCAAATAGCATCATCTTGTAAGTGGGCATGTTGTTCGGCTGTCAGCATGACACCGACTCCAACATTTTGAAACAATTTTAAAATAATGATTAGTATGAAATATAGCCTTTTCCGTAGGACGGATAAACAAGAAAATTAAATTAAAAAAATAGAGGCGATTTTCAAAGCAAATTCAGCTTGTTCCACATATTTGACCCCATCCGCATTTAATTACGACCGATCCCGCAAAGAGCATCCCGTCCCGCAACTGCGTATCCGCATTTTATTACAAAATCCCGCGGCCCGCCGTTCCGCAAATTTGGTCCGTCCGCATTTTATGTACGACGCTAGCCCCTGATTTGATGACGATTCAACACAGCCTGATTTTCCGAATCTTAGAAAAAGCCTCCTGTCGGGAGGCCTGTAGCCATCTATACAGAGGCGCGTAGCGCCAAATAGAGTCACTAAGAACATATCAGCGAGGGGCTGATGCATCGCCTCAAAAAATTCAAAAACTGACTTTTGTGTGGCTTTTCCACTCCCTTTGACAATCCAAGTTTATGGATATTAAATCAATGCAAATATCTGTATTCACTACTTTAGTATGATAGAATATGACTCAATAAATTATACTCAATTCGAAACCTCAAAGCTACAATATTTGAACCAAATAGGCAATATTTCACAAGAGATAATTTTCCGCATTTCATGCAAAGGCTGATTTTCTGACAAGCCTGCACTCTGTAACCTAACCCATTGCATGATGAGTGTGTTTTCACCTGATTTTGCCCCATTTTGTTCTTTTCAAGTGTCAATCTGACAGTGTGCGGAATTCACCTAAATCATTTCTGCAGCATGAGTGGTGAAAAGTCCAGGCAACAGCTAAAGCATCAGAGTTTGGCAAAGACTGTGACTTGGTGGTTCAAAAAGTTTTGGGATGAGGTCGAAACTTCTGCTATTGGTTAGGTGGGTGATTGGCCTTTATGTAACGTACGTATAATTGTTGCTTTGATAGGTTGAATAGAACAGTATTGTTGACTATTGCGGTAGAGGGCGAAGTGCAACAATTGTGTCACTGAGTGGAACATACCGGTATGGGCTCGTTGCCCAACCATAGTCCAGGATTTTGATGCATTATTATATATTTTATGACTTAGTCAATGACTCAAAATATTTCACTTGGTCTCCTCTAGATATTTTTATTTTGTTTTTGCTGTATTGGGAAGAATTTCATAATATCGTAATGCAGATATTCTTGAGGAAATTCTGTGATTAACATGTCTTTTTTAACGTAATTGCAGGATAGCTAATGACTAAAAAGGAAATTGGGAAGGCTACAAGCTCTTATGAATGCTCTGTGTGTCAACACAGCAATCTACAAAAAACAGCCTGAAAAGAAGAAAATACCAACGTCATCTTTCCTTCTATCTCAATGGCTCGCTTTTTCATCTCAGGTGTCAATGGCATTTGTCAAAATGACACAGCACAGTAATCTGGTCATGTTCTGATGTTGTGTATTGATTTGCAGTCTTATCCTAATTTCACCCACAGTTTTAGAAATGAAAGACTACGCTTCTAATACTGAAATGGCATGTCAGCAAATTTGGAAGTAAAGAGTTCTAAACAGGCAATAGTTATGTGTTGTCATGCCACAGGCAAGTGAGGTGGAATAATCGCCTTCCACATTCTGCCACAAGCTACCACGCAAACTCTTTCTATCATACTGTCAGAAACAGCAATAACTTTCCTTATTCTATAGCCTTTGTAAAATTGAACAATCTGGTTCTTTCAAATATAAAACACGAACACTGCACATGGAATGAATGTTGATTTCATTTATTTAATGAGGAAAATGTTTGCACTTACAATAATTCATTTATCCTGTCTTACACTTAACATTATTTAAATATTTCAGTGTTCAGAAGATGCAGGTAACAAGATTGCTCATATTCCTCCAAACTTTTCAAAATACCTTGCTAATATAAACAAAATAATTTCATATCAATATATGTATGATATAATATTATTATTATTGGAAGCAATTTAATTGAATGCTATGAAGTGAAACTTCAATTGCAAATTCCCTGCTCAGTATTATGACTGCCTTCTTGTCTGCTTGAACTCATTTAAAGCCAAATTGCAGGCATGAGACAGTCTTATCAGTGAATAATATTCCTGACATGTGTGACAAATCAGGATAGCATCACAGGATCAATACACAACATGAAATATTATTACTATTATTTAAAATAAAGGGATCAGGGTTGTATCCGCCTTTTTGCACATCTTTGGCGTTCAATGTGGAACTCTGTCACTGCGAAATTTAGAGACAAGTCTTTCATTTTCCTGACATGTCTGTCCAATTAAGATGACATCCCAAAATCAATACGCAAGAGGAAAACAGGATTCGTTTGCTGAAGGGAGACATTTAGTGGAAATGCCAAGACACTTGATGAGGAAAAGAATAAAAGTAAAAAGAAATTGACTTCAACATTTTCCACTCTGTTTGACAGTGTTTGTATTCTCTAGTCTTTCTGATTGCCTGTTGCGAAACAAAGCTTTCATATTTGCTCATTGGAATTGCCTCACTAGCAATGAAAAGCAGTATCTGGTTGGCTAAAAGAGCAAAATTTAACTAAACTTTGTGGATCAAAAGTACCGAAAGTTTCAATGAAATTTCAAGACATTTGCAAAATAGAAAGAACAAATGAACACAGGAAGGAATGTGAGATTGACCTTGCTGTTCCTGCATGTTATAAATAATGTTCTGGTCTATTCAACGAGAAAAGTTGCACAAGGTCAAAGTAATAATGGAGAATATTATCAGTCATAGCTACTTTCATCACTTGTTTGAATAAGTGAGGCTACACTTCTGTGACTTCTCCGAAGTGTGTCCATGTATAATATTGTATACATGTATCTAAGTTATTAACCAATAAATGCATGTTATGTTATGTTACGTTATGTTATAAAAGAACAGTAGACCAAAAACCTAAGAGCTATAGACGAAAACAATTGACTCTTTGCCAAAGTTTTAAGATATCATTACACCGTGTCTGACAAAATTTACAGCGCACAAAATGCTAAGTCACTCTACAATCACTATCACAGCCTATAGCCAAGTATCCATTTGCACTTGAAGAGTTATGGAGGGTCTGCTCAGTTCCTCCACGCCATACTTGGGAGTTGAACCTGCAATGTCTCAGTTACCAGGCGAGCACCTTATCCACTAGGCCACGGCACCACTTAAAGTGAAACCATATATATGTTTTGTAAGAGAGCATTTTGGCGAAATGTCAAGACAATGAATGTCACTGAAAAGCAAAAGAAAATTGCCATCAAATAGCATCATCTTGTCAGTGGGCGTGTTGTTTGGCTATTATCATTATCAATGCATTATTTTGGTAAAAGTGTCTTTGCTGCCTACACAAAATCCAACAATTTGAGATTTCTGATCAGTGGCTTGACTGTCTGGAAGACAGTGCTAAATGACATGCTTGCTGTCAGTTTTTTTACTTGCAGTGCTTCTTGGGGTTATGAGTCACTTCCATACTCAACAAATTCTTGAACTGCGTGCATTGTTTTGAATTTATATAATATACTACAGTGACACCTTTAAGTTAGTGAAATGGGTGATGTTTGTATAAACATCCTCAACCAAACTGCTGGTAGAAGCGTGAATTCTCATTTGATGAGAGGAAAACACAAACCCGAATGTTATTCCAATGGGAAGGGTGGTTCACTTATCAAAGACATTGCCCCATACCAAACTCCGAGTACAGCATAGGAAATTGGCAGCCATTGTTATCCCAAATGCCTCAAATATCAGCCTTTATGACCCAATATGATTTCCTCACATCGACTGAGAATTCCTGCTTCTACAAGCAGTTTGGTCAAGGATGTTTAGCATTGCGGCAATGGCAACATTTCACCTGTTTCGTTAACTTACAGACGGCAATATATAATTTGACGCATTAACCATCCAAATAGTGGAGATTCAAACTGAAATCTTGATTCTGGAATATGCACATCATGGTAGTCCAATGAGAGAAGATGATGCCTGGTTGATATTGACGGTCTCAAACCACCAATGACATTTTGAGATGTAGTAATGCTTTCTCCAAATAATAATCTTGTTCTGAAGTTACTCTTTCTCAGTTTATGTCATTAATTTAACAGAAGAGTCAAATGGAACAATAAAGAACTGCAAGGAGTCTTACTCTGATTGCATGCTTTACAATGGTTCTCCGTCTAATGAGATGAAAGGCTTCCATTTCAGCTTCTCATTCAAAGACAATCTGTGTCCTGCGGCTTTCTCTGATATGCTGGATTATAGTGTTCAGTATCAAACTGTGCCATTCTCTATAACGAGCATCACTGATTCCAATGGTAATGGAACAATACAGTGAGGCCAAGATATGGAGGCCACTGTTATCTTAGTTTCGTGAATATTATTATGGGGAAACCATGCTGAGAGACTCGGGAAAGTACAAAAACGTTCTATCAGAATTGTAATGAATTCAAAATTTAACACCCACACGGAACCTATTTTTAAGTCTCTTAGATTATTGAAAATTACTGATATTCTGCAGTTGAATGAGTATAAATTCGTATATAGGCTTGAAAATCGAATGTTGCCAACAATATTCCTAACTTCTGTCTTCACTAGAAACGTGGAAATGCATAATTACAACACCAGGCATGCATATGCTTTCCGAATACCCCAGCAGAAGCATGATTTTGTCAAAAATAGTATTCGTTTTAGATTACCTGCTATCATAAATAATGCTCCAATGAATTTCAAAGATAAGATACATACAGTTTACAGGGTTTTGCAAAATACATCAAATTACAAATTATTCAGAACTAAGAAAACTTGTGTAATATCCCATTATGCTATATATGTCTGAATACCTAGTTAATACCATGTTACAAAGGAATTTTGGTCTCTAAGCTGCTTCTGAAATTGTAAATTGCGCATTGCAAATTCTACAAGGATATAAAAAATAAGTTCAGAATCTGTTGACATGTGATTCTCATCGAATTTATGAAATATTCTCAGATTCTTTGGACTTACATACTCCGCCAAATGTGCAATTACCTTTTCTGAAATATCGCTCTTATCCTTATGTCCTCATACTTTAGTTCTCATCTTATTCGTCATAATATATATTTGGTTCTTCACCCAATATGCACGCATTGTGCCATTATTGCTTTGATTTTCTGAACGCTATTGTTTATTTTATTTCTCTAATGGATCTCTCTGAGATGATGACATGATTTTTTAATTTTTTTTAGGAGGGGGCATCTCGCCAGCGATAATTACTTGTCTTAGAGATGTCCTCCCTCTTTACTGTAAGATAACGTTTCAGAAAGAAATAAAATACCTTGAGTCTTGAGTCTTAACTATAGTATTTTCCATCTGATAGGCCTCATGACAGGATACACCCCCACCCTATGGGGTAACTAGGGGGAATTGGGGGAAAGGAGGAAGTTATGCGGGGAAAGTCGGGGCAAGTGGGGGTAAGTGGGGTGCAAGATGGGGTAAGTTGGGGTAACCGGGGGCTAGCGGGAGGCAACTTGGGGGAAGTGGGGGGTAAGCGGTGGCAAGTGGGGGGGGAAGTGGGGGCAAGTGGGGTGTTAGCAGGGGCAAGTGGGGGATAAGCGTGGGCAAGTGGGTGGTAAGCGGGGGCAAGCGGGAGTTAGTGGGGCAAGCATGGGGCAAAACGTGGGTAAAATGGGGGATAGCTGATAGTACGGGAATAACAAAAGGGAGCGGGGGGTGTATCCTGTCATGAGGCCTATCTGATGAATAAAAACAAATACCAGACTCAAATAGACATGTTTCAAATGCTAAATATGGCATTTCGCATCTCTACACTGGCAATTGTGCAGCGTACGAATTACGTACGTAAACTCACAAAAAAGAGCCGATCCGTATTACGTACGTACGTTTTCGTACGAATTTCGTACAAATTCATACAAATTTCTGACAGGACTTTTCATTTACTTTGGCCATTTTGGTGCAATATGGTTATCACCAGTTAAGACCTTGCATTGGTCTATCTAAAAAAAATCAGCAAACAAATCAAATTAAGAAGCCCAAAAACGAAGTTAACACGAATGAAATCTATACAAAAATGTACGTATGCTTTACATACGTACATTTTCGTACGTATTTCATACGTGAAAACAGTCAATTTTCATACAAAATATGCAAGAAAGAGCACCATATGTTTTATGAACACTGCACAATTGGCCATGTAAAGAATGCCAATTCATGAAAATGTGCATCAACACAAAATATCAGTACGATAATTGCTACTTTCATCTTCAGAATACAGCCCTCTGAACCAAACTCAGGGCACTCACAAGGGTTGATAGATGAGATATATATTCAAAGCTGTCGTAAAGGCAATACTTCACACAAGAAAATTTCCCTGATGTCATGCAAAAAAGGCTAATATTTTGACCAGTCTGCACTCCATAACCTAACCCATTGGCATTGCATGATGAGTCTGTTTTCACTTGATTAAGCCCCTTCCTTGCTCTTTTCAAGTATCGATCTGACAGTGTGTGGAATTCCCCTTAATCATTTCTGCAGCATGAGCGGTGGAAAGTCCAGGTATCAGAGTTTGGTGTTTAGCATGACTTGCAGTTTCATGTGTGTTGTTTCCTGGTGAGGTAAGACACGAGACACTGCTCCGCGTATGGTTGCAGGTTCAAACCCCAGTCATGGCATGGAGGAACTAAGCAGAACCCCTGCTTCACTCAACGCAGGTGCAAATGGGTACTTGGCAATAGGCAGAGATAGCAATTGTGGAATGCTTAACTGAGGAGCGCATGGAATTTGCCGCACACTTGTGTATGCTCCCCAAGGAGCTGAGAAAGATTCAAGCTTGATCAGGCCTGCCAAGGATGTAATTGTACAGTCGGCTGAGCTCATAGGAGGACCGCAGACATTAAACCTGTTACATTTACTTTACATTAAGCTGCACCATATGACCCCTGATAACGGGTAGCACAGACTAAGGAGAACATTATCCCAAAGCAGGGTACATGTCCAAGATATAAAAATAAAATTTCAGAGAAAAAGTCATTTACTCACCTTTGCCTTGCAACTGTGACAGTGAACAGAAAAGCAGGAACTCTGAAAAGAAAAGAAAAAATAACCATGAAAAATTAATAAACCTATCATATGAAAATGAGAAATTTCATTGCAGACTTAGATATTTCCAATAGGTGGGAGAAAGGGCTTTTTGTCCTGTATTTGTTCACTGGTTTTGATTGATAGAGATGCGATTAAGCGCACTCCTAGCACATAGCACATGGTGCCTTCTATTATTTACCTGGGCAAGCAATGAATGCAGATTAAAAAGTTGGTGGCAGTAGAATAGATTTCTTGATCAAACAAAAATAAAACAGTTATAGCACTTGCGAAAACGGATATCATCAAAGCTACGGCCTATAAAAGATTAACCTGAACAAATTCATGAATGCACAACGAAGAGTCCCCAAAAACTGACAAAAAAGAGTTATGATAAGTTCTTGACTGTTTCCGGATACTCTTTCACTTAAATGACAAAATTATTTTCAAATTAGTTTTAAGATAATCAGTTGCTTATATACCTAGTTTTTTTTATAACTAATATTTTAATTGGTTTTACCTTCACCAACATTTTAATTGGTTATATTCTTTCGCCAACATTTTATATTTCGTTTTATCCATCTCACATAGCGCCCATTCCAGATAAATCTGCTCACCAGAGCTAAAAATACAAGCTCGGCGAATAACCTATACAAAAACTTACATTTCTGACTTACTTATTTTGATATTTATAACTCAGAAAGTAGATTAGAACTTGATATGTGCATTGTGAAAGCTCTAAGTGACAACTGACAACTCTCTGTTAATCCGACACGAATGAGTCCTACTTCGAATAGATTTCTATACCTGTTACGAGATTATCAAATATCGCATTACCACTAATGGCAATAGGAGTTGACAGTTGCTTTCAGATCTGAATAAGATTCAGAATTAGATCAAGGAATGATTATAATTACCATGACATGTAATCGTTTAACGTCCTCGATAGATAATTGAACTATAAATGATGTAACCACAATAGATAATGAAGTGACTAATGAAATATTAAAATAATTGCTTTCGTGATAGGAAATACAAACCATATTATGTAATTGATCATTACATTTTATGATACTAGTTTTATCACACAATTGTTGTCAAGGTAAATGTGTAGGTCCAATTAAAATTTGACCTTGACAGGGCCAATGTTATGTATCAGCCAGGGAATATGAGTTGTGACCTTTGGCAATCAACTAATGTATAAACTACACTGGTATCTTCCTTTGAAGCTTTTGGTAATTATAATCATTTCTGGTATGAGAACCTTAGGTAATTTTCCCTTCATCTCTGCCCATTGGCACCGCCCACTGGCTCCCCTGACCTGTAGGGCCTATCACATGGAAGGCTCACCAGCAATTTCATTGACCGCATGCCAGATCCTTCAGATTTCAGCAAATAGTATGTCTCTGGTGACAATATCTGGGAAATACAACATAAGCTTTTTAAAAACCAACAAGTACATCCCTGATGTACTCTCGACAGAGCAAATTTCACTGTAAGCGTATATCTCTAAAACTCCAGAATAATCCTTCGGGTCTTGGGGGAATATTCTGGGGTCTCATGCTGTAAACCAAGGATGCTTTGCGAAAACTGACATTCATGGGTTGAGTAATGAAAGTTTTTCAATTCCTGTATTAATGCATGGACATGGCTTTGAATAGGACAGGCAGGGAATTCACTTGCCTATCGGGATAAAATGAGCCAAGTATCGCGGAAGTTGGTCAACCATCCCGTGCCACATTTTTTCTCAAAATTTGAAGTTTTCTCTGAAAATTACTCTTAATAGGACAGATATGGAGAGGCAAGCTGTACTCAAGAAGATTGATAAAAAATGAATTTTCAGCTGACGCGGGTTGCCCGAATTAGGAATCAAATCCTGGCCGCAGAGGTTGACAGCCCAGTAATACCACTGAGACAGACCCACAGCCATTTCTTATAACTTCTTTTTGTAGGCTACAAACTCAAAACATCTCTTAATATGCAGAATAAGAGCACCATTTTTAGAATTTAGAATAAAAATGATGAATTCCTGGTGATTGGCAAATAATATATATGCAAGTAAAAGTTTACCTAACGTCTGGTAATTAAAAAAAAGAAACAGAAGCACGCACACCATAGAGCGACATTGAACTTTTTGCAGGAGATCCCAATCCCTCTAAACGTTCTTCGTAAACATGCATATTCGATGAGCATTCAACAAACAACAACAAAATCTCTCTATATATATATCAAGGCTTATATGCTCCTAGAATATTGCATGGTCATCGGAATAGAAGCCTCAGGCTGGTGGGCATCAGTAATTGCATAACATAGAAAGCGGTTGCTGTCAGGGATTGACTGATTCCAGCCAGTATTGTTTACGACCATCTCTAGAGATTCTGAATATTTTATAAGAGCTGGACCTGGTTGAAAGTAGAGAGGAGGAGCACAGTACATTAACATCGCTTGTCTTTTGTATATTTTATGTGCTTATAACTTGTTTATAGTTGGTCAAGAACGCATTTACCTAACTATACATATTCATTTTTTTGGTTGCTGGGGCTATCCCTGATAAAATACTTACTCTGACATTGCGTTGAAACTGTGATGCTCAGTTTAGGCGGATTCACATAGGTAGGAAGCTGGGAAATCTGACCCAGTTTAAAATGATGTCACAGCTTGTATTTATTTTACATTTATTGCAATGCCAGAGCAATAGTGTTATAGATTGGTCTCTGACATCACATTTCAACAGCATAGAAAAGAACTTGAAATTCCGAATAAATATGACGAGAACTGTAACACGGGACATGAAACACTATCAAAAGATCACCTGCCTCATCACAACTGCCTTGCACATTTGAAATTACCTTTATAATAAGAGTCAGACCGGACAATGACTTGCAGCAGCTGTGATGTAACATTAAACATGCACCTGAGAAAATGAGTATGGTATTACAATAATAGTATTACAATAAGCCAGGAGAGCAGGTGTGATTCCTAACTGTCAGTGGTGTGACAATACAACTTTTCTGGTGGAAATGGGTAGTTTCTTTTTTCAATCTATAAGTCTGCAAACTTGCAAAGAATCATATTGCTTTCATCATGTTATTCATCATGTTTCTTTGAAATTGCACATCCGCAGCATTGTTGAAATGTTCAGACAATTTCAACAGAACCGATGAGAATTCTATAGCATATATCAAATTGTCAGAGAAATGAACACACCTGGTATAACGCTAACAAGAAGAGCGATGAGTCTGTATATACACTCTAAAAAATCTCCGGACAAAATTGGTTTTTTAGATTCAAAATGGTTTTTTGAAAAACCAAATTTCAATGCAAAAAAATCCATGTTGGTTTTGCATTGAAATTTGGTTTTTCAAAAAACCATTTTGAATCTAAAAAACCAATTTTGTCTGAGATTTTTTAGAGTGTATATCAAATTGTCAGAGAAAATTGACACACCTGGTATAACGTTAACAAGAAGAGCGATGAGTCTGTATATATGACACGTGCCGACAAGGAAAATCCGAAACAAGTTGTACGCAGAAGAAAGAAACGCAATAAGGAAGAAGAGCAAAAGGAAGAAAAGAGCAAGAGAGAATGAAAATTATGAAAGAAGATTGTCAAATGGATGAAGAAAACAAAAAAGAAAGGAAGAATTCAGGAAATTAAAGGTCAGATTGATATGATGAAGCCGAGAAAGTGAAAGACGAGCAGGATAAAAGAAAGAAAGGATACTGGAATGAGGTAAGGGAGAAATCAATGAAATGGTAAAAGAAAAGGAAGGAAGAGATGAAAGAGAATAGAAAGAAGGAACTTATAATAAAGCAGGGCATAAGGAAGAATAAAGACATTGTCGTAGATGGAAAGAAAAATCAGGAGGAAAGAAGGAAAGAAAAATAAGGAAGTAGGAAAGGAAGAAGGAAAGAAAACAAAAGAGATAGAGAAAGAACGAAATAGAAACAAGAAAGATTAGAAGAGAAAAAATTGTCAGCGAGGTGAACTTTCAATTGGGCACATAGAAAAAGATATTGGAAGGAAGCCAGTGGCAGTAAAGGGGTTATGGAAAATAATGGATAATTTCAGAAAAACTTTAATTATCGCCATAACTTTCAGAAACCTTAAAACTGACAACTTAACGCGAGTAATTACATGGTGTTTACTACTCTCTGGCCACTCCAACCTCCCATTAGGCAATGCCATTTTGGCATTTCTCGACAATTATCAAGAATTGTGGTGTCATTTCCATTAATGCCTTTCGGGTATCTATGATATTCCATTAACAGAAATCATGGGAATTGTCACAATTTGTCACATTTTGGCAAATCATTTCCTGGAGGCTAAATTATCTCAATTAAATATTATGTCGTTTTTAGAACCTGCATGGCTGGATATTTCTTTTCCTGCTATTGAAAATGTAATGATATTTTCAGAATTAGCCAATCGTAATCAGAAGCTTCAGGTTGGATGTCATATTGAGAAAACAATAAGTTATCAGTCTAGACCAGACATGTAATAATTCTGAAAGAAGAAAGAAAGAAAGAATTAAAGAAAGATCAGCAAATAGATAGAGAGACAAAACTATAGATAGATGGATAAAATTACAAAAAAAAAAAGAATGAAAGATTAAAAAGGAACAAGAAAGATGGCAAGAGAAAGGAAAATTGTCAGTGAGGTAAAAACTCCACAAACACACAGAACAAATGTTCAGGAAGGAGCAAGCAGCAATAAAGAGGTGACGGGAAAGAACAGATAATTTCACAAAAACTTTAATTATCGCAATAAGTTTCAGAAACTTTAAAATTCACAGCTTAACATAGTAAAATTTTACAAGGTGTTTACTACTCTCCAGGCTCTTCAACCTCACATTAGGCAATGCCATTTTAACATTTCTTGACAATTATCAAGAATTGTGGTGTCATTTCCATTAATGCCTTTCGGGTATCTATGATATTCCATTAACAGAAATCATGGGAATTGTCACAATTTGTCACATTTTGGCAAATCATTCCCTGGAGGCTGAATTATCTCAATTAAATATTATGTCGTTTTTACAATCTACATGTATGAATATTTCTTATCCTGCTATTGAAAATGTAGTGATATTTTCATGATGATTCAATGGTAATCAGGTTGGATGTTATATTGAGAAAACAACAAGGTATCAGTCTAGACTTAGGCGCCTAATAATTCTGTCTAAGAAATGGGATTTCAAAAAAAAGAAAGAAAGCAAGAAATAAAGTAAGATAGGTGGATAGATTGATAGATAAAACTATAGAAAGATGGATAAAAAAAAAAAAAACATGAATGAAGGATTAAATAGGAACAAGAAAGATTGCAAGAGAAAGGAAAATTGTCAGTGAGGTATCACTCAATGAACACATAGAAAAAGATATAGGAAGGAGCAAGCAGCAATATAGAGGTGACGGGAAAGAAAGGTTAATTTCATAAAAACTTTAATTATCGCCATAACTTTCAGAAACCTTAAAACTCACAGCTTAACACGAGTAATTACATGGTGTTTACTACTCTCCGGGCTCTCCAACCTCCCATTAGGCAATGCCATTTTAACATTTCTTGACAATTATCAAGAATTGTGGTGTCATTTCCATTAATGCCTTTCGGGTATCTATGATATTCCATTAACAGAAATCATGGAAATTGTCACAATTTGTCACACTTTGGCAAATCATTTCCTGTAGGCTTATCTATCTCAATTAAATATTATGTCATTTTTAGAACCTGCATGGCTGAATACTTCTTATCCTACTAAAATGTAATGACTTTTTAGAATCAGAAAGTAATCATGAGAAGCTTAAGGTTGGATTTAATAATTCGAAAACAAGTTATATTTGTCTTGATTAATGTGTCTTATGATGCAGCTGATTTTTACATTTTCTGTAAAGACCAAAATTATTATAGGTGTATTTTTGTGTATATCGATACGTGCAAGTTTTGTCTCAAAATGAGCCTCTAATATACCTTGTCTGTTCCAATGTGCAACCCTAAAAATTGAAATCTATGCGTATATATTTAATCCATAAAATGCGTTCAATATTTCTGATTCAGTCTCTGGAACGGTATCAGGTGACACAAAATTCGGCAGTTCGACTCATTGAAAAATTGAAATAGCATGACAGCGTTAGCCAGCATAGTAAGAAACTACATCGGCTGCCAATTCCAGCTAGAATATGATTCAAACTCCTGTTAACAGCTTGGAAAGCAATCAACAGACACGCTCCATTATATATTCAAAATCAGATTCAGCCAAAATCTGTCACTGTAACCTGAGAAGCAATAAAAAAAAAGGGAATTGTCCTCTTAAATACAGGGAGTCGGAGGTTTTTGGGTGGAGTCGGAGTCGGAGTCAAACTTTAATTTTCAGGTGGAGTTGGAGTCGGAGTTGAAAATTAATTTGGTGACTCCTGACTCCTTAAAAATAATTGATATAATTCCCAAAAACCCAGTTACAACAATGTGAAATGTATCTTGAATTTTAAGAAAAACTTCCTAAACAAGTATTCAAGAACAAAAGCCAATGGAAAATTTGTGGAAGTACTTTTTGCCCCCTGTTAATCATGTAATATTTGTGTGAAATAATGCCGATAAGCGGAGTCGGAAGTCAGAGTTGGGAGTTGGAATTTAGAAGACTTATGGAGTCGGAGCCGGAGTATCTTTTCAGAAAGCCAAAGGAGTCCCGAGTCGGAGTCGGTTCACTTACTACCCGACTCCAAAGCCCTGCGTTAAATGAACCAACTTCCTTCAATAAGAACAAATATGGAGACAGAGCCTTTTTACTTGGTGCTCCAAAACTGTGGAACCAACTCCCAGAGGTTTTTAAGGCCTCCAAAACATGTGAAAGCTTCAATAGAAAACTTAAAACTTATATGTTTAAGAGTTTCTACAATTAAATCCATCATGCACTAGCGCTACAGAGCAGTTTATTGTTAGATACATAGATAGATAGATAGATAGATAGATAGATAAGGCAGGTGCAACCCTCTAAGCCCTGTTCTGGGCGCTCACGAGGGTTGATTTATGAGATGGGAGAGAGAGCGGGAGTCAACATGTTACACATTAACCCCTTGTCAGGGGTCTTTTACTTGCCCAGACACTGATACAAGGGGTCGCCAATTTAACGTCTTATCCAAACGACATCCAGCTAGGATTTTGCTCATAAAGATACACTGAAAATTTTGGGTACCCAACCTGGGTTCTAACCCATGCAGGCAAAGACCTTCAGTGGAGCAGGCAGGATCCTAAACCAATTGGCCACCCAGCTGCTGGAATTAGCGCTATACAAACGTCTATTTCTCTCTCATTGCTATTATTACATAATAGGCGTATACAAATTATGCAACCTTTACAGTCAACGATAATCGAGGATGACATTTCATAATTCGATTAGGATGTATTGTCAAGGCTTATTGTGCAAAAATGACACCATGACGTGTACTGTTTAGCGTTAATTGCAGTAATTGTCATCACAACAAAATATTGACACACTTTCGGCTAAGTCAGCCTCTATAGACGGCCAAATGGTTACATTTCCTGTATCGGTCATTTTGTTATGTAAGTCATTCAGAACGTCTGCAACTCACTATTTTCCAAATTAGTTATTGTAGGTATTCAGAAATCTTATACAGAGTTGGATATAATAAAATTTGTTATATCTCCGGTATAGAAGCCCGGCATGCAAAGGTCGTCTGACAATTCATGTGCACAAAAACGTGAGAACACACACTTTATGATTTTCATCTGTTCAACGTTAAGGCGTGTAAATCGACAATTACATAATTATTGTGTGATTCATAGACCTTATACTAGGAAGGAAGGAAGAAGATAATTTATTTCATCCAAATCAGTTTGAAATACAATAACATATTAACATTAGTCAAACACATATTACATGGATCATGGTAAGAGAAATAAGCCGTTTGAAGAAGGAATGCTTGCATTCTGCAACCATCTTGATCAATTCTAATACATCTGTACTATTAAAATGATGAGATCCAGGAATTATCTCAAGTTACACTCAATGTCTCATCATATAACTTTCCCTGTACCTTTCCAGGGCTCTCAAGGCTTGGGCCTTCCCTACTGGGGGCTGTCAGACTCCTCAAACTATTCTAATGAATTATAATTAGTTTCAAACTGACTCATATACAATACAAAATAGGGCAGCACCTGCAAGGTCTGTACCAGTTCTCTATTTGAATGTAGCCATACTAATTCTGCAGGTAGCACAGACTTGTTGCTATTCATCTTATAATACACATGTATGGCAATAACAAAAAACAACAAAGTTTAGGTAATAAACCTTAGTCTGTAGGTCTAAAAGCTCCTCTATTAAATTCTTCAAAATAGTAAGAAGACGTTTCATAGCTGACAAAGTTTTAATACTCATCCATTTGGACACAGCGTACATTCTAGGAAGGTCAACATGGTTTTCTAGTTCCAATAAATGGTAAAACAATCCCGAAAGTTCATCTTGTGTCATGCCCGGAAGATAACGCAGCTTCCAATTTTCATGGCGGCTTTTCTCTCTATCGCTGTGGACTGCAGTGGTTACAGCGTCATACATCACTGCTTCATCGCAAGTTAATTGAACTCTAAACGTGAATGTTTAAGATTTTCGCATACAGTTACTCTACCTGTCATTAATGAATATGAATTATGAAACAGCTCCAATTTTACAATAATCTCTTGTTTAGCTGCAGTGGTTCATGATATACTCAAGTATAAGAGCAAATCATGACTTATGTCATCATTTACAACTTCAAAAAACCGTATCACATAAAAAGTTCTTAATTATATCATAGATGTTAATCTATTCATCATTCAAATGTTGCGTATTTATTGTACATAATAAATTTTTATAAGTATATCATATTTATGGGTATATCGTGACAAGTTAAAACTTCATGAAAAAGAGGTGTACAATGTCAAAATAAAGACCTGAAGAATTATATTTCAACCTACTTATCGTTCAAACGTCATGGAAAATGTTCTTTATGTCTCTTTATATTGCGTTTTCAACTTCATTTGGACAATAAATCACAATAACACATGACCGCAGGCTATAGAGAAAGAAATGTCACCTGAAGTTGGAAGCTACGTCATCTTCTAGGCATGACACAAAACGTACATTCAAGATTGGATTACCATTTCTTGGAATAAGAAAATCATATGTTGAACTTCTTAGAATATAAGCTAGGTTGAATAAAATGTATGGCAGCTCTTTTCAGATTAGTGGACCTATGACCCAGATCCATGTAATAAATGCTTTTGAACACATCGTACATAATAATATGCATCTATCTACCTATCCATCTATATAATTATCTCTTTTTTTTGTATCTATTCTATCAATCTATCCATCTATCTATCAAATTATCCTTTTAACTATGTGATATACTATATATCATGATACCGCACCAGTTTCTCACATGTTTTTTTATCGAGTTTTGGGAGTATTAAATTTTGTCAATGAATCATTTCTTGAAATTACAGGTGAACTGTCAACAGCATTCCCAACTGCCATTTTCCATTCTGAACTGTCTAATTCAATTTCTGCTCTTCAGCATTTTAGAAATTACAAAAATGTCCAGATTGACATTTTGTTATCTTTTAAGGATAGGCAAGTCACGAATGCATGGAGATTGGAAAATTGAATGTCAAATGTAAAGACAATAGAGCTATTATATTTCTTATATATATATATTAAATTGCTGTTTTCTTTTATATGTGTTTTTAAAAACACAACCATTGCCGGTTTTGTGCAGTTTTGAAGCTCGAACTTAGATGTCATGTATCACCATTCAAAAGGGGAGAGGGTTGGTCTATAGGATGCTAGATTAATTTAAAGATTATCAATCGTTGGTTCCATGGTTCGAATCCAGCCTCTTGCCGGATTACCTGGGCCTATGTTGGACGGCTGTTGCAATCATCTTTCGCCTCATTGCTTTGTCCTCCCCACGTCCAAATTAGCCTACCCAGTTCATAAATACAGGACGTAAAGTCCCAGTCATCCATCCATCGTGATTCAGAAACACACACATTGTATGGCTCACACAGGTGCTGCTTTGAAACTTACATTAGGCAGGACCTTAGACTGGCCCTAGTCCCAATGAGCACATATATACACCGTTGTCATAAATATAGAATACTTCAACATTCTCCATTGAAATTGACAACTATAGCAACTTCTGCTAGAGCACATGGTGGTCTTATTCAGTGCTAATTACTTCCAATGACCACTACAGGGAAGAACAAACTGTCATTTAAAATGCATGCTGCAGCGTTAACCCCAGAAAAAGTTACAACAGCACGAAATATTGAAATTCAGGGGGTTTTTAGGGTGAAATGCATTCAAACAAAAAAGTAGAAATTGTTGCAAAAAATGTAGTTGAGGCTTTCAAAGAGTGATTAGAGAAGATGACTTGGCCTTTACAATGGACCTTGCTTTCATTCACACTCTGAAATGTACTTTTATTTGACACTTTTTTTCCAAAAAAAGTATTCCATATTCATGAGCTGGAGTGTATATACATGATATGTGTATGTTAGTTTTTCACACTCATACATATACTTTCTGAAAGCATGTCCTTGATATATATATCTGGTTCTAATTTCACCAGGGCTCTTTGAAATCTGAATCATGATCTATAAATAGTAGCAGCTCAGTGCTAAATTTGAGTTAAAAGCTTTTGGTTTTAATGTTGTGGTTGTTGCAAAGCTTCAGAGACCTATTCAAAAGCATGGTGTGATAAAAGAAGCCTTTATTACAGGTTCTATTGAATGTCGTTTAAAGTTTGAGGGCGCGGCAACACGAATTTCCATTTAGGCCCTTTTTTCCAGCTGTCGTTTTGTTCATGTCGAGTTGACTCGAGTATCTGTGATTCAATCTAAAAGCTCACAGGCAACAAATGGCCCTATTTCCATCATCCATATTGGCATGTGACATTAAAATCCAATTGGCTTTCCAGCAAAACATCTCTCCCAACGGACTAATCTGCCTCCATCGGATTGCCATGGCTCTTTCAAGCATGTTTTAAAAGCAAATTTGGCCTTCGTATTGTGTCCTAAAGCAAATCCCGCAGATTTCTGAATTAGTTGTGGAAATTGATGATTTTGTTGTTGTTGTCGTACATGAAGCCCTGTGAAATGAGTCTTTTAAAAAGACTAACAAACCAGCATTATACAACAAAACTTTCCATACGAACTGAATGATCAGACTTCACGCAGAAAAATTAGACTTCAATAATTGAACATCACTATTTGCAATTATAAGTTATGCGTTTTTGTCTTCATAATTTTTAGCTCATATATTTTTCAAGTTTTGCTTATTACAGCATCAAAGGGGCAAAAAAGCGCATTTATTTCCTCACATTTCTCTACTACATGTATCCAAAACCTATACCTTTAGGTTTATTTTAGTGGAGCAGGTCCAAGGAACCTTCCTTTCGAGTTTGAACAACTACATGGCTGAAGTAATCCCTTTTCCCTGAAGACTAACAACAACATTTCTCTTTGTAGACAGACGTACATTGCCATATTCTCAGAGGAATAGCTACTTTGCCTACACAAAGACACCAAAGCTCCCCTACATTGTTACAATACTCTTGGGACACCCCTATATTCTCTGAGGACACTACATTCACCAGGAACTTCTCCAGACTCCCTGGAGAGCATAGGCCTACATATGGGACTACAATGTGGTATCGTTTAATCTTCTCATTGATGTTTTAAATCTCAGAGGGAATAGATGTAGCCTATAGATATGTCTGACTGTCAATATGCATCCCATATACAGTATATTTATAGAAGTATCTGTGGCTAATGCATCCGCTAGTGAGTTACTGTACAATACATAGGCCCACATATTACATGTACATGCATATAAAATAATCCATAACCAGAGTGTATAATGCTGGAATACACTATTCAGACACAGTGCACATGGAGCTATTTTGGCCTTTTTTATGCAGCTTTTATAATGTTTTATATTCAGAACGGGATCTGCCAGGGTTTGTATCGAAACCCAAGACCCATGCAGCGAATGGCTGTCCAGAGCACACTACACCAACAAATAAGTGAACCAACCCCCCCCCCCCCCCAAAAAAACATATGGAGTTGACAAATTTGATAACTTGCTGTGAACTTACGTAACAATAATACCCTTTCTAGAAGAAATAATTCAATGAGAGGGCCTCAACTGTTCCACCAGTGAAAGTTCTGTTATTTTTTTGGTATTTTGTTTCTTTTTCATTATAACTTTTCTCTGCAGCTGCGAAAAACTATTTCCAATCCCACGGGACAGCTCAGGCCAAAACCACTCTCCCCCAGCCCTGGCAATAGGCTCTCTCCACAGGCCTGAAGTGTGGGACCAAATTGCTTCAATAAGGCAAATTCTAAAGTGGTGCTTGGCTCAATTAGATTGGGGGACCGAAATCGATTTCTGGCACTGACCACTGGGTGTCAGATGGTGAAGTTACACAGGCAAGATTGAGAGCAATTGTGAAACCTTAAATATCCCCAAGCACTATATAAAGTGGCAGGATTAAAGCCTTAATTGAGCAATTAAGGGCCACTTAAAATGATCCATACCAGATGCACACTTAATTTAGCCAATTAGATGAATTAAACAAGACAGATCGCCAAATAAGACTAATTTGAATGACTTAGGTTGCTTGTGGGTTTGATATACGACATCTTTAATTTGTCTTAAAATGGAATGTAAGATTGAAGCTTGGAAAGCACTTTTTGGCCAGTTATAAACTGGAGACATATACGCAGTTTGTTGCCAAGTTACTTAGTTAGTTAGTTAGTTAGTTAGTTAGTTAGTTAGTTAGTTAGTTAGTTAGTTAGTTAGTTAGTTAGTTAGTTAGTTAGTTAGTTAGTTAGTTAGTTAGCTAGAAAGATAGATAGATAGATAGATAGATAGATAGATAGATAGATAGATAGATAGATAGATAGATAGATAGATAGATAGATAGATAGATAGATAGATAGATAGATAGATAGATAGAACCTTCTTGCAGTTACAACTCGCCTGTGGCAAAATCTATGATCCTTACTCGATGCGACCACCAAATTAAAGCATGAACTGCCGATATAGCGCCAGTCTGCGCTCAATGTAAAACTCCTGGACATTCATGGAAAGCTTGTAGCTATGGACTAAATAGTTACTACCCTACTCTGTCTGAAACTTCATGACCATTCCCATTTAAAAACCGAAATACTCATGTGATGAAATTAATTAGTCCTATGATAAATGAAAAACTTTAAAGTTAATTTTTCTGCCTACTAGAGCGAAGAGACTCTATCACAAGATTTAATTTCATTTTTTGTAGTTCCAAATTAATTCGATATATTGCCACCATGCTAGTAATTTTGAGTCGGGCAAAATATCATCTACAAAATTACTTGGCTCCCAAAAGTAATTACATCTATGATTAATTGCCAGACTTACAAATACTACAATTTTAAGTTAGGCGGAAAATTAAGGATTGTCCTTAATACCCAATTAAGTAGGAAGTCAGGAAATTACATTGGAAATTAAATTAACTCTGCAATAAACAAGCTTTGTAAGTTTGATTAATAACTGCGATTTTTTATCTCCGAAAAGTAGTGCAACTTGTTTAAATTAGGCCTATGAGTTGGTTTGAGTTTATTAAAAAAAAACGTGAACAATTTACGATTGTTATTTTCGGTTTCTAGATGTCACGAAGTCTTACGAAACAGCAATTAAAAGATTGGATGATCATTTTAATTGTGTGACCTTTGTTATTGTTCTGTTTTCCAAAATGGAAACAAAAACAACTATTCATAGAAAACCACTAATAACGTCCTAAATTGAGAAGTGAAGGCAATAATTCTTAAGTTAGTATCTTGCTTATACACGAGTTAATTAAATTACTCACTTCAAGACAATAGTTATTTCCAGATATTTATAAGAATTTCAAAAAGTGAGTCAATGATAAGACACCACTTGGTACAAGTCTTAGTTCTCCTTCTGCCCGAAATCTTCCTGATAAGTGTCTCCCAACTACAAGCCTAATCCCTCATTGTAGGCCTAATTATAGATTATCAGTAATAATAATATTATTTTATGTCATTCTACGATTTAAAATGTTCAGCGTAAATTCATAAAATGTAAGTCACACATATGATAGCCTACATATGACGTAGATTTGAAAGATATATCGTGAACGATCAGCTCAGAAACAATATTTTGACATTATATTTGACATTCTCGATAAGCCACATTATAAAAGCAATGCCTTAAATTGTGCTTTTTTGCGCTTTTAGAATCAGACAGGCTTATTAACCTGACTGACAGATTCTTTACACAAAACATCACGACTGTCGATTGTTGGAGGATTCAGGTAAATTTCAAAGCCAGTAGCCAATGATAGTGCTAGGCCTATCTGAGACTTCCCATTGTTGTTGACTCCTTTATATACAGTGTTACACACACATGTAGAGCAGGGCAAAATTCATTAGCGTTTAGCTAGTACATTAATTAGCCCCATTAACAGAATGAACGCTCAAACATCACGTTTTTTATGAACACCTGTAAATGCGATTAATCTGATAGGAAGACTGCATACATTCAGTTAATAAAGGTGTGCCTTGAAGGAAATGTTACAATTAATGCAAGAATCACCAACACATATCTATTATTAATTTTAGTTCCGAGCTCTTTTAAAAATATTAGACCTAATTTGTTAACCAAGTGCAACTAATAGATAGATAGATAGATAGATAGATAGATAGATAGATAGATAGATAGATAGATAGATAGATAGATAGATAGATAGATAGATAGATAGATAGATAGAATGACTGATTGATTGATTGATTGATCGCTAGAGATTTATATTCCTAACTGATTGGTTGCCTCCCGGGCTGCTAAAATCTGGACCAGGGTTCAGTTTCAATCCGACCAACCCATGCTGGATGAACATTTTATCCTGTGCATGGAGTGCATAGATCTTACCTCATTGTCAATATCTCTGTCTGTCCCACTAAGCCTTTTTAGTCTAAAAACACAGGAGGTAAAGCCCCATCACTCATCCTCACCTCTCCTTCATATAATTATTTGGGATCAGTTTATTCCCTGTCTTGTCTGTATACCACAGCAAACACAGACTACCACATTTTACAGTCATATAAGTTGTAAACCATCCTGATGTTGGTATACTCTTATAAAGATCTGTACATATAACTTGTTCCAAAACCAGGAATTTAACTTGGACTTCAAAAAGACAACATTCCAGATGATATGTTTATCTTATTTCTGACTTTTCAACGAATAGGACAAATTGGTCAGGGAAGGCATATCAGAGATACAGGGGTGTCACGTTGTACCCCTGTTGAAATAGACGTTTATCCAGCAATCTTGCATAGGCTAATATTGAAACCTCTTCAGAATTTTGTATCCAATATGAGTGACAAATAGGTCAGCTACTTGACCAAATAATTATAATATTATTGTTTTATCTGTTTCCATTACTTTTATAGGCAACATATAGCTAGAACTGTTCTAATGTTTCTTTCAAATTTGAATATTTGATCCCCAAATGTTCACCATTCAAGAGACATGTACCTCTGCAAAACAGAAATGACTATTATCTCTTAACAACACATAACAAAATAAAGTCATACACATTTCACCTCTCATTGTACTTACCAAAAACAGTTAATAGTGTATGACAAGGTAGGTGTGCCATCTTGGAAGTCCTAAGTATTCCAATGTGATCTTCTCCAGAGTATTCCTTTGTCAACTTCTGTCAAAGAGTATTCCAGTCAATATCACTTTCACTATAAGTTTGACAACTTCAAGATATGTAGCTTCTTATATTTGCCTTTTGCTTGTTTTTAAAAGTTGACAAACTTTAACATCATTGAAGAGTTAAGAAGAAACTTGTCTCCTCCAAAGTTCACTGGATGCTTCTGAGGATAACCCACTTAAATCCTCAAATCCGGACTGATTTGGTTAATCCTAATGCAGTTGGTGGTAATCTACTCAATTCATCCATGTTAAATTACGAGTAGACACTTCTTTCAGATAGTTACAACAAAAGTAAGCCGCATTTCCAGAATGTTCCTCAGTAATCGCAGCTTCTGTCTCTCAGAAGTCACAGCTTTGCAGCCACGTGTCCTGCTGCAGTGTCTCTCAGAGAATGAGGCAAACAGCTCAGAGCTGTGCCTTTTCTCACATGGTGCGCTGCTCACACTGCCGCTCTGGTGGCCAAATAAGGAACTAAAAGCTTTTGTGTGGAGCCTTCTGAAGAGGCAACACAGATGAGCTTCCAGAAAGCCAAGAAAAGCACAGCAGTTGTGCTTTAATTGGTCTAGACAAAATGGTCTTGATATCAAATTGTTGTAGCAATTTGAAGTTTTAATAAGATGATTTAAGGAATAATCATAAGATGAAAGTGCATTTGCACTACCACTGACTATTTACTACACTGTAAAATCGGAGGCACTGATTCAGCTCAATTGATTGAGTGAGATGGTTGCACAAGTTGATTGAGCTAACATAGATTAATG